>CM028859.1:3723718-3734149 GCA_016801935.1 Platichthys stellatus
GCTCCCTCTTAATAAGACAGTGATTTCTTCTTTTCTGGCTGCTTGTCCCCTTTCTGCCTCCACTCCGGGTGAAATATATGACAGGGGTGGAATGTGTTTTACATCTAAATGCAATTAGCTCGGACGGAATTGTAAAGGCTGCAGACGGATGAATGTACAGGCTGGAGGAGAATCAGTTGCGCCTACCTGGTAAATAAGGCGTCCTGAATATGGGGTGGAAGGTCCCGTCAAAGCAGGGGAAGGGGAAGGTCTTGGAGTGCAGGTGGTGGATTGTAGGGTGATGTGAGGAGACTGTGGAGGAACATCACACACGTTAGAAACCCATCCATGCGTTACACAACAAACATGAACACACACATACACAGGCTCGGTGTGGAGGCGGAAACACGGTGCGTGTACTCACCGCTCTTTGGTGAAGGTGCGAGGATGGCGCTCACTCCAAACTTGAGAAAAGTCGGGTCCTTGCTGCTCGGCAGCGACGTTTTCGGGGAGTAAGATTCACGCGTGAGCGCGGCCGTGGCCAAGGCGCGTTCCGCGGACGCGCAGCTGAAGGACAAGGTGGTGGTGGCGGTGGGCAGGGACGCACTGGCTGAGGGAACAGTCCTGTTAATGAAGGCTGCCGGGTGGCTCATGCGCAGCAGGTCCTCCACCAGGAAGCTGGAGTGGGTCTGGAAGGCGGACGGCAGGGTGTGGTGGAGGGGCAGAGCCGCGGCGGGACGGTACAGCCCTGGGTAGAAAGCAGGAGGCGCGAGGACGCTGGGGATCATCATGGTCCCGGCTGTCTTTCTTTAAAAAGTGTGAAATCTGAAATACTCCTGGTGTCAGCTGGGAGAGAATCACTCGAGTGAATGTCTGTAGCTCCTCTGGTTCCCTCGCTGTGTGCAGAGGAGTTTTTATAGCAGCAAGATCCCCCCCCTCCCTCCTCGGCCCTCCTTCTCAGGACTGACAGCTTCACAATGGGGCTCAACAAAGTTCTCCACATGGGTCGCTTTCATGAACTATCCCCCGGCCCGCCGATTGGCCAGAGGACGCAATTTATGATTGCATTAGACTTCATAAGCAAGCAACACACAATGTAGCGACCACAAAAGAGGCTCAGTCATCAATTTTGCATGTTGACCACTTTCCTTTCAGTTTGTTTTGTTTGGCAGAAGCAAGCGGCCTAATTAAAGAGCAATCTCTGCAGATCCAGCCATCGCAGGGGACTTTTAATCAGCACTTTGACAAAGATACTCTTTTCTCCTCCTTTCACTGCCTCCCTCTGATGGAGGAGGAACAAATATAGTCGTTAAAAATGCTAAATTATTCTTTTATACTGTTTTTCAGAGCTGGAAAAATAATAAAAATAAACAGTGAATACAGGTGAACACAACTGGACTTGGAAACCATCTGACGGCATTGACAGAACAAGCGATTATATTTATTGTTTAAATCCACATCATCTACATTCGCCGCAGACGCCGGCATCTGAGATGTAAATGAGTTTTAGGGTTTCATCGGATTCTCAACACTCAATCCGTCCCCTCGTCATGGAATAATGTCTTAACGGGATTTCTGCTATCAAAACGCTTTAACAGATGTGTTAAATATCACTCTCCCTTCTTTTTTGTTGTGTGTGTGGCGCAGGCCTCATTCAGGGCGCGGAGCCGCGGCGCAGCGCGCACAGGAGAAGTGTGCGGCCTGAGCCGTGCGCGGCTGATCCTGTTAACCATGAACTAACTGTCACCCTCAGCTGCGGAGGAGGCGCCCCTCGGCCTTTCTCTCCGTCCCTCACCCGGCTGCAGAATGAAAAAAGCCCTGTGGAATAATAAAAAAAAAGAAGCTGTATTTCTAAAGACGGTTTTGTTCTGCTATTTTAACCGGCTGAATAAAAGTGCATCTGTGATTTGATTTAAAACGCATTCATATGAGCGGACACTGAGACCCCCATATAAAACTCGTATTAAAGCGACTTGGAGCCTGATCGTCGTGTTCTGTCAGCTTTGCCCCCGAAAAACCAGTTAAAGCAAAAAAGCGATCAGGCGCAATGGAAAAAAAAAAGAAAAGCGTCGCTGACCCAAAGAGTTAAAGAGAAAAAGAAAACGGAATCTTTTTAAAAAGGGGCCTAATTGTTGCCAGTTTGAAACCCAATTAAAATAAATCCAATAAAACAAATTGGAAAAGTTTGAATTCGATTTAAAACCATACGAGAAACTCAAAAACAGAAATGTTTGTTAATAATTTGATTTTATTAGTCTGTTTTTTTATTTTTATGGTTGCTCTTTTCATTCAAGACATTTTATTTAATTTTAAATTTTTGTGGCCTACGAACTTTAAGCGAAACATCGTTTTCCCAAATTCCCTTAGAAAGGAATTGTCAGCAATTATATTTTAGTTGCGCACAAACTAAATAAAATCACAATAAACATAATTAGAAATATTTGATGTTTCCTCACTGAAATGACTGATATTCTTAGGGCTCTCACACCAGCCTGTAATTCAAACCACTCGGTAATTTTAAGGAGAAATGTTGAGTGTTAATAAACGAACTTTAATTGAATTTTAAGAGCAGATTTAAATTTGCCTCCAGGATGCAATCCTCATTAGGGATCAGCTCCAAACCGACAAGTGCTTCAACGTCAGCCCGAATGTAAAGTGGCCACAATCCGATAATTAAAAGGGGAACGCCTCCGTGAAATGATCCTTTCGGGGCGAGTCGGGGCTTATCCGAGGTGCGTCTGCTTTATTGGCGCACGCAGCGACGCACAAACAGGCGTTTACGCAGCGGCCCGGCCCCGCAGCTACACCTCCAATAAGTAACGAGACCTTCAATGCGTTTTTATGAGCCCGTATTCCTTTACTTGGCTCCGCGAAATCCTCCCTTTGTGCGCGGCCAGCAGATGGTTTGCAGGAAGCATGGGCTGCTCGGGCCGAGCGAGACTAATTTCTACGAGCTTTGCAAGCTTGCCACGTCCCGGCTCCTTTAGCACGCCGAGTAAAAACAGCTGGCTGCGGCTGAATTAAAAGCCATTAAAAGCACATCTCTGAAATATTAGCACCAGCTCCTCCTCCTCCTCCCCCCCAGCCCCCCCACACCCCAGCGAGGTGCCATCGCTGAAATATCCTGCAGGGATTCAACATCTCAAGTGTAAATTTACATGACATTATAGTTTATATTGCAGAATCATACCAGCAGCTCCACGAGGCTGCAAAGTACAGAACCAGTAATTTCTCCCAACTTGCGTCCAATTACGCATTTGTCATTCCAATATTCAATTAGGGTGTTTATCATATAATATTCATACTTTTGTGTAATGTGTGTGCTCACTTATAGGTTAATACCCCCACAGGGATTATCTACTGATGTTTATCACTTCTGGAATGGGATTACCCATTAATCACTAGATTATGGGTTATCATTTCCAGTCGGGACATTACAGGCGAATATGATCCAAGGTTTTTCTCTTTTTTTCCGACAGGGGCCATTTTACCAAATAGATGAACTTAACCATTGTCTCGCTTCTCTTTCTGCTTCGTTAAGTGAAAGGGGCTGAGTAAATATGTTACCCATGCATGAGAGCCCCTGTATGGGCCGTGCCATTGTGCCGAGGGTCCGACAGGTGGTTAACTGTTTATTATTCCCTCATTATTTATCGGTGACGTGGACGCACCGAGGAGCAGGGAACTCCCCATCCTTTCACTGGGCCCAGGATGAACAGATTGTGCTGACTGGTTGCAGCCTCGTGTATGACACCGGTCACCAGTCCATCCATCTCAGGCACCGCAGCCTTTTCAGCCCCGCGCATCCAAAGCCCCAATCATGCGTCTGGTAAATGAGAGGCTTTATTTCAGCTGACACCATCCATCCTGACCGTTTAGCAGCCTCCTGCTGCGGCACATGCGGCACCATAAACAGGCAGACGAGGCTAAAAACATATGGTTCGTGGGGAGTCACAAGAGCAACCCAATTGGAAAGCAATATTCAAGTTATTAGGGTTTCCAACAGCTGGGCTTTTGTAAAGATTGTGAATATTGTCACTTGAGAGGCTGGAGGATCATTTAAAAGTACATAAAGATGAATTATAATGACATAGACACATTCAATTCTGAATATTTAAGCCTCTTTATATGGATTCTTCAATTCCATGATATCATATGTAACTTTTCTTATTTAAAAGTGAAACTTGTTGAATCACAGATTTAGATTTTGCCAATAAAACCTGTTATGCACTGATCTTAAACTGCTGCTTGCACATTAATGCATCATTGATAACAGACTGAGCATGTTGAACAAAATCATAAATACTCAAACTTGCTGCTAACATCCAGGTAACAGTATTGACCCAAAAGCAAATCACTGCAGTTTCTTACTCCAGTGAACTTTCTGAAAACCTCCTGAGCCTCTGAACGTGACACTTGTGTTGTTTGAGGAATGAAGCTGCAGTGAGCCCCCGCTCGCTGCCATGTGAAGTTAACCAAACATCTATTTCAGCTGATTCCATTTGAGAGGATTCATGGCGTCCCCCCCCTCAGCAGTGGCTCCCACTCGGGGAGTTTTGGCCGTGGCTTCACCTCAGCTCACCGGCGGCCTCCGAAGGTCCCGGCGGCATCTGTCGAGGCCGCCGCGGCGAGGCCCGGCTCAACACTGAGCGAATTAGCGATGCCACCAGATTCAGAGGAGCGGTGACAAGCATTAAATTGATATTAACTTTGTATTAAACATGGGCCCCTCCCTCTTCCCCAAGTGGACTGAAGCCACATCGGGGCACAAAGCGTTCTGTATGAACTCTGGCTGCACCTGTTCCCCCTCACTTGGTCATGGGAGTTCAACTTCTTAGTTTCACCCCGGGCTCTTTTTCTCATCTGCCTCACCCCACACTGGATCCTTTCACTCGGGCTTTTGTCATCACTTTCTTGATCTGGTCCTCGCCCCCCCACGCTCAACTCATCAAAATCACATCATTAAGACCACGCATTTCACATTTCACATTTGACTGTCCAAAGCTGTAACGTGCAGGTTCCCCTCTCCACACGGGGACTGGTCCTCGGAGCAGGGCTGCTCTTTCTTGTCCGGAGCGGGACACTTGTCTCTCCCTCTTTGCTGTTCATTTATTAGCAGTTGTCAGTATGGATGTCGAGTGGTGTCCTAATCCTCTTAAAGCGCATGTTGGTACAGTTTGCATATCATTTTCTCATCTGAGAGAAAGGCCACAGGCCTCCCTTTTCACAGGGATCCGCTGTCCTCTTTCAGTGCAGCCACAGCCAGGAGCATTAGCATAATCTGACAACCAACACCATTGTCCGTGACCTTGTATGCAAAGTTAATTGCTCATTAATACCAGACAAAACAGAGGGGTGCAGAGGAAGCTCAGTAGTCCTCTCTAATCCTTGTATTGGAAGAGAGAGGCAGGCAGGTGGACCCGGCTGCACCGGCTCATTACACTGCACCTGAAACTATCACTATTTATTTAAATCTAAATCTTTTACTTCTGTTTTTCACCAAAAGCATCTGGTGCCGAAAATACACAGAAACAGGCGTTTGTGTGTAAATTACTGTTGTTTAACCAACCCTTGAGTTTAAACAATAATCTGGCACACACACACTCACACACACTCACACACACACACACACAAACACGCACACAAAGACTTGCACACACTCCCTTTTAAAGTGCAATTTGTCACAGTGGCTCAGCGTTAATCAATTGCAAATGTATCTCTCTGCAAGTTTAATCTCATCTCGACATTAGTTTCACGGATGCGGTGGCGATTTGCAAGCAGGGCCCCCCCCCCCCCCCAGCACCTGGCAGTCTTATCGGGTAGCGTCATGTAAACACCCCACTGCTCCAGCGGGTGCCCCGTCTGAGGACCCAAGCGTCACTGCGCAGCACGGAGAAGAAGGCCCGGGCTGACTGGTTGTCAACACCAGTTTAGCTTAGGAGTCCCATGACGTTAGCGGTGACTCTGCTGGCCAGGCCCGACCTGCAGCACTGGTTTGATATAGATATAGCTGCTGGTTTCTGCTCATTGAGGAGCGAGCAGGCTGTGGACAGAGTTCAGAGGGCCACCGCATGCAGCTGCCTTATGCCGGCTTTGTGCTCGGCGGAGTAGCACAGCTGGCGCCGACAAACTGGGAGATAGAGTTTGGATCTAAACTGGAATGAAATGCATGTTGTCCAGGATTTGGTGAGATTGGGAAACTTGCAAAATGCTGCTTGTTTTATTCACGTTACACGAGTCCCTTTAAAAAGAGCAATTCAAACTTGAACCTACTGGCTTCCCCTCTTTTCGCTAAAAGTTCTCCACCCACGCCACAACTCCCTGTTTGCAGACNGGGCAGGAGCAGAAGAAGAAGAGAGGAGAAGGTATGAATGGGTTAGAGAAGGGGCTTGGGTGGAGGAGGGGACGCTTGACGGACTTCACTGCCTGTTGGCCCTGCAGCATTGATGCCGTGTTGGCCATATAATCGGATTGCCAGTGGGTGAAAGTGAGCCCGGGTGCTTATGTCAGTTTGCGTCTCGTCAAGCTGAATAATACGCATGGCCAGGGAGTGAAGCGGACGCTTGCCATTGAGGGCTCTCACTACTTGTGGCTAAGCATTTCTAAAAGAGAGAAAAAGCCTCATTGGATTCATATATAATTCTCACTCAAGCGTTTTGATGCATTTGCATAACAGGAGGAAACCAGTGATCTTTTCAGTGCTGCTGCTGCTGCTGCTGCACAACTGTGTGTTTGCATGTGCCACTGTGTGTGTGTGTGTGTTCGTGTGCGTGTGTGTGTGTGTGTGTAGCCTGAGCCACACATAAACAAGGCTTGACACGGTTCTTGCACTTGGCCTCTCATGATTAATCGAAGAACAACAAAACATGAACACTTAGACTTTTTTCCACTCATCTACTTTCACGTTGAGAAGTAAAAAAAACAACAAGGAAACAAACAAAGGCCGGAGCCAGAGTTCTGTGTTTGTTGTTGTCATGTTGACGTGAATTAAAACAACAAAAGAAAAACTCTGCCGACCTTCGAGTTCAGTGGATTTCATTTAAAAAGAGAATCAGAGTATTTTCAGATTATATATTTGAAACCAGCATTTAGTCACTTCTAATGGAATGTGGTTGGACTGGATTAAAATGAATTCATCACACAGAAGATGTATTTAAAGATTCGCTCCCTCATTTGATCCATTAATTCACGTTGAACATAAATTGTTCATTTTGTCCCTGTCCCTCATTTCATTTAATTTGGGATGAAATTAAAAACAATTAGGATACTTGGAATTCTGACTTTTAGCTTTAAATCTACATCAAATCTCCAACGCAGGACAATTCACAGATTTTCAGAGTGTCCAACATTTAATAAGAATGTCACAGGACATTCAGCAGATTAAGACAAAAAAATACACAAATTTGATGAAATGTGTGGACAAGTTTCTGAGCGAAATACAACAAAATGACCCACATGGAAGTAGCTTTTAAAGATTGGATTTTTCGGGACAAAAAGCCTTTTAAAAGTTTTCCATTAGGAGTCTTTTAATTGCTAGAGCAGATTAAACAAAAACAAAATCATTAGAATAATCAATAGATAAACTGAGAATGAAATAGAAAGTGGGTTAGTTGAAGCTGGAGCTGGAGCAGCAGCTCGGAGGCTCAACAGGCTCTTTGCTGCTCAGATGCTATTTGTGGTATTTAATTAAAAATTAACTTTGGACCAGATGTAAACCACTGATCTGACAAACACATATCTATATAATAATTAGCATCAAAGGCTAAATATTAAATATGGCCCCAACAGGCTTCATTTAATTATTTATCCTGAGCTCCAGTAAAAGTGTGTCGCTTTCCGAATCTTTGATTACACTGTATTTCATTAATTAGACAGTAATTGGGGAAAGGCTTTGGCTCGGAGGGTAGAACGGGTCGTCCTATAACCAGAAAGTCGGCAGTTCAATCCCAGTGCCAAAGTTTCCTTATATGAATGTGTGTGTGTGTGAATGGGTGAAAGGCAAAAACCTGTAGCGTCATCAAATCTATAAAAAAGAGCTACAAACAGACCATTTACCATTTGATTTGATGCAGATTTCCAGTCATAATTTAATAAATACGTGGTCTGGAGATGATAAATCAAACCATGACGTTGGTCCCAGTTCCACGGTGGTCAGGGGCAGAGGCCGATGAAGCCACGGCCGCTCCCCTTCAACCCGGATGTGGACCATCAGCCGGTCCATTGACCCCGTTGAGGGTCCGTGAGGCGTGAGGGCGGTCAGGCTCTTTACTCACACGGGCAGCAGTAACGTGGTCTGACCGACTTTGACACACACATGCAGACCCCACAGGTCTGATTCCCGGGGCAGTCAAAGTCCTGCATCTCAAAGTCACATACGACCATTGGGAGTCACTGGCCTGTGCTAGTTGTGTGTCCCAGTGAGGCCTGTAACTGATCCCATCAGGGCATTATGGGGAGATCCAATAGGCCCTATAGGTGAGGTGACCTCTGCCCCCCTGGGTCTTTAACTCCCCCTTCTGCTTGTCAGTTCTCCAAACCATCACAGGTCTTTCCCCCTTTCACCAGCTCCTGCCCCCCCCCCTTCATCTCCCTCATGCCACCTCTCTCCTCAGGTCCAGCAGCCACGTTGAGCTCAGAGCATTTCAGCCTAATGAGCGAGAAATGACACAGTTTATCCAGATCAGAGCCACAGTGAGACTCAGTTTTTTTTTTCTTCTCTTTCTCCCAGCTATCAGCTGAGTGAACAAAGAGACACCAGGGTTGCAAATGGCCTCTTATGATGAACTCATGACCAGGATGTGGGGTTAAGCCAGTCCACCAGAAACAACGTAGAAGAGAAGGCTCCTTTCTGCCAGCGTTCAGACGCTGCACAGGAAACTGCTGACGTCCTGTAAATCTTCTATTCCTCTTCCATCCCCTGGCATCTCAGAGTACTCTGGATATTATCTTTGGCTGGAGAGTCTTCGTAGAGAGTCCCCTCGTACTTGTACAAAAGCGAAATGGAGCGGGCGGGGGTCAAAGGTCGCCTATTGCAGCGTGACCTCTGCTCCGCGGGCTCAAATGATAAGACACTTAAGGTCAAGGGGAGCACAAAGGCCTGAGACAGAGTCCACTCCAGAGACAACGAGCTGCCGAGCAGGAATTTGAAACTTTCACTTGCCTTCTTTAAAAAAAAAATCACTTGAGGTGAAACCTTGTCATGCTTTGGTTTGGTCCCAATCTGAGCCGGCTGAAGGACGGAAGGAGCCGGACGACCTCTTACACCTCGTCCTGTGTCTGGGAGAATGTTCAGTGACTTCCAGTGAAGTGTATTTCACTCTGCCACACACAGAGACAGATTTATTTTGGTTCCAGTTGTTCGACTTTTCACGGGACTGAGTGCGATTCCAGCTATTATGTCAATGTTTTCCCATCGTCTTGCCTTTTTAAGTTTAAACGTTTAGCTGGATCTTTACAGCGGGGACAAGCGGAGGCTAATTGATCAAGGGAGAAGCAAATCCTAGTGTCACAGTCGGGGGAGTCAAACCGTGTTAGCTTTACGACGTGTGTCCGAGCGGGTCGGCCACGCCAAGACGATCTCTGAGAGTCCAGCAGATGGACGGGGAAAACCACCGCTTCCAGTTACTGTCCCGGGGAGACGCATAGTTTCCCTCTTGCATCTCCTGGAAGCTAATCCACTGATGATTCATGCATTCGGAGAGATGTCATATTGTGACATTATATGCAGATAATCACGGTTTCATGGGAGATGGGCTGCAGCTTGTGAGGAGCGGCGAGCAAGAGGAGGGCTGGGATAAAACGAAGAAAAGAAAAAGGCCATCAGCGCTTAATGAAAGATTAACGGAATAATGACACATATGTTCCAATTTTACACCATTCATTGAACTGGGGACAATATTTGAAGGATTAGAGATGACAGGCCATGGTCGGCCGTCTCCTGAGTCCAGGGATCATGGCTACATTCACATGCAAAGAGAAAACACACACACACTAACACACACACACATGCAAACACTCCGTCATTAAGGTTGTTACACCACCCTTCATGAGAAAATTCATTTTTAATGATGGAGACGTCGATCACAAGCGTCCGTTTCCCTCCAGGAACCCACGAGTCGGCGCCGACAGGGACACAAAGAGAAAACTAATTAATAAAAAGCGCTATCAATTCATTCGCTATTGCAACATGTGACAAAGAGATCAGGCTGAAGGGTGCATGAGAGCAAGAGACAGTTGGCAAGGGTTGCCATGTTGAGAAAGCTCCATTCAGCGCGCACACCCCCTCCTCTGCTCCGAGGCTCCTTCATGCTCACAGAGGAGATGACAAAGAGCACCAGTTAATTAGCAAGAAGTAGCATCTCGAGGAGGTCGGCGAAGAAAACCTCCATTCTCCCCTCTCCCCTTTACCTCTCGCTTATGAGAAAGGGGCGAAGGGCTGGAGGGAGGGGGGGG
>CM028859.1:3751390-3767732 GCA_016801935.1 Platichthys stellatus
GAGGGGGGGGGGGGGGGGGGAGGATACACTGTTGTCTATAATGGAGGGAGAACAGCAGCGGTTCTTGTCATGGTGTCTCGGAGATAACATCCACGCGTGAAGTTGGTGTGAATGCCCCATTTGTCAGTTTTCATAATGTTACAGGGATCATCCGACAAGCAGCTGTTGTTTCCTCTGTCTCTTGTGTCTCGCTCTGCTCTGCTCGCCCATATCTCTCATAACTATCAATAATAATAATAATTATTAACTCTATTTGTACAGCACTTTTTGGGAAATCAAGTTTACAAAAGCAGATGTATGAGAAATGACGGGTAGTCGGAAAAAACAAGGTGGTGTTCAAATCGAATGAATAAAGAAAGAGAATTAAATTTAACATCTGTCGTATACGGAAAACTGGATAAAATGTTGAATACAAATATATCGGCAAAATATATATATAGATAAATTTAAATTAAGAAAGTTACCTGATAAATGGGTATATAAGGCTCTACAGCTTACATTCAAAGGATGATTTGAATTTTGTTATATGGCAAAGTAATCAACCACGTAAGTACAGCTGGGGGGGGGGTGTTATGGGTCAGATGTTCTTCAACTGACACAAGCATAGACAGCAGATCTACTCATGACTCATCAACACTGGGTGTCACGGCTCAGTGTTCACACACTTGTGAGCACAGATGGAGAAGGTGGAACTAAACATCCTGAGTGGTTTAAGAATTAAAATAGACAGAACTCTTTTGGTCACTTACCTCAGAGCAGCTTCCTCCAGCCTCGGCAGGGTGCTCACATGTCGTGGCACCGGCAGATCAACACTCCATCCTTTCTCCACTGCCAGAGCAGATGCATAACATGAATGAAGCCTTGGATTCCTATAAAATAAAAATAAAAATGTTATATTAGCTTCTGAAAAACCATCACATCAAACATAAATCTGTGTGATATGGTTGTCGATGTCCCCAGAGGAGATTTAAAAACCATGTCTCCTCATGAGCTTCTGTCACTCTCTAGACTCTTTAGACTTTTACCTTTTACCACTTACATATTCTTCTATATTTATATATATATATATTTTTGTTTTCTTATTGTACTATCCACTCCAGCAGCACAAGAACACTTTCATACTAGACCCTAACACAATCACATCATTGCATTCTGTACCATAGGGTCAGACCCATTCATGTACCTGTATCTGTAATATGTTCTACCTATGTATATGTGATTTATGTATGTATGTCGGTTAAGTGTATAAGTGTATAAGCTACTGGGTGACCTAAATATCCCACGGGATTA
Organism: Platichthys stellatus; assembly: GCA_016801935.1. Classification (NCBI taxonomy): domain Eukaryota; kingdom Metazoa; phylum Chordata; class Actinopteri; order Pleuronectiformes; family Pleuronectidae; genus Platichthys; species Platichthys stellatus. The sequence continues at coordinate 3,752,681 of CM028859.1, forward strand.
ATAAAGTCTCCATCCATCCATCTATCTATCTATCCATCTATCTATCTATCTATCTATCTATCTATCTATCTATCTATCTATCTATCTATCTATCTATCTATCTATCTATCTATCTATCTATCTATCTATCTATCTTACATTTTGAAGAGAAGTTTATTGCAAGCTGGGCTGTAAATCGCAGAGTTTGTGTTTTCCAAGTTGGGATAAATCTAATAATGTGTATTATTTAAATTATGAAGCATAACTCAATCGAGCACAGATGTGAGTGAAATGAGGAGCAGTCAGCAGCAGGCCGGCCAGATGTGCGAGTGTCAGTCTTATGTGTACCTGCTGGGAGCCGCCAGGTCTCCCAGACTCTCCTCAGGAGCCTCCATTGAAACCCAGTGATAATCTGTTTGCTCCTTTAATGAGCGCATTGTTCCCCAGAGGAGGAGAAGCAGGTCTCATGGCGGCTGAGCTGCGGCTCTTTGAGCGCGGTGAGCTGCTCCGAGCACAGATGATACTCTGCTGCAAACATATTGTTTAGAGTCTGAGCCTGGAGTCTGAGCCCGGGACAAAGGCCGAGTCGAGGGAAGAGCCTCTGAACCTGCGTCCTACTGGGGAGCAACTTCACTCTCTGGCTTTTTTCAGGGCTCAGAAGAGGATCTGGCAGCTGCTACGTTCTTTTGAACCTCTCAAACTTTTCACTTCCTCTTTAAATTTCTATTCTTCATTTAAATTGGGGAAAAACTGCATCCCCACTGTATATAAGGCAGCTGTTTAGAAACCGTACTTCATTCATGTACTTTCTCAACCATTATATCCGTCTGTAGTGAAATGTGTTTATTATGTACATATCTGCATTTTTTAAATATTATTTTAATTTGATTGCATTTTATTGAAATGTTGTACTTGTTTGTCTTTATTTTGTCTTAAAGTGAATTAGCCTGGCATGGGATTAATTCAGTTGATAAACCAGGACTTGATTTTATTATATACAACTGTATAACAAAAAGTGCATTTAAATAAATAATATATTTGAAAAAAATAGAAAATCTACTTTAAGGAAATAATGGAAATATTGGCTGAAAACATAAAGATGGCAAATGACTTTGGACTTTATTTACTTTCTAAGAACAGCAAATTCAATTAAATAGGATGTCGAGAACTTGAGAAAATTAATTCTTCAATTAATTTAATTTACAAATGAGTGAAAATGAGTTTGACCAGCAAGTTCAAGCCTCCACAAAACATTCATCTCATTTTAACCCTAAAATCATATGAATATGTCGTCAATCTGCTGAAAACTCAACAACATCTTTCTTAAAAAAAGGTCAAAAAATGTTTTGTGCCGTGCAAAATAAATCAAGAGATCCTGCTCATAAGAATTACCATCAAATCTTGACTTGGGTCACACTGAAAAATTCATGGATCTGTTATCATTTGAGCTATAAAACCCATCTGAGTTTAATCACCATTGAAATGCATGACACACAAATGGAAATGTGAGCAGAAGGTCACGGGGAAGCAAAAGGTATCATCATTGACGTATTGTTCACACCAGCTGCATCAGCAGACACAGCAACAAATACTGGCAACAGTCGACTCTAATGATGAATAGACACACACACACACACAATCACACGAATACACATACATCATAGGTAGCATCGAACCCTGCATCTTGATCAGACAGGGCCTCCCTAATTGAGCTAATCCCCACTTCAGGATCAGTGCTGTCCCCCGAGGTCCGACCCTCCACCCAGCCGGGCTCCTGCTCTCAGCGCCTCAGCTTAAACCTCCGGGCCCCTCTGTGGCTCCTGGGGACTGTAAAGCTGTTTATTGGGAGACAATGGGCAGCAGATTGTGCTGTCAGGCTCCATTAATTACCATCATTAGCATCACACTCAATGGTCTGTGGGACCGGGCTCCTAAACCTTAAGCTGTGTTTGTGCGTGTGGGTGTAGCCTGTGTGAGCAAATATGTACACACTTGTGTTTCATTCATGGAATATGCTTCCATTCAATTTAGTCTGTTTTTTTTTTTCATTCTATTCACACAATATTATTTTTTACAGATTTTCCACATTTGTTCGAGGACATAAAAAGGTTTTTCATATATCATTTAGTTCCAACAATACAAACATGTACAGAGATAAGTGATATAAACACCATCTGATTTGGTAAATGTGTTTTATTGTTTAATTACCAGAAGGTTAAATCAAATATCAGAGCTCTCCAGTGCCGTCTGAAAATGCAGCAGGTGAATCTAAGATTAAGATTAATATTAATCTAAATTTAAATTGAATGAATTTCACTTCCTGGCAAAATGAGGAGTTTGAAAATGTGAAGGAAGTTCAGACATTTTCGCTTCAGCTTTGACTCTTCAGTTGACTTCACTTAAAAGCTGCCTTATCTGTTACACCTTTGATTACACATATTATATTATATAATATTGCATTACATTGCATATTGCAAATTGACACTGCTCTCCTGTTTTGCATTTTGCATTTCACTTTTTTTTTTGTGTGTTTTTATGTTTTTATGTTCATTGTATGGACCAACAACCAGATATAATTCCAGGTAGGTGTAAACCTACTTGGCAATAAATACATTCTGATTCTGATTTCAGTCACTTTTAAAACCTTTGGGACAAAAAAAGATTAAGACACATCTCAACCTCGGCTCGGCCATATCTCCTCCTCCTCGTATTCAGTTCAAATACGAAGAACCTCAACGGCAGCAGATGCACGTGACAGGTTTGACACAAGGACACAGTCATACCATGTGACGTGCAAACTCTCCATCAAGACCAACAAAAGCCATAATACACAAACTCACATTAGACAGGAGCAACTTATTTTCCACCAAGATTCAGGAAAAATCGTTTGAATAGTTATTTTTTGTGTGATCCATCAAACAGACAAAACAAACAGCAATGAAAACATAACCTCCTTAGTGTGTGTGTGTCTGTGTGTGTGTGTGTGTGTTTGTGTGTGTGTGTGTGTGTGTGTGTGTGCAGCTGATTATGTCTGAGTTTGGTGCGAGTACAGTGAACAAATTGTGCCATGTTGAGTAAATGCAGGAGGGACTGTGACTGAACTATACAGAATCCGAACACGCCGATGAAAACCCAACTCCTTAGGATCCATTTGTCCTTTAGTGCAAGGCGATCAATGCTCAACCGTAATTGACCACTGGCCACCATTGGTATTTCCACCTCCAGCAGCGGAGCTCTAAAAGGAAATTGAACCACGTTTCTGCCACGCACCCACCGAGGCATAAGCCTTCTTACTCCGACTTCCTGCCTGATCAATGCCAGAGACAATGGCTCAACAGGTGCGACAGACAGGAGCCCAGCGGCAGCTTTCCTCCCCGCCGCTCGGCCCAATTAGCACCCGCGGCTCCAGAACAAAGAGGCGACATTTCATTTCAGCAGAGTGCCAGTTTAAGGCCTCTCCTCTCCAGCGCAGCCTCTTTTCTTTCTGTCTTTTACTGCTGACATCTTTAAAGGATCATCCGTGGCTCCGTCATATTCTATTAGATGGGGTCGATGCCTTGTGTTGGAAGTGGCAGGGGTGTTAAAAACATGGGGTGTTGATGAATTCATTGCATGTGACTGGACTTGCTGTCTTTGTGTGCAGGGTCTGGCTAATGAAAACCCCTGAAGGGCTGGTTCCGGGTCTGCTCTCACTCTGCAGGTCCGGATCCTCCTGACGACACTGCACACGAGTGCTGGCTCGACTTTTAAACTTATTTGTGAAGAAGAGATCCTATGTGTTTTCACGAACGACTTTAAAAGCTTTTCATTGTTGTTTTTTTTTTTACAAAGGGCCCGATGTGCAAATACTTTCCATGGTTGTAAGAATGTTATGTGAAGAACCTTTCTTTACCCGTCATGACTGCAACACCCTGTTTTCTGTGCGAGCTCTTTTTGACTTTGCCATTTTAGCACGATATTCTATTCATCAGCATCCCAGCCTCTTTATTTCTGATTTCAAACATCTATCACACGCACATACTTGGAAGTGTAGTGCTCATCTTACAGAGGCTAGTTTTGTATGTGTGTGTTCTTGAGAGCAAGGCTTGTTCAGTTGGCTTGTTACCACACTGGCTGAGCAGCAGGTAGTCTACAGCTCAATTAGTATTTTAAACTCAGGTCTGTTGGGTTTGGATCGGTCTGATGAGGCGGATGCAAATTGTGCGTCTTTAAAACGACAAAGGCATTAATAACCTTACAGATTATACAACATACACTAAGTGGGTTGGATGTGAGGAGAGAGTTGTGAGAGTCTTGGATTCCCTTAGTTTAACTTTAGTTTGTAAACTGTAAATGTCATGTAGCTAGGTCTTTCTAATCTGGAATACATTTTAAAGGCCTGTTAAATGATACATACTGTATATTGCTGAACTACAATATTGATCATTCAATCTAGGTGTGACAGATAAATGGCATTACGGATTATGAGATAATGACGGTGGGTATAAAACTCACAAATTACAACCTGAGTTACACGTCACAATTATAATTATGATCACTTGACACTAGTGAGGAATTACATGATGTGATAAACCAGGGGTCTTCAAAGTGTTTCAGGCCAAGGACCCCAAAACTGCTGGAGAGATGGAGCAGCGATCCCCTACTATATATATATATTTTATACAATTTTGTATTATATTAAACTGGGCCTAGTGCCATATATAAACATAGTTACCCTGTTATTTTGCATTCATTACTAAGCTATTCAATTATTACACGGCTACATATATTCATGTTTTTAATTTAAACATACATGTAGAAGAGACAGTGAATCCTCCAGCCATGTGTCAAATGTTAGAGGGTCAAATCAGCCTCTCAATATGTTCGATGCATGTTAATATGTATTTAAACACATTTAAATTTGTGGGAAAAAAATTGGTTAGAAAATAAATAAAAATTTTTAAAAAATACACAAAATTGTCTCCGCGGACCCCCTGTTGAAGACCTTTGTGATAAACATATAAAAATTTTATTGTAGAAGCATATTCCTGCTACACCAGAAAAACAGCAACTGGTCAGTATCACATTTTACTTTGTTATGTGTTTCCGTATTGTCACAACATATTTTATACAATAACAAGATCTCCACATTACAAACAGGTAATTATTTCCTGTAACACACTTAATGGATCCGTTACAACACCAATGCCAGGTTGAAGAAAACTCTATCATGAGGCCTGAGAGTGTTTTTAGTGCTTCGATTTATCAGGGTTATTATTAACACTCAATTTCTTCTAATGGACTGTTTGATGTGATCATCGTGTGTCGTGTAGAAAACAGCTGCAGGGCACCTTAACATTTACAACTGTAGACTTATTGTGGTGTAACCTTTTATTAATTCATACATAGACTTTGACTGCTTGTTGATATGTGTACAGAACTTAAAGTGGTACACGTGCTCTGAGACAAATACAGTAGATGTGACACACTGATATTTTTCGATAGGGTTAGAAAGTTTCCATTTTGAAGATTTAATAAATGAACACTAATGAACCTGTTACAATAAAATGTTTTATGAGAGCGTGACTGTTAATGCAGCTTGAAATTATGGTTAAGAAAAAGACATTAATAAGAACTTTGGGTTTCATACTCTTGGGAAAAAATATTCAAGAAGATTATCGGGCGAAGCTGCCTCCAGCACTTTGTTATTTGTGGTGTAAATATATCCGAAAAAGACTGAAGCTACTTATTGAAGAATTTCTTTACAAAGAAAATGTTGAGTCCTCGTGTGAAAGACGTCACCTCTGAGATATAGAAAATACAGAGATGTTGAATATGATGGAGAGAATCAGAGCGAGGCTTCAGCTCAAGATGGAGATGGACACTTCTCGTGCAGGTTGTTTTCCAGAACTATAATATTTAAGATTAAAAGGACTCCGATGTGCTTCTTTAAGCTAATATACATAATTTTGTTCAAACGTATTGTTGCTTTGGCTAAAAATGTGATCAAGATAATCATTTCATATCCTCATATTTATATCTATCGCCAAAAATGTCCCATTATTATTTCCTTTAAGTTTAAAAACTGATTTTGGCCTCGAGTGGAGGCTTGGTTTAAACTTAAAACAGTTTCATCTGAAGTAGATGAAGAATGTCTTGTAGCTCCCCACCGCCGACATGATGCAAAACAAATATGTTGATATGCAGCTCTGCAAACAATTAACAGACTACTGCAAGATTATGAGTTTCCCTGGTTTGACTATTGACAATTATTTGTTAAATAGAAAGAAAATGTTTGTTCTATTCTCTAAACCACTGACTATATTTCTCCCAAATTCAACGGACGATGGAATGGATTGGAGGTTCCAGATCTCCAGATGAATATTTGACTTTTGTTATATTGCTGTTGATGAAATTTATTCAAGAATAAGAACTTTGGGTTTCATACTCTTTAACAAGTCAGGGTTTGAGGTTCTAAATTTAGATTAGTTCTTAATTTATGAATTTAGAGCAAATCAATCAACTAATTAATGATAATTGATTATTGTAGATTCTTCTATGTACAGGACATTGAGAAGCTGTTTCTCTCTGATCCACAATGTGAACATATATGTTGACAGAACATACAAGTATGCAGAATATCCAAAAGGTTGTACTCCAAAAAAAAATGTATGCAGTCAAAAGGCACACAGTGGAGTTCAAATGTGATTAATCGGAATTAATAAAAACAGCTTTTAATTGTATAGCACTTATCTACACAAGTTAGAAAGGGCCTAAAAAAATCCAGAGAAAAAAACATATGAACTAAAATAAAAGGGGTTCATTTCTAAGAGCCAATTCATGTAAATATAAAGTATTTAAATATAAAGAGCCAATTGATCTAACACACTATAATGAAAACATCAGTAGGATTATTTTATATATTTATATATTTGTGCCGATAGACCCTCACCTAAATCTACTGGACCTTTAGGAAACTAGATGAAATCTGGCTGCAATAAAATAAAAATAAAAGGGAATTAATCATAACTAATGTAGTAAATAGCTGCAGTTGTAGAATCTAAACATGTATAAATCAATTTAAATCATATTATTCATCTTTTAGGTAAAAATGTGGGTTAAGTTTTATGGGTAAATGTTTTAAGTAAATAAGAAGACGGGATATTGTGAGGGTCCCATTCAAAATGCGCATGCGCAGTCCACGGATAGGTATCAGTTACCCGGAAGTGAGGAAGAGGAAGAGGAAGCGTCTCTTCCTCCTTCTGACAGGGTTCACCTCCGAACGAGCATCACACAACAAACACACAAAATGAACCAACAAACACACTTTGTGACACTGTTGTGTTTGTGGTGCCGCCCGTGACCAACAGCGCTGACTTCCGTTTCCTCCTCCTTGTGCAGAGGAGTCAGGAAGACACGTGGGACAACCAGGAAGTGATCCAGCTGTTTCCCTGTGAGCGATGCGTGTGGTGGAACATCTGGTCTCCAGCCTGGTCCTCGTGTCCGTCTCTGTGCTCGTCCTCGCGGTGGTTCTCGGGTATTTCTTCCAAGAAGACCCGGATCCGGTTCAGTTCTCCAGGTAAAGAAAGAAAGAAAGAAAGAGGGGGGGCGAGCGTGTAACGTGGTTTTATGAGTGTAACGTGAATGAGGATTAAACAAAGCTACTGGTTTATATATGATGGGAGTTATGGCTGATCTCAGACCTGCAGATCAACACTGTAAACACCGCAGGGAGGAGGGGATTTAACCGAGGAGCCGTCACCTCCCTGCTGCTTCCTCAAACCAGACTCCGTTAAGAAATCCGTCAATTTAAAACTTCCTCTCTTATTAAAAAACAAATCCGACTTTTAAAACACAATTTAAGTCTGATTAACGATTTGTCTGCATCGTCTTATTAATTCGTCTCAAACTGCAAACATCTAAATACAATATTTTTCTTACTGGCTTTGTTTTTTTTTATTAAAAATATTTTAAATATTAGAAAAGTATATACATTAAAAAAAATTAATATATTAAGAACCTTGGTTAATAAATGTATGGTTGCTTAAAAAAATCCATGGCAAAAAACAAATGAACTGAATTAAAAAGGTGTTAGATATAAATCATAAAATATTACGGCTGACACCTTAACATTTACAGAGAAATAACATATTAATATATATTTATATTTGTTGGTGTTTGCTTGGTTATTGCACTTGATTGTTGTCTTCCACCCGGTTGCAAATTGTTTACAGATCATATTTCACTGCTCTGATTGAAACAACTGTCTGATTTTGGTATATAACCTACAGTGCTAACGGAGGAGTTGTGTTTGTTGTGGTGCACAGTATGGCCGAGGACATGAAGACCCTGGAGGAGAACTTCCGGCAGCAGAACAGAAGCTGCTTCCTCCTCGGTGCCTCGGGGGAAACGGGCGGCTTGCTGCTTCGAGAGCTTCTGGAGAGAAACGTCTTCTCCAGGATCACGCTCATCGGCCGGAGGCAGCTCACCTTCGAGGGTGAAGCCTACAAGAACCTGGTCGGTCGGCTTCTCCTCTGGTCAGCTGACCACTTCTCTTCGGAGTCGGACACTCCCCTCATCCGCTCGTGTTGACATTTGTGCTTCTTTGCCTCCAGGTGCAAGAGGTGGTGGACTTTGAGAAGCTTGAGGACTATGCCGCGGCCTTCCAGGGCCACGATGTGGGCTACTGCTGTCTGGGAACCACCCGGGCCAAATCAGGAGCTGTGAGTTACACTTACTCAACCTCCATAAACAGATAATAATAATAATCTTTGGGGCGAGGGACGAGACTTTGTACTCGGAAGCCGACTGGTTGCTTATCTAGTTTGACTAGTCGTGTCTGAGCAGGCTTTGGTTGCCTTGATTCCACGTGTAGAGCAAAAGAGGTGGAACACGTTGCCTGAAATGCATCTGCAACATATCTGCACTCATTAAGTGTCGACTGCACCTAAAACACCGACAAACAGTTTCCTCGCTTGTGTTGTGTGCGGAGAAACATTTGATGTGTGTGATAAAAGAAACCGGTTGTGTATCGTAAACAGTTTTCACGCCCTGGAATATCCGCCGCTGCCCCCAGAGGCTAATCCCTGGTGAGAACCTCACATGGGAATTCATCAGGATTTTACAGTTGCACTTTTCTACTTCTTGGGATTTGATTTGATTCATCAGTCAGTAGGAATGACTCAGCAATTCCATCCGTAGAAATGATAACTGCAATTTCCAAGTAACTGATATTTCCACAAAAGCACCAACAGAAATATATGTATGATCAAGTCTATCAGAGTATTCGTGTATATGAAGTAATAAGAAATTGCTGAGCAGAATACTTTGAAGTAATCTTGAAAACAACAAGGCAATTATTAAGTTTGTACAGGAGAATGTAAAATATCCTGCTCAGGTCCAAGTCTTTCAAAAACAAACTTCCTCTGTCTTGTGCGTTTCAGGTCAAATTAATTGAAAAAAATTCTGATCCCTTATATATCAATATTGGTTTTACCCTCTAAACTCCACTGGTCTGTAATCTCCTTCTGACAGGACTCACTCACTCTGAGTCACGCACAATTGTTTCATAAATAGAAAAATGTGCCTCACAATGAGTTGGCAAACTTTATTCTCAATCCATCAGAACAGAAGTACCAGTGTTTGCTGTTCACTTTGGATATGCAGATAAATATAGCAATAGCTCAGTCTTTGTATACTTTGTAAAGCGTGTACGCACTTTCAGAAAGCGGGCCACTCCCTTTTAATACAAACAACCTCCAGCTGATTGCACACACACCATAATGTGCCTGATTTATCAAGAGCCAGGATGTATTCCCGGGAAAATATATAAAAAAGGGATTAATTAGTTAAAATTTAATTGGTTCTTTCTTTGCCGATCTGCACCAAGTTTCAGTGAAATCCGTTCAGTTGTGTTTGTGTTATTTTGCAGGTAAACAAACTAACAAACAGACAAATGGACAAAATGACACACAATACTTAGTTTTGTTTTGAGTCTGATGTTATATCATGTTTTCGTGAATCCAGAGGGAAACACGTTGAACTTATGTTTGTCCCACTTCTGTGGAAGCAAAACAAGATATTACAGTAATATCGTTTTGTTTAAATATTTGGAAGTAAAGTAAATAACACAATTGAATTACTGTCCGGCCATAATTATGACACATTTGTCAATCAAACTTGAGTCAAGTAAATAATTTCTGCTTGTGCTGCTTTCAAAATGCTGACAGAGTAAGAAGTTCTATCTCTTTTCCTTCAGGATGGATTCATCCGTGTAGATCACGACTACGTTCTGAAATCAGCCGAGCTCGCCAAGGCGGGCGGCTGCTCCCAGTTCCACCTGGAGTCGTCCAGAGGGGCCGATAAAACCAGCAGCTTCCTCTACCTCAAAGTCAAGGTATTTTATTTCCCTTCTCTCCGCGAGTCATTTGAGAATCGGCTTCAGTTTTCTGAGTTGAACAGAGATCGACATGAATCATGGATTCTTCTTTCAGGGCCAAGTGGAAGCCGATATCGAGGCGCTGGGATTTGAGAGATGTTCCATTTACAGACCAGGGTGAGTGATCGCATTGACATAGCACAGACTCACACTTTCATCATGACATACACAACAGAGGTATTGTGTAAGCAGACTTTTTCCCACACGGCCGATACCAAATATTTGCGCAGATATGTATGCATCCCTTTTTTCTTTTTTTTTTTTAAGATAATATCCAGGGTTTAAATTCATAAATCTCAGAGACTGGGACCAGGTTTGTTTTGACAAGTAAACAGGCCACTTGTGACTTTTGTTTAAAATCACGGATGGACCATAATAGTGTGGTATGACATTTTTTAATGTACTAAATTCAAAATGACAACAAAGTCATCTTTTTCACCGTGGTGCTGACCATAGGAAACATGTGATCGCTCCCTCTCACTTCATACAAAGTGCTGATTGTACTTGATTGTCCTCCTCTCCTCAAGTCGCCCTGTTCCAACACAACATCTGGTCTATGAACGCGTTTGTTTACGATTAACCGACCCCGCTACAAATCTCCAAACTCATCAATACCTTTTGTGTGTGTTGTCGTCCTGCATCAGGGTTTTGTTGGTCGACCGGCAGGAGAGTCGGCCTGGCGAGTGGCTGGCCAGGAAGTTCTTCGGTGCCGTCTCTGCCGTGGTCTCGACGCCCATGTCCATCCCGATCCAGGCGGTGGCCAAGGCGATGGTGTCGAACACTCTGCGTCAAGCCGAGCAGAAGACGGAGATCCTGGAGAACAAAGCCATCGGCGAACTGGGAAAGAGTGCTGGGAAATGAGAGAGGAGAAGGGAAACCACACAGGTGAGAACCATTCTTACCGTTTGACTCTGATCACCGGCGTTTGGGCGTCAAGTGTCCCGACTGGAGACGACTGGATGACACCACATCTCATGACTGGGTCTTTGTTGAGCTGTTTACATTCGACACAAGACACTAGTGAGGCGGCGCATCACGCAAACCTCTCACACAAACAGGAAAAGAACTGTTTTTATTACCATGTGTTATTTTATGTTCTTTCCGTCTATTAATGTTTCTTTTTCTTTTCAGAACATTGCAGCAGACGACAGCTGCTCAGAAAACACCATCAGGACTTTCTTTAGTTATTTTGGATTTTAAATTGATCTCTGAGTTCTGCCGCTGTCAGAAAAAAAAACCAAAAGATGTTCCTGCGAATGTTCTCGGGTGTTTATCTATTTATCTGCTAGATTCTTTATGGAGGAAACAACCTGTGGAGGTAGTAAATTATTTCATCGTGACGAATTGTATATGGGTTCTTTTATCGTTATTAATATTGTAATGTTTTCATCAGGGAACTATTGTCAGGCTTTTTGATGTTCTCCATTCGCCCTGTGGGACGACGGCTTGAATCACTGCCTTAACATAACCATTGTGTTTCTTCAACACAAGAGCAAAATTACACTAACATCAGGGAAATGTTTTCATTGAAGCTTCAGTATATATAATTAGTATAGATATTATATGTATCGTATATAAACAATATCTTTGCAATACTTCATCAAAGATAATATATCCACACAAATGCCATGCACTGAGTTTCTGTGAGAGCAGCAACGGAACAAGTTTTGAATAAACTTTGCTTGTATTGAATTGTGTGTCCTTGTTTGTGAAGCCACATGACCTAACTGGTAAATATGAAGTTTTATTTGGTTGACGATAAACAACAATTAATATGAAAGTAGGATTCCTTAATCATCTTGGAAGTTAGAAAGCTTTTCTTTTAACCCTTTATTTAAAAGTCTTAAATGTTCTGTTTTTATTTCATTTATTTTATTTTACCTTTTATTTCTGTTAATGTGATTATTTGAGACTGATTTCCTACTTAACATCGTTTTAAATGAGAAAACTCAGCAAACCTCGAGTATAAATAAAGACATGAATGAATGTATTAGTCTACTTTAATTTAATTGTCCCATTACTGTGTTTTGCAGTTTCTCATTACTTGTGCTTGAGAAATAATATTCAAATAATTAGTTTGTTCTAGCAGCGCCCCCTCGTGGCTAAATGCGGCTAAACACGTTGTGCATGGAGTCTTTATCTTACCAGGTTCAATAAACTGAGAAAAAAAAAAAGAAAAAAAAATTCTACGTACACTATTTGCTGCAAGATGGAAAGAAAATATAATTCTGTAAATAAAGGAGAGTCTTTTTCTAAGTAAATGGAAAATAAAGCACTTGTGTTGGTTGGTGACGTCATGTCTGAGGTTAAATTAATTTAAAACAGATAATGGTTCTCTGTCAAAGTATGAAAACATGTTTAGAATTATAGAAAAAAGGAACAGCATTAAAGTTATTATAACTTACATTCTAATTCATTCTACTAAGTAGTATATCGTATTTAAGTTTATAATTTATATTGCAGATATATATTTTTATTTTATTTTTATATATTTTTATTTTATTTTTTTTAGTTTTATTTCATATATATATATATATATACAATTTTAGTTTTTATATACTTCTCCTTTTTTTTGCTTGTGTGGTTTTCAATTATTTGTGTTCATGGCTAGAAATGAGCAACTAGTCATTATTGATACCTGAACATTCAAATAAAAGAATCAACAAAGTTTAAATTATTATCGTTAATGTAACTTTCTCTGGATATTAATTATCTTAAAAAAAAATGAATTTTGAATCACAGAATAATGCAAAGTTCTACTAAGAAATTATTACAAAAAATACCCAAAACTATAAACGACACAAATTGTATTATTTATTTTTATTCATCTTTGACTGTATTTACCAGATTGACCAGAGCTCCAGAGCAGGAAGTATAAACAAATATAAAATCTCCATAAAGTGACAATTTTTCATTACAGCTCAAACAAAATAAGACTAAATTGAATTCAAAAATATTAAAACAAATAATCTGGCGACATCTCGTGGTGGGTATGAGGAAGTGCCTGTCTGATGAAGCCACTCCCACTCAACGTGTCACACCACTACGTCACCCGGCGTCACCAGGAAGTGCGCTGAACCCACGGAGGCAACATGGCGGAGTCCACAGACCCACGTGAGTGTTGTAAATATTAAACATAAACCTGTTTCTGCGCAGCGACGCGTTTCTCGTGCGCGTGAACTTCACACGTGTTTTTGCGGTTTGTTGCGTTCAGACGATGCGTTCGCAGCTCTTTGCCTCTGACGTCATTCATTAGATGAAACTGCTGCGGAGTCTGAGGTGAGAGTTTCCAGCTTCGTGACTTCCAGAGGTTTTATTCCCACAGGCGACGAAGAGATGCCGGAGCTCTCTGACGAAGAGGAGGAGGAGGATGAAGGACAGTGGCTGGAGGAGGAAGAGGAGGAGGAGGAGGCGGTTTCGGTCAGCTGTCTGTTCTGTGACAGGTGGGGGGGATGCTGCACATCTGGAGGAGACACTGGAGATAACACAACTCACTACAGTTGTTTACAAGTTGTTAAACTGTTTATTTAGCAGATTTTTGAAAGAAGAAGCAACCAGACGCTATATGTAATATTAATAATAATAATAATAATAATAATGCATTTTTATTTATGGGCCCCTGTCAAGATTCTCATGTACACATTACAGATATAACAAGAGTAAAGGAACTCCAAAATAAAAACAACTTTCGACTTATCTTCTATGGTGGCCCTGAAGTGCAAATCCCAATTTCAAACCCCAACACTAAATAATAATAATTATAACTTCTATCAGTAAAGCACCTTTCATACAAGACATGCAGCTGAAAGTGCTTCTCATACAATAAGGGTGAGAATAAAAGAACATATTCAAATGCATTTCAAATAATACGATTTTATAGAAACATAAAAACTATAAAAAATATAATTTAATGAAGAAAGACAGTGATAGAATCGATGTGGGCAGAAACAGGCCAAAAATAGGTTTTTGGTTTAAACTGTTAAATCAGCTGCTAATAATTCCTCTAATAGTTCAGACGCCACTTCTTTCAAACATCTTGACTGATGACCTTTGAACCTTTTCCCCCTCAGATCAGAACTGACATGTTTACACACCCACCTGCCCTCAGGTTGTCAGTGTTGTTCAGGTCAGTAGTGCTGCTGGTAGTTCATGTTGGAGGTTTGTGTGTGTGGATCAGAAGTTTCTCACTTTTTGGCCTGATGAGATTCCAGAGTGGAATCGGTTCCTGCCTCAGTCCGTTCAGCGTTTCCTGAGCCGCTGCCCAAAGAATAACTTCTCCACCCCCGTGCTTAGCAGCAGGCAAAGAGGGTCAGGGGGCGGGGGGGCTTCATAAATCATGAGAATATGTAATTTAAGACCTGTTGCAGTGATTCTCTCTCCTGAGGTGAAACTGAACTGGAGAAATCCACAGGAGGTGATTTCCAAGCTTGTTTTGTGTTTTGCTAAATATACTCTCATTAATTCATGTCAGTCTCCAACAGACATCTAAAGTTTGACCCTGTTGTTACTTCACAGACAAAAAAAACAACAACTACATGTTTTCTTTTTCACTTTAAGATTCAATTTAAAAACTCAAAATCTTTCCAGGGAATATGTTTGTTTAATTTTTAGGAGAAAAACATTTAAAACCTTGTTTCCGTTCTTCAAAAATAGCAC
>CM028859.1:3768437-3787387 GCA_016801935.1 Platichthys stellatus
TCGCCTCCCTCCTGCAGGAGCTACAGGGCCGGGCTCACTCGCCATCCACACTGCCATGGTGTTAACACTTCTCCGGGGTTCCATAGCCACTGAGATGAAGAAGTTTGGAAACGCACAACCTCTTCTTCAACCACAACGTAGCCTTCTCTGATTCGTCAGGCTGTGATCACATGACTCCCTTCCCCGACAGCAGGCATAAGCTACTGCTCACAGTGTAGAACACAACATCTGCATTTCACAGTGATGCAGGTGAAGCAGATTAGAAATGATCTGCGGACGAAACACTTGTGAGGACAGACCACGTCAAACACCCCCCCCCCCCCCCCTGTGCTTTTTAATACAGCTGTTGTTTCCATTAGAGGTCCTGTGTGTTTCTGATTTTCCAGCAGCCGGTTCTCCACAGTGGCGTCCATTTACCTCCACCAGGGTCTCCGCCCTCCCCGTGTCTACCTGCAGCCACGGCCTCCATCCCTCCCCGGCCTCTGTAATGCATTTTGTGAGTTAGGAGCCATTATGACCGTTATGTAAGAGAGTCGTAGAAGCAACACAACGGGGTTTGCTGAAAGGAAGGGGACGTTTTAATTTTACAGCCCACTGACTCACTGTTGGAGTGTGTGTTGGCATGCAGGCAGCGTCGCAGGTTCGCCAGCGGTGGAGATTCAGCTGAAGAGAAGTGTTGGTTGTAACCTCCCTGTCCTCCTCTTCCTCCTCCTCCTCTTCCTCCTCCTGACATAGAGCGGAAATCGACTCTATAGTCCAGATCTAATGTTGTCTTGGGTTGTGATTTTAAAGCTTGTATTTCATTGTGTGTGTGTGTGTGTGTGTCTGTATGTGTGTGTGTGTGTGTGTGTGTGTGTGTGTGTTTGTGTGCGAGAGCCAGATCTTAATATCAGGATTGTAATTAAAGTGACTCCTGCTGGTTGGGCAGCAGCATCCATCTCCTGTCTCCACTCCGTCGCCGAAGTTTAAATGAAACGCTGAACGTGACTTTCTTCCTTCACAGTCACTTCCTTAATGGATAATGTCCAAATGCTATTTTTTTTTTTTCAAATGGCTGCGATTGATGGATTATCTGCAATGAAGTGGAAAAAAAACAGGCAGTAATTTATGTGGATGAGTGAAATTAAACTTTTAATAGTGAAACGAAGTGAAGATTGACAGATCATCAGTCTGAGGATGTTTGTTTACTGTCGTTGGACTTTTGTCATAGAATTCTGATCGTCCACCAGCCAATCACAGTCGAGGTAAATACATGTGATCCTGGGTGGTCAAGAATATTATGTTTTAAGCAATAAAAGCAAGTTAAGGTAATAAAAAGAACAATAATAATAATAGAATAGGCTAAATGATCAAAAATGATAATAGATATGAATAGTTACTACATAAAAGCTGGACTCAATAGATGGGTTTTTAATTTAAAATGAGTTTTTAATTGAAAATGAAAAATATCAACATTCAATAAAGGATATTTATATTTTGGTGATTTTTACTGATTGAGTCAATTAAAAACATGCAAATTAATTCTTAGTAATTCATTTACAAAGATTATTAAACCTCATTTTTTATCATTTACCAGAAAGAGAGCGAGTCGGTAAAATCTTAAAAGATAACGGAAAAGTTGAATCTTCATTATCTTTAGTAGGAATATAAATATCGACTGGGAACGGCTTAAATTTACCATCAAATGACTGAGATGTTTTACAAAGACTCGTTTCCTATGATGAGCCTTTAACACACACCACACACACACACACACACAAACACACACACAAAGCCGCACAGATACTGACTCTCTCCCCAGAGTCCTGACATTGTCCTCTAAATTACCCCAATAATGAGATTACAGTGTTTCCCTCTCGTGAAAGGTGGAGGAGGTGGAGGGGTTGTGAGTGAGGGGTGTGTGTGTGTGCGACCGTGCGTGTGCTTTTGTGTGTGTGTGGTGGGAGGCGGGGGGGTGTTGGGTACTGGTAGAAGGTGATAGCAGCCACAGCGCTGCAGCAGGGGAGAGGGTAGAGACAGTTCACGATAAGGATCGCTGCTGCAGAAATGCACTCTGGGCCGCTGTGAGTAATTGTTCTGTCCTCAGTAACATTAGCTGTCATGATAATGGAATATTCACAGAGATTGATACCCGGACCGGCCGCTCTGAAAGGGAGGATCGTTTAAACAGCAGCTCTGCTCTTACTGTTCCTACCTGGGACTGACGCCCCTGCAGGGCCCAGGGTTACTGATCAGCCCCCCCCCCCCCCCCCCCCTCTCTCCTTCACACTGTCTGCACAGCTCAGGAAAGACACAGAGCAAGAAATGTGCTGAGGTACACAATTCAGTCGCTCTGGAGTCTGGTTGTTTTTCTTCTGAGATTTACCAGAGTGCCTGTCTGTGAGAAACCAAATGTCGTATTTTCTCGGTCTTCTCCTGCCGGCTGCCCCCCCCCTGTATGAAGATGTCTGAGTGAGTCCACGTGAGAATGCAGCAGGACGATGTCTGGACAATGCGGAGCTAACGACTGAGCGTGTTAAAGATGGTTCTCACAGAAGATGTTAACGAAGATGTCCCCAGAAATGAATAATCTTCTCCAGCCTCCAGCTGCTCCGGCTCGTGTCTGAAGGTTCTGGACGTTTCCGTTGTGAACGTCAATCTCCTGCTTAACTCAAAATACGTGAAAAGGCAAACTCCAGAAAATGACCCAACCCAATTTTCCGGATATTTTCCAGAGCTTATGTCTGAACCACTGCGGCACGTTGCTTTTCTTAAACAGATTTTCAGAGTTTGTAATCTGGATCTTTTTGAACAGTGAAGGTCAACCAAAGCTGGGCAACTGGAAAGCACACTTTTGATCCAGTGGTTTGTTGGATGCTGATGGTTCTTCACGGCGGTGATGAAGAAGGTTGAATTCAGACACTGCTCAGCATCAATGTTTGTTCTTATCGTGCTTTGAGAAGAACTCGGTCCAGTGCAGAGTTCATATCTCTCTGACAGGAACAACACCTAAGACACAAGGAGAGTATGTGTGTCATCCTGTTGTATGAATGTCCAGTGTCTGTCTCTTAACATGTCCCCTTATCTTCTCCCCTGGGGCAGAACATGTCCCATGTGCACACACAGTCAATGCAAAGTCTCAATGATTTGTTGCTACATGATGTCAAACTGGTTTGACTCCTGCGTGTTTCCCACAGGTCCAACCAGTTGGAGGACACGATCACTCTGATTAAAGGACGCATAGAAGACATCAGCCTCCCTGTGGAGAAGGTGGACATCATCATCTCCGAGTGGATGGTCAGTCCTTGTTTACAGACACACTTTGGGGGCGGGGGGGGATGCATGCATGAGAGCCAATCAGGTTGAAGCCTCCTACTTCTAAAACGCTTATTAGAATTGAATGTTGAAATATATCGATATTCGGGAAGTTTACATTTCAGGAGTTTTTGCCCAAATTCTCCTGTTTTCATGAATTCAAACAAAAGTGGAGAAATCTTATGCTCGTTAAGTTTCTCTTCCTTTTTACAAATATATAGAAGCTTAATAAGTTTAACTGAAGCTCAAAGCTGCAGCCGGAAAAACTCCTCAGTCGAAAGTTGAACATTTTCTTCTCTGTGCAGAATGAGAGCTCCTCACTTTCAATCTGCAGACTTTATAGAATCCCTTTGACAATATCACCCTGAACATCCCATTGATCCACATTCAAAATATATTTAAATATGGATGTACCTTTCAGGTTATTCTTAAGCCCAGAAGGAAAAACATCCTGGAAACTTATTTTCCAGCCAACTCAGGAACACACTGTTCATATGCACACACACTGGAGCTCTGATGGGTCCTGAGTGGCCAGAATCCAAGGCTCCAGCAGCACTGATGCATGTTTGGACCAGAGGCCTAAACTCGACCATGACCTCCTCTGAATACCAAACCAGTGAGGAGCAGTCTTCCTTCCCCTTGATGCCCATTTATCAGGGAGATCCTCTGTGGCGATACAGGCGGGACGGCCAAAGTTGAACGCACCGCTGAAGTCATCCCTAATTCATGAGCATCCCGTATCTGTCCCCCCCTCCACCTCCCCCATCCATCGTGAAACCCCAGGGTCACGAGCAGGGGTCGCCAGCTAGAGCCTTCCCATCCTCTCGCCGGGGGAAATTGAAATTCGGCGGGTGACGTGCCGGTGGGAACGGTGAAGGATAGGGGGCGTAATCTCTGATGACACTGGCTCACAGAGCGCTAATAAATCTAAGAATCCTCCAGTCACTTCTCATCACGGCAGAGATGGCAGACATTCCTCAGAGTGGCCAGGGCTTCAGAAGCTGCCCTCCGATCTGCCTGTGTAAAATGGAAAAATGACTTTCTCTCCGGTGTGAATGGCTTCCGAAGGCATTACACTGTAATGGCTTCTTACAGCCGGGCAGCGTCTTATTATCTCGGGGAGGAACCGGAGATGTCATCACTCTGGGATGTGATTTTCTTTTTTCCCCTTATTTTCTAGCATCAGATCTATTTTTCAGATTTGTCGCATGTTGTAGATCCATGGTGTGTTTTCAGGGTTTGTTTAAAAGTTGGAATACTGATGTAATGTTAATTAGCAAAATTCCATTAAGGCAGACTGGGCCCTAATTAACCATTAATTCATATTCATTATCCAATTTTGAACGTATCTTGCAGGATATCATTTAACCTCTCTTGTTTCAACTGAAATGTTTCCAAACATCAATTGAAAGATTCCAATTTAACATTTCTACCGATACAACCAACCTTTAAATAGTTTAAAACAAGCAAAAGACATAATTTGACTTTCAAAACATTCAGCCATTTAATGCATTTCAATTTTTGTATTTATTTAATGATCTTTCTCTTGAGTAGTTTTCTTTGTCCATGTTGATTTAAAACATCAGTAAAGAAAAAACACAGGAACCAGTGCTTGTATATAGACCCTAAAGTTGTTTATCATTCATATCTTATAGCTGCTTTAGAGCTGTGATATTCGTACAACTACATCTAGTCGTTTTTATATATATTTTAATGAAGTATTACTGCATAAGTCACTGCAGGTGCATGCATGTGAAACAGCCACGGCTCTGCGCCCAGTCACAGACACACGATGTATCCGTCACTGAGGCTGTGGCAGTAGATTACTGAGCTCTGCTGTCGGTTGTGTGGTGTCGTTATTTCTCCCGACATGAAGCTAAAAGGCCGATTCATCCATTGTGAGTTCCTCTGGCTGCGCGGTTCTAATAAGGTACAGCAGTTTCTCCTCTGTCGCGTTTCTGACAGAATTACTGCGCAAAAAGAGTTTCCTGCCTCAAATATAGAATAAAAACCTGGAATGGAAACATGAAGGATTATAACTTTGAGGTCACTTGTTTTACTCTTGGTTCAGTTGCTCTTTTTCTTTTCTGCATTATGACCAAACATCCTTGTCACTTGAATCTGTATATTTGTCAAATCACAGAAGGGAAACGGCATCAAAATGCTTTGTGACTTTGACTAATAACTTGGCCTGACTCTTTCCCAAAATACACTCACACACACACACACACACACACACACACACACACACACACACACACACACACACACACCCTAATTGGGTCAATGCAAAGTAAGGGATGTGCAGTGGGAGTAACTAAGAATAGATGAACTTCCTGTGTTTCTTCTGTGCATCAGAGTCCAAGTACATTTCTAGTAAAAACTCAATGTGAAGAGCAGAGTGAGAACCTTTTCAAACAGCTGCACACAAAGGAGTTGGTAGTTTAGAGTCGTAAGTAAAGAAATAACAGACTCGTCAGTTATTAATCTGATATCTGTTCAAATGAAAACCTACAGACCAATGCCTGGAGACGGAGAGGCCCTGGTTTTACTGGAAGAGGAAAGAAAAACCAGAATGACATTCCTCCATCTTCGCTTGTACAGTGCAGTGGACGAGCCGGCAGATCCAGGATCAGCCCGACAATCATGATATTTGCACATTTTGATAATAAGGCCAGGCGGCACAGTGGAGCAGTGTTCAGAGCCCAGAACGTCATGGGTTTGAACCTGAAGACCGCTCCGTTTACTCTGGCTTCCTCCCGCAGTCCAAACACCTGTAGTGGAGGAAGTACTCAAACATTCTTAAAAAGTACAAGACAGAAGTAAGTCAGTACTTGCTTTTAAATATACTTTAAGCACTTAAAGTAAAAGTACACATGTAGCCTATTCCCTTAATGCAGTAGTCTTCTACATCTTAATGGCCGAGTGTTAGCGGTGGCCTCTTCTCTGACCCTTAAAGCATCAACAATACTGATAATGGATGAATAGATGAGAACTAATTTGGTTCAAGTTGTTGGAAGCCGTATTATTCTTGTACTTTTTAAACTAACCTGCAAACCTGTAAACTGCATCAATCCAGACGTTGATCTGCACAACACGTATTGAACCGATGAGAAGCTTAACGGTCCGACACCTTCAGGGAATTGATTGATTGATTCTTCATCTTCCACCTCGTAATACAGGAAATAAGATAAAGTATTCCTTTAATTACATTTTAATCAATTTAACAGCCATTTTTTTTTTCAGATGCCTTTTTCCACTCAACGTTTTGTATGATTGTGTATTTACGGACAAGTATTGACATCTGTGTAATCGAGTGAAATGACATAAACAGCAAATGTTAGAAATAATGAATATGAAGACTAACTACCAGCATGTTGTCGTTTTATAGCGATAACCTTAAAGTATATTAGTAACCTGATGAGTCACTGACCTGATAATCAAAGGCTTTTATGGTTCACAAACAAAGGATTACTGCGGCTGTCAGACTTGTTGGACTGAGCCGACACACGGTGGTTATGGCGCCGATAGACAGAGACGGGTGATGGATGTGGTGCATCTGTGGTGGTGGTGGTGGTGGAGGTGGTGGAGGAGGAGCAGGGGGCAAATGAGTGTCTGCCGTGTGTTTGAGAGACTGCCTTCAGCAGAACCCCTGTCATTTCATAACTCAGTGCATTGATCGCTCCTCTCTCTCTCTCGACACAACGAAAAACAAACAGTCCAGAGCAGATAAGAGAGAGTCCGGGGGGGGAGGAGGAGGAAGAGGAGGAGGAAGAGGAGGAGGAGAAGAGTCGCATTCTCCAAAGACTAAATAAAGATTGGCAGTCCCAGATCGATCACAGGTGGAGGGGCCTGCTGGCCTGATGGTGTTTAATGGCACCGTCACACGAACATGAGGAGAGTCGCTCTTCACCAAACTATTGTTTCTTAAACTAGAGTCAGCCCACGACAAGTGGATCCAACCACCAATCACATCCCACCAGAAATCTAGGGAGCTTGATTTCAGAATAATAATTTCATGGGACAGAGTCAAAGGTCAAGTGTCCTTGATCAGTGAGTGGATGTTAAGTTCTAAATCATAAAAGTGTTGAAGGAACCATGAACGTGCAAAACTCTGCTGCCCTGGTGTTTTTAATCGAGTTGAACATAGTTTGATCACAAAACAAGTGTCACACACACGCACACACACACACCGTCAGAGTCGTGTGTGTGTGTGGTAGCGTCTTGAAGTCAAATTAATGGCAGCCCTTCCTCTTTAGCCTCATTATCAGTACTCGGAGCTTCACCTGCCCCAGAAGAAGGTGGTAGTCATCAGTCATTCTGTCCTCGGGTCTGACTGGTTGTCACTCTCACACACAAACACACACACACACACACACACTTTCAGACAGGATGGAGCAGAGATGAAGCAAAAGAGATTTTTACGGGGGTTCACCCAGATTTTATATTAATATCAACTTTGTTTCTAGCTTTGAGATCTGTTGAAAGTGTCAATGTTTTCACTCATGTTGTCGAGATGTTTTACAGATATTTTTCCTCCTGCTAGATTGAAGATTCCACCATATTTCTATTCCTTTCATCCGTCATTCAGCTCACATCCAATACCCGTCTATTGCACACATCCAAAATGCATTTTTTCCGTTTCTCCGACATGCTCAAAACAACCAGAGTAAACTTGGAACACGGAGCCTGACGACCTGATGTGTTCCTCAGACTTCCTCGTAAAAACCCAAACCAATAATCCTGCATCACTCAGTCGACGTTGCTCTTGTGGAGAGAAATAACCTCCTTGTTCCCCTCAGAATGATAAATGTAATAACGGCCTGTGAACAAGTACACCAGCAAATGGGTTTTGGGATTTTTTTTTTTATAGTCGAGTGTGGCTGGGCTCGCCCTTCCAGAGAGGTTGAGGGATTAGGACATCTGGAGGGAGCTTGATCTAAATCCACCGCTCCTCCATATCCCGAGGGTCTACTCCAGGTTGTTTGGGCATCTTACCATCATGCCTACTGGGCCCCAACTGGGAGGAGACCCCAGAGTAACTCCCATCCCATTTGGCCTGGGTACACCTTGAGATCCCCCTGGAGGAGGCTGCTGTGTTTCTTCGGGTTAGATTGCCTAAAAAATTGAGGCATCGACATTTAATAAGTTAATCCACACTTGTAAACCTTCTCAGCTCGCCTTGATTCACTGTGTAGCCACGTCAGGTCTCACGGCCATGGAGGGAATGTCTGTCCAGGTCCTGGCAATTAAACCAAAGATGAAAACAATGGACACAGGCGCATAATTCAGTCCACACAGATAATTGAATCTCCCTTTATGTGTTAAATCCATTTTAGAAAGAACAATTGTGCAATTATCATTAAAATCTTCAGAGTGTAAAGATCGTTAACATGAACACATACATACGAACATGCATTACTTGGATGATCCTTCACAGGTCACGGTTATCTCCAAAGAAACACACATGACATACTTATTGATTTCGAGAGAGCCACAATTTTTAATGGCCTTGTGGCTATCGTGCAAATGACCTCACAGCTGCAATATCTTTTCCTGTTATCTTTTATTTGCATGGATTTAAATGGAAATTGAAACCTACACCATGTTCTCCCACCAAGCATTACCACTCTGAAATCTATCACCGGGTTCTGCATGATATGTTTATGGTAATTCAGTGTAATCTGACCATGGACTAATATAGAGGAGGCTTGTTGACGTAGCGGTACACACACACACACACACACACACACACACACACACATTCATGCATACTCACCCTCCTTTATTTTGCCGTGGCCCCTTCCAGAACTGGAAGGGATGATGATCTGCAGTAATTGAGGAAGACGTGTGTTGAATGCAGAAGGAGTGAGGAGGTACTGGAGGACGGAGGAAAGTGCTGATGCAGATTTTGTACCGAGATGCCTCCTGGGGCCTCCTGGTGCCTCCTGGTGCATCCTGGGGCCTCCTGGTGCCTCCTGGGGCCTCCTGGTGCATCCTGGGGCCTCCTGGTGCCTCCTGGTGCCTCCTGGTGCCTCCTGGTTCCTCCTGGTGCCTCCTGGGGCCTCCTGGTGCCTCCTGGTGCCTCCTGGTGCCTCCTGGTTCCTCCTGGTGCCTCCTGGTTCCTCCTGGTGCCTCCTGGTGCCTCCTGGTGCCTCCTGGTGCCTCAAACTGTCTCGTTCTCCAGGAGCTCGATGGACATGTAGTCATCATCAAACTCTAAAACGTGCAGTAGTAATTACTTCTGAGAAGTTCTGTGTGTAGAGTTTGTAAAAAAAACTCTCGTGCTAACACAGAAAGTCGAACAGCTGCAAAAGTACGTTTGCCGTTTTTCCTTTTTGAGTGTGTTGTTGTGTGCGTTGTTGTATACGTGGCTGTGTCTGCGGGAGCCGACTCAGGGGAATGTGTTTTATATGCTAATTCTGTTAATGTGCATAAGCTGCTCCAGCCCATTCTCATTAGGTTTTCATTAGTCTCTTTTATGGAAATGCACAGTGACTATATACTGCAGAGCACCGGCCTCATCCAGCCCCTCGCTGCCTGACAGTAAACTGCTCCTCACAGTTACACCTCCGCCTGTCGGTGCCGCTGACGGTCGATCGATCGGCGGAAACTGTAAAGAAGGAATTTATTTTTTAGTAAGAAAGTCTGGGGTTGAGATTTAATCTTGTTTTTCTTTGCACGGATCAATAAAGAGAAGGTGACGTGAGATAAAAGGAGAAAAGAGAAATCTTGGTAAATGATTACGGCCGACGAGCTTCAACAGCTAACGTGTTAAACAGCTGCTTCACTTCTTTGATTCACGGGTATTGATTCACCAACGTGTCAGCAGATACATTGAGGAGGATCCGTGCAGTAAAACTACCCGTGAAGAACTACTTCAAATACTTCAGAAGTACGAGAAAAAGCCACGTGAGCTGAGTCTGAGCTAAACTGTGAAGGTGAAATATTTTGTGTTTCAACAAATGGCGGTTTCCTCCCTGCTCCAGTTTAAGCTCGACTATAATGGCTCTATCTAATCCTCTGTCCCTCTTTCTTAACTTTATCTTTCAACATTTGAACTTGAATATAAACTTAGTAATGCAAGTCTTTTAATTAAAAATTGGGAATCAAAGAGGTATTGTTGATATCGGGGACACAAGAATACTTCATCCTGGTTGTGACTGAAACAACAGAACCTCCACATCAGTCCAGCTGTAGTTTGTGGTTCTCCAGGTCTTGGTTCTCCTCACATACCAGAAGAAGCTCTCTGGTGTGTGGTCCGTGCTGCTGGTCAGGACACGGGAGGCCGTGATGACGTTGAGGATGGAAGTTCGGTGTGACTCTGCTTCCGAGGGTCTCTCTCCACGCTCGTATCTTCTATTCACTTCAAGTGAATCAGTGTCCTGTGAAATTGGGTTCTAAATTACCCAGGGTGAGGATTTTAAAAAAACGACCTTCTCTGCCGCCTTAAGGACACGAACTGACCACGGCAGCAGCAGCAGGCGATCCGTCGTTCTGACTTTGGTTCTCGACCAGTCCGGGCCTCGATAAACGGAGGAGTTGGAGTTCTAAATCAGGGCTGCCCCCCCCCCGGGCCGCCCCCCCCCCCCCCGTTTGTCTGCCGCTCCCTCTCCGATAAAATGTTGTCATTATTTGAATAATAAGGTTCTTATCTCATTGAATTACTATTCAGCCGACCACTGCATTCTCTCTACATCACCCTGCGCTCCCCGACTCCTCCTCTCCACCTCTAACTTCATCACACACACACACACACACACACACACACTCACACACACACGCTGGTTCACTCTTTATCTTCTGTCCTGGCCCTCACCTCTCCTTGTCCCTCGTTCCCCTCACTGAAGTGGAATCGGACAAATTTTTTTAAACGCAACCCAGGTCATTGTGTTACCGCCACCAACATTTGTCGGTTTATAGAGTTACACAATAACTACTCACCTCACCATCTTAAAAGTTGGTGGAAGGGACACATTCACTTTTGGAGCAGATTCTTTTAAAGGGGATGATCCAGGATTTTCTCTTACATCACGACAGAGGCTGTTTTTGAAAAATAAATGCAGCGATCTTGGAGAAAAATTTTGCATATGTAGATCTCTAATTTCTAATCAGCCTTGGTGGTGATATTCTTCTTTTTCCATCACACTCTGCACATTTCACCTGATGCGTCGCTGTACAGCTGCATACATTCATACAACCATGTTTCTAAATGTAGAGCTAGAGAGCCATTTCCTAAATATTCATAATTTTAAAACACACCCATAATGTTAGATAAGCTCTTTGTTATCACATCCATTGCTCTTTCATTGCATTTATTGGAGTCATGCACGAGTGAATGAATTTATTAGGAGGGAAACGAGCTCCAGACTGAAAACTGAAAGTGTCACTCTTGCTTTGCTTCTCAAACACAGAACTGAGAGCATTGATTTTCTGCCCCTGAAGGAGCCAGGCACTGTGAACGCTGTGAAACGACTGATATGGGTCAGAAGTTACAGTAAAACATCCATGTACTGGTTTTGCTCCTCCCTGTCCCTGATGGGGGAACCTCCCCTCCCATAAATTTCAACCCTGGCCCAAACGCCAGCAATAACATATTGCTGCAGCTCGAGCGTCCCCCTGATTGGTGGAGGACCTGGCAGGTGGAAAAAGCCATTTGTCAGCAGTGTCTGCCACTCAGGTCGAAGCCAACAAGATGTGGAGGAAACTCAATTTCAGCATTAATGAAATAATACCACGGTTAATGTGCCGTCCACTGGAGCAGGACAGGAGGTCAGCTCAGGGTCAAACCTCTGGATGCCGGGTGGCGGACCACGTGAGCACGTCACTCCACTCACAGTCATGGCAAATTTGGAATTCTTCACAGTAGTGATGTTGGATTAAAAGATTTAATTATGTGGCGGATCTGCAGCCGGCGCGCATTCATTACGTGCTTTGAACTGTCAGATTCCAGATGGTACAGAATGAAAGCTGCCCCCCCCCCCCCCCCCCCCCCTTGTGTTTAATACTTTTCCATAGGATTTTGGAGTAATGGTGTTTCTCTCCTCTCTTCCAGGGTTACTTCTTGCTGTTTGAATCCATGCTGGACTCCGTGCTGTACGCCAGAGACCACTACTTAGCTGATGGCGGCTCAGGTTGGTCTCTCAAGTTCTCCTTCCTTTTTTTTAAATCCTCCAAAAACACACACAAACAGCGTCACACACATTATAGACTGATAAATACATTTAACACGGTACACAAGAGAAGATTCAAATGGAAAAGGTACATTAATAATCCCAAATGCTTAATTATCACTCGATAGCAAGACCTGCCACCTCATGTATTGACTCTACTTCATTTAAAGGAGTTTCCCCTTTGCGTCTTCGTGACAAGTGGCAGAGCTGACACCAAATTTAAAATCTGATAGGATCAGATGGGAAGGCTCTTCTTTTCAGCAGCCACAATAACATTGTTGTTTTGTTCAAATTTGTTTCTGCAGACATTATAAAGTTGGAATAACTGATTAATAATGAGTGAGTTCAGTAGTTTTTCATGTATTTCTTACCAGCTCGGTCAAATTCAACACAAGCAAGCTGCAGTCCTTGACTCCTGATTTTGTAGAATCCAACAAAAGCCAGAAATTAATTCGAAGGTCACTCCACCAAGGTCCAACAAATTCAATCAAGCTTAAAAGAAATCACAGATATAATTCCCCTTAATATGCCTGATTAGTTTTCATCAAGAATGAATTATTCCCAGGCCCATATCCAATCCTTCCAATTATTACTTATAAGAGGTAGAGTATTACCAGCAACACAAAAAAGATGAATATCTGACATATCAAACCCCATGGTGCACTAAGACTATAGTGTAGGTGCATGTTTGTTTCTTTGAATGTGCAGCTCAGTCTCCCGGGTCGTTCCATCTCTGCCACTGACCATATTTAATGGCTTGTTCCAAATGCAACCCAACTACGGAGCAGTTCCACCGCTCTGCCTCTAGTGGCTCCTGGGGACTCGTGAGAAAGGTCACCCTCACCTACAGAGACAGGTCTGTTAGCGGGGGGGACTGGAGGGGCGACCTGAGCAAATGAGAAAGTGACAGGTCAGAGGACAACGTCTGGTTGGTCATGATCATTTAACCCTGACGCTCCAGACCGGGGCTGCTCTCACTGGAACGAGTGGGAAACACTCGAAACCAGGAAGAGCCATCGACCTCAGCAAGTGGAACACTGGGTGCAATTAGTAATTCTACCAGGATGTGGTTTATTGAAATGAAATTACGCTCAACATACCACATGTTCCCAATGATATGTCTTTCCACTATGGCTCTTTTCTGTCTGAAGAGCAGATTGAACTTTAGTTTTGCTGTTGGATTCTGATTGGATTAACCATAAGCTGTATATATGGGTAGACGACGTGGCGGCTCACCAAAAGTGAAACTACGTTGTGACCACCCCCTAGTGGCTGGCTGCAGTAAAGGTTATAAACCCTTCCTCCTCCATGTTAGCAGAAAGTCTAAATAAACCTCCAAGAAGGTTTCTGTCGGACTAAGTACTTTGTGTACTCGCTATATTATTCGTTCATTGAGTTTATCCTTTATCTTAACTTTCTTGACCGTGTTGCTCCAGGCCTTAGCTTAGTTAATTTTTTACTGAACCTTTTCACAATAAAAGTTCACAACTAACTTCCTCTCTATCAATCCAGCCAGTGTACTTTCACAATAAAAGAAACAAAGAGGGTGCTTACACTTCTTATCACACTGATGTTTGTTAAAGTGTTCGTGTTTCTGGTAGGTTTGGTTTTAATTAGTTATTTAGTGTTGTAATAAAATGTCATGATTGACGGCGGAGATTGACTTGCGATTGGTCTAGTGCATATGTGGGCGGGAACTTGACACCGTGGCTCGGAGGTAAACACGCCCCCAGGTTGTGTTCCTGTGCGAATCCGTGAAGCAGATATTCCTGGATTTCAGCACAAAAACAAGGGTACGCCCCTTAACTTGTGTCTCTTTACACACACTTGTACATGTATTCAGTGGTTGTGTGTGTCTGTGTGCGTTTGTGTGGACGTGGCTTTGCTGAGTTATTGGTCCGGCCCCGCAGCACTGCAGCTGTATGTGTGTTTAAGCTACATTAGAAGAGAGTTACAGCAGCTCCCTCATTCTCCGCACTACATTAACCTCCCCTTCATCCTGAAATGTGTCCCTGCATGCCTGGCACAGCACAGCATCCAGGGAGAAGGGATCTGTTTTGTCCCCCCCCGTCCCCCCCTCCAAAACTGTCTTTCCCTCTTACACAGCCGATCAATGGGGGAGATAGAGAGAGCAAGGGTGGTAGTGGCTCCCATTCCTCTCTCTTTCTCTATTTCTTCTCCAGTGTGTCTCGCAGACAGGGCCTGTCCAGATTCCGCCCAATCAGCAGCTTCCCTCTCCCTCCCTGCTCTCACCTGGCCCTCATAATTACTCGCTCGCTTCAGTAATCAGAGAAGAATGAAGTGACAAATCGGCTGTTTGCTTGTGTGTGTGTGTGTGTGTGTGTGTGTGTGTGTGTGTGTGCATGTAAATATGTGTGTGTCACTCACAGGGTCACAAGCAGGCTTCGGCTAATAACGAGAGGCCATGAGTTGCCCATCACCGAGCCGTCACCATCCATTCACATATTTTATGGCCCCGGCGTGTCGAAGGTTATTTGCGACTGTGCACATCCACACACACATACGCTGAGTGAAAGATATTTAAAACAGTACCGATTGGCCGGCTTGAGTAATAGTAAGAGAAATAAATGGTTGTAAAAAAAAAAAAGGCAAGTTAGTGGTTTGCTCCTTAATGGAGAATAAGGTCTGGTGCCAGTTTGGTTTCACCGCAGTTTCAAGGATTTGCAATTTTCTGGACCTTTTATTTTCGCTTCTTCGAACGGGAGACTGGGGTTTAAATTCCATATTTTTATATTTTCAATTTTCTTAACTATTATGTTCAGTTTTTCATTTACAGTTTGGTAGGTAGCTTTAGCCAACACAACTTTTTGGTTCGGATACGCCAAAAGGAAAATGGATGTGTCCCTCGCTTATCAAACAGGAAACAGAAATGTGTACATGTAACTTGTATCCAACAAATCACATTGTGATGATAATTAGACTTAATCGCTCTCATTTCTTTACCTTAATGTTTGCTCTCTTAATTGTTCGGTAGATTATTTTAGCATTTTGTGTTAAAACATATTAGCTTTTGTCGTTATCTGCTGGAATTTCAGTGCTTGGTGTAGTTGTGGACTTTTGCTCTAACCAGCAGCTGCCACTCATCTAATATACTGACCTTATATTCCAGTATTTCAACTATCTGATTTTTTTACTATGTGTCTGGACGGCCTGCACTGGAAGTTATAATATTGCCACGGTAATATAATATCAAACTATAATGGGACTCAGTAAAGCACAGACCTCCACCAAGGCCTAATAGGAAACCATTCGAGCTGCACCAAATATCACAGTCTCATAGATATCAGTGCTCTAAATATACCGTTCATGATTCCATAGGAAATTGCTAGAAATGTGTCCTCCTCTTGAACCGGATCTGTGCCTGAATGTCTTTGGTTCTTCCTCTGCTCACGTCCCATAGTTTAAACAAGTTGAGTGGAAATATGTATTCATATGTTTTACTCAGCAAAAACATACGTTACTCCGAGCTGTGTTGAGTTGCATGTTGAAATATAAAGTTTGCCATATCTGTATGTGTAGTTTGAGCCTTAGGCCTCTATGCTGGCTAATGTCACTTCACAGTAGGAATAACAAAGGGCTTCAAGCCTCTCAGCTCTGGCTTAATCACCAAGCATATTAACCATACACAGAAATTTATTCAGATGTGAGAACACAACGATAAGACATTAAGGCTCATGTTTAATGCTCATTTCTAGACGTGGATAATGTTCATTCAACAGACAGCTGCCTCTGCTCAGTCCACAAAGATCCTCAGTGACGTCTTCCATCTTCTAAAAAATATTGGTTTTCTGAGGTCACAGCCTCCGGTCAGGTCTACAGAAATGTATGACCAAGCTATAGCGGGGGGGGGGGGGGGGGGGGGGGGGGGGGGGGGGGGGGGGGGGGTTATGTCCAGCAGCAGTCATTTCTCTGAGGTGATAAAGATGTTGTCTGTTGTAAAATGTGTGTTTAACTGTTCTGGCCACTGGCACAAGCTTCACAGGCCTCAAACTGTTTCCAGGTCACACGAATCCCCGGCAGTTCATACGTGATTCCTCTTTCTGCACAGTAACGTGTAGCTGTCAGTGTTCCTCATACAAGCAGGATACCGATGAAGGGAATAATGGTGGTTCTTTTTGTCTGTTTGAGGATGGAATAAGTTCTTTCCCCTCTTCTGTTTAAATGTAATCTTTGCGGCAGAGAAAAGCTTTGTTCTCTTTCCGCTTCAGGCTCATAGTTTGCGTCCCATTAAAAATGCACTGAAGAGTTCTCACTGATCACAACCCCCGGAGGAAAGGAACATGTTTCCATGTCTCCACCAAATATCACACTTTATGATTTCTGTAAAGTTTGTACTTATGTGTGTACACATACTCCTGTGTGCTTCAAACTATGTGGTAATGCTTTGGTTTTTATCTTGGAGATGCACAGGTACAACACAAGCTGTTACCTATGGTTTGAATCAAATACTGTTTACAAAGACAGGTGACAAAAAAAAGTGAAGCCAAAATACCCTGCTAGCCTCCTGGTGGCTGGCTGCGGTATAGGTCGTAAATGGTTTCTTTCATTTGAGGTAATTCGTATGATCGTGTTCACGTTTCTGATAAGTTTGGTTTCAGTTAATTATTTGTTGATATAAAAACAGGTTGAAATGTGATTGACAGCTGAGAGTGACGCATGGTTTGTCAAGCTTTTGTATCAGATGATGTCACCAGTTGCGTAGTGGACGTCCATTTTTATCTCCAGTGCTTAATTTGCATATTCACATCGAGTAAGGTCGGGATGTAGAGCAGCTTTTTTCCGGTTTTCCACATTTTACAGCCATTCAGTGAACAAAGTGTGAAACTAGGACAAAATGGTCATCAGGCCCTGATTGGTGCACACGTGATGGATACAGTCATTACAGCAGCCTCGGGAAATTGATGCCCGGCTCCACACCCACAAGGCCTCGTGATTAGAGTTGTTGTAAATGGTTTTTACAACATTAGTGGACATTAAGCGTGTCTCAGCGCTGAGAACAGAAGTTTGTCCGCCGTTTCCTTTAGTTTTGATTGATGGTCTTTTGTTTGAGCACAATAACTTCCTGAATGGAATCACTCACAGGTGACCAGGCAGCCTTATAATAGTTTATCACGCTGACGCTGCAGTCTGAGACGCGGTGACCTCCAAAGTTATCCACTGTGACACGTTTGTTCGGTGCTTCTCGTTCTTTCAGCTGTGGAGTGAATTGATCGGAGCTTTAAGCAACTTTCAGGTTCAGTGTGAGTCCGTCATCGACAGACCGGTGGTCCAACGACAGACTGACACGTCTCCTGTGTGTTTGGAAAGGCAAAAGAAGATCAAGTGTAAAAAGTTGACTTCCCCCCCCCCCTCTTGTTTCTCCACAGTCTATCCAGACCTGTGTAACCTCAGCCTGGCAGCAGTGGGCGACACGCAGAGGCACCAGGACCGCATTGCATTCTGGGACGACGTGTACGGCTTCAACATGGCGTGCATGAAGAAAGCGGTGGTGCCCGAGGCCTCGGTCGAGGTGTTAAAGGCAGACGCCCTCATCTCTGAACCTGCAGTCATACAGGTAGGAATGGAATTAAGTCCTGTAACAACACAGTTATTTTTAAGTAGCTAATAAGGTTTGTAAACATTAATTGTTTTATTAAATAATTGTACAAATTCAAGAGTGGGACTTCACTGGTTGCATTTCCAGGAAATAAAAGGAATAATCCAAATTATATTTCTGTAATTTTATAAAAATGAAATAAGTTAAACTTGCGTAACCAGGGATGTGTCGTGAATTTAAAATGTGCAATAAATAATATTAAAATAATTCCCAGCTACTGCGTCGTATATTTTTTGCTTTAAATTCCCCTGCCTACTAAAAAGCTTGATTAGCAAATAAAAGGGGTCAAAATGTAGCTGCGCAAACTTTAATACTTTAAAGTATATTTAAATCATAAATTCAGGGATCAATAATTAATCAGAGACATCTCATTTACTTTTTATTTTACTTGTGTAAAAGAATTTGACAATTTCATGATTACCAATTTATACTCAGCTCATATATAAATGCAATCGGCCCTTATGATAAACAAAAAGTTGTTTAGTATAGTTTAAAACTCATTTAGTTAAGTTATCATCAGTTATTTCGTTGTGAATGACACAAACAAACACAATATCTGGTCATTTACACACTTATCAGACGTACATGTTGGTAAACCACCGTGTCAGTCAAATTCTGCGTTGGTGTGTGTGTGTGTGTGGGTTTGTTTGTGGGTGTGTGGGTGGTGCGGCGCAGCAACAACACACAACACAAGAAGGAGGAATAGAGTTTGTGAGGGCCAAGCTGTTAGGACTTAGACAGAAAAGGAGAGGAGGCAGCTGGAGGGAGGGAGAGGGCCCAGAGGGGGGTGGGTGTGGGGGGGGCGGGGGGGGGGGGGGCGGGGGCGGGGGGGGGGGGGCGGGGGGGGGGGGAGAGTCTGGCTGCTG
>CM028859.1:3802384-3815553 GCA_016801935.1 Platichthys stellatus
TCCTTGAACTGTCGAACAGCAGCGGCGGAGCCAAGCTTCAAGTTTTTCAGAGCTATAACTCAACCCGTGGGTTGGTTATGTGCTTGCGGACCGGTGCCCGGGATATACAGCCCATCAGCTCCACTTCCTAGTTCTGCACTGAGAAGGGGAAAAAGGCCTGGGGAGTAAAAACAGATTAAATGGAGGCAGATTGGAAAAAGAGGGAGGACGTCAGAGCGATGAGGCTGAAATGCGGCTACAAGCTTCAGTGCCGCGTCGGGGAGGAGGTCAAATATGAATGTCTTCTGTTTTATATGAGAATAATCCACTCGTGTGGGGTCATTACCTCTGAGGGCGTCTGCTCAGCCCCGTCTGCCGGCTGGTTCGAGTGTCAGCAGGATTACAATGAAAACAAACGAGCGGACTTCCACCAAATTAGGTGGAAGGAAGTGAAGTTTGCCGAGAAACATTTACCCAAACCTGTGGGTCCTTTGTCAATTGTGGTGCTAATTAATAATATAAAGTTTCTAAAGGCGTTCAGGATGTAGGCCAGTAAAGCTCAACCCCAAAGAAATGGGACAAAGGTCAAGAAGGAACCAGGATCTGTGACTTCATCGCTTTCTTTAACATTATGAGATATTTTCTCCTTCTTCCCTGGAAGTACTGTGTGGATCTTGCTTTAGGGAACAGAAATCTATTGGTGGGCCATGTGGGATGTATGCACACTACTTTCCATTCTAGTCATTGGCTATATTTATGCCAATGATTAAGCATTAATATCTAAACTTGCCACGTCAGGAGGATCCCACTAGTTCCTCTTTCTAGGTAAATGTAAATTGAAACCCAAATATGATTTTCAGGGCGTTTTCCAGTAAATGTAAAGTGAAAAGGAAAGAGACCAGCAGCTTAGTCCCTGTGTCGCTGTGTGGAAGTGCAGATATGTGGAGTATGAGCCAAATGGCTGCAATGTAGATGAAAACGGTTTAAATGAAATCGCTGTAATGTGCGTATCCCCGGTGTAATTTCATGGAGTGAGACCGTGTTCGGCTGAGGGAGGCTGTGTCTGTGGGCCCGGCTGGGCTTAATGACACTGGCATGTTGATGTACGACGTGGTGGTGAAGGCGCCGCTCCAGTCCCCGACTCATTTCCACACATGGTTAACTCTTTCTCCCAGCAACCGAGTGGCCAGTTTACTGAAGGCGCCGAGGACCCTCTTCCACCGGGAGTCTGGTCTGACTGATTACAGCAGAGCATCTACAGTCGCACCACGACTCAGCACGCCCGAGGTTCCCCGTTCTTTAATCAGACGGACAGTTCGCTGCAAAGTTGTTTAGCTCTTTTGTCCCAATCCTCTTTCCCTCCGTCAGATTTGTTTTAACGAAATGTTACCGAAGGTCAAGCAATTATTCCTTTGACCTTTGTGAGCCAGCTGGAGTTGGACTGCAGCCGCCCGCTGCCTCCCACGAGCACCAGGACTCCCCCGTCCACAGCTGACACCGAACCGAGGCCACCTAGTGTCACCTCCTTCAAAATAAGAGAACGCAAAGCAAAGACAAATTCACAGGATTCTTATTTGGATCAGACGCTCCTCGTCCAGTCAGACAGATGATCTGCCACCAACAGGACAAATCTTCTCAGCTAAATCTACAAAGTGTTGAGTTAAGGTTTTGAAATGACAGATTTCACTTTTTAACTAAAATAAATTTGCTTAAACTTGTGTTTACTTGTTAATTATGTGTTTATTGAGTGTAGAGCAGCGGTTAAATATGTCAAGTTGATCAATGAGTGAGGATCTGCTCACTTACAGTTAAAGATCTGAAAGGAGCAAAGAGGAGCTTTGGTCAGGATCACACATTAACTCTGATACTGACATCAGCCGTGTGTTAGAAACCACACGTGTGTTGCTCCAGTTGACTCGTCCTGCGTCCACGGTGTTGACCACTCGCCCGGTTCATTAGGTCTGTGATGGAGTGAGGGCAACACAACACTGTCTCACTGTCGTACAACAGTGTCTCACAAGAGGCCGCACCTTTTGAAACGCGGCAGGTCGAGAAAGAGAAATCTGAATGTTGTGTTGTGTGTACATTAAACGAGGAAGTGTATCCAACTTTTTAACTTTACTTCGACGTCAACGTTATAAATTTTAAAGTTTAATATGCTCATGGTAAAGTTTCCTCATATTCTTTTTTCCCAGCATACTCACCAACACAAGACTTTATATGTATTTGTTTTTTTTATCCATATTAGATTTGTTTTAACTGCATGATGCAATGTGCACAATGTGTTTTATTCAACTTCACTCCGCCGACCGGGAGTTTCTCTCTGAATTTCATTGTGTTTTACACAACCCAATCACAATGAAGGCTTTCTCCTCTATTCTATTCTATTCTATAAAGACTTTATGTCTGCTCCATTAAGATATGAGCTCTTGTTCATTTATTTCTAACTCCTGAAGAAGCTGGCGTGTTCGAAACGCCTCAGCCGTGTGATGGCGGACGCTTTGTCTCCGAGTAAAGCGCCACAGTCAGCATTTTTTTCAACTCCTCGTCCTCCTCTAACCTCCAGCGCCTGGGAGCGTGGCACACGGGGGGGGGGGGGGGGGGGGGGGATATGCTTGTTTGCCATTCGGATAAACATTCATTTACCTCCAGCAGTGAAACGTGAAGATAATCAGAGTGATTATGCATCATCATCATCATCATCATCATCGGAGTCTTCTCCCGGCCTCTCGCTCGCCCCTCGTACTGTAACCTCTCTCTTCCCTCCTCTCGACGCCATCTGGATCCTTTTGCTTATTAACATACATTAAACCACGTTCCCTTTACACACATCATCATTTCTATGAGCGCCGGTGCGTCTCGGCTGCTGCTGCAGAGGCCTGAGCTGAAGGATCCTCGCTCGCTGCTCGTCACCCTCGAGCTCCGAGACAGGAAGCAGACCTACAGCCTCTAGAGACACCCACCCTCACGTAGCTCAGCAGATATAGACCTTTTTTTTTAATATGACAGTAGGGGAGTAAAATACTTGATTCTTATGTTTTGAATGTAAGGAATGTTTCTGTACATTAAAAATAATAAAACATGAGAATGCCTCCTTCTGAGCGTCTTTTATTTCACATAACATGATTGAACCTCTTATTTAAATTATTTAACGTGTGGTTGAAAAGGTAAATCTTTTTGTTTTATGAATCCTTGGTTCAAAGGTGTTTAACTTTAACTTCCAGTTTAACCTGAGAGGCCCTTAGAGAAGCTCAGACCGCTCATCATCATGCACCATCACTCACGTGGCCCTCCTGATTAACATGTCGTATGAAATTAAAGCTAAAACACACTAACTGGCTCTCAGCTCTTTGTTAGAGAGATTTTTCCTCGTGTTTCTCTTCATGTCCCAGCTCGTTTTCCTCCTTCCTGTGTGAGATCCCCCTGCCGGCCTCATCCGTCTTCCGTGAGTTTACTGGGACGATGCAAAATGAATTTAAGTCTTTAAAAGGCTCTGACTGAAGCCTCTTTACACACTTCATTGAGCCACTCTGCTTATAATTAAAATTTTTCCCTTCTTCCTCCGCCTGAGATGATGAATCCTGGCCTGTGTGAAAGTGTAGTTATCTGTGAGGAAGAGGAGGAGGAGGAGCCGGTCGTCTCCCTTACAGGGGATTTGATTTGTCTCCTTGTGATGTATTTCTACGCCTCCTGTGAACATCAATACATCGCCTCAGCTGCAGTCCACTGAAATTTCCACTTTCATTTTCCGCCTGAGATGAATCACGG
This sequence comes from Platichthys stellatus, assembly GCA_016801935.1. Classification (NCBI taxonomy): domain Eukaryota; kingdom Metazoa; phylum Chordata; class Actinopteri; order Pleuronectiformes; family Pleuronectidae; genus Platichthys; species Platichthys stellatus. The sequence continues at coordinate 3,806,132 of CM028859.1, forward strand.
ACCTTTTATAAAAACCCAACATGTTGAATTCCTTCAGCTGCAGGCGACATTTTCTTATTTATACCTAAACAAACCAGCAAATGAATATGAATATGAATTTTGTCTCAATCTTTTGAGTTCTGAGGCGTTTTTCTTTATGAAAACTAGACCGGCTCCATATAGAAAACGTACTGAACATCCACGAGGCCCAAAAGTTCCTTAAATTCTGCACCAAATCCATCACGTTGGTTCAGACATATTTCTAAAACTATTTAAAATACATCTGATTGGATGATTACCAACTAAACCCACGGTATCTCACCTCACGTTAGTGGTATTACTGGTTTGCAGCCATATTTATTACCACATAGTGGCTGAGAACCACATCTAAATCCCCTTAATGTACCTGACACATACATACCAGTGTCATTGAGCACAACCAGGCCCGGCACAGAAACAGCCGGTGAAATTAAACTGGAAACACTCGGCCCACATTAAAGTTTAATTTAAACTGGTGACGTCTGCATTTTAACCATGTGGTTCTCGTTCCTGCAGCTTCATGAGGTGACACAAGGACTGGACCAGACGTCGTGTTCAGTTTCTATTCCAACAGAAGAGGACTTGAGTTTATTTTTAACCAGACTCCATAGTCCCGTGGAAGAGGAGGACGTTATGAAATCCTGGAGAGTTTTAATAATCAGCATAAATACAGATACACTGTGAAAAGGTTTAAAAATATATTTAGCTCGATTACCTAGAACAGCACTTGGACCTCATACCAAGGCCCATCAGTCCCCTTGAATTCAACCAAGCTGCACTCACACACTCAGAAATATCAGTCCCCTAAATATGCAAGTTTTTTTTTTTTTTTTATTAAGATTCTTAAATTGTTCTCTTCGATGACGAAAAAATATCCAATCTCAAAATTTTCAAGACCAGGATTCATGCTTCCACAAATATAGTTATTTGTACCACAACTTATTTAAGCTTTTTTTGGGGGGGTGGCCCTGCAGCCTGAACACCTTTAGAAAACCACACAGTCACCTGAATTTTGTAGAGACCATAAGATTTAGAAAAATATCCTTTTTTGGAATTAAAAATAGAATTGCTGTGTTAGGTAAAACACAAAAGCCAGGTTCTTAGTGCTTTTTCTGCGGCAGCATGAAGCCTCTGACAGCCAGAACTGATGAAGATGATGATGATGATGATGATGGTGATGATGAAGGTGCAGCCCTGGGCCTCTGGTTGACCTCCTCCGCTGAATCGCTGCTGTCCAGGCGCCTGCAGCCTCAGATGGATGCGGCTTCTTATCGCTCGGGCGACAGTGGGAGTGAACGATCAATTAATTACACGCGCTCGCGAAATTAACGAGCGCGAGGAGACACACCCGGAAAAGTCCCGGCGCCGCGTGCTTGCCGTGCGTCGGCCCCGCTCCTCCATCAGGACTTCAGGCTGGGCCAGAAATAAAAAAGGAAAGAGATGATGGAGCTGAATCTGATGTGTGGATATTATTGGATATATATGAAAACCAGGAACCAGTAGAAGCTGTTTCCTTTGGTGAGTGGAGGTGGGAAATCTGCCTCGACCGGTTTGGCTTTGGAGGAGGAACAATGGGGAGAGAGGAGAGGTGGTTGGTAAAAAGAGGGAGAGAGAGGGAAAGACCCGGAACAGAAAAAACGAGTGATATTTATCGATGTAATGATGTTATTGATGAGAGCTGCACCAATTCAAATAATAATGATAATATTATTAATGATAATGATAATTGCTGCTTAAATCTGGAACCTGCCGAATGTGAGAGAATGAGAGAGAAATAAAGAGAGAGAGAGACAGAGAGAGAGAGAGAGAGAGAGAGCGAGAGAGAGAGAGAGAGAGAGAGAGAGAGAGAGAGAGAGAGAGAGAGAGAGAGAGAGAGAGAGAGAGAGAGAGAGTTCTGGTTTGACTGAAACATTTAAAAAACGCCTGATGAGAAACAGAACTACACGTGTTGGCATGATCATAGTGCTGTGCGTGTGTGTGCGTGCGCGTGTGCGTGTGGGAGGAAGAGGAGCAGAAATCAATTACAATTATTCTCTGTTGACAATGTAATTAAAGTCGAGGCGGCAGCTCGTTCACACGCGCCGCAGCCGCTTATCTGGAGCGCATGCACGGACGCACACGCACAATGAGGAGAGAGAGAGAGGGAGAGAGAGAGAGAGAGAGAGAGAGAGAGAGAGAGAGAGAGAGAGAGAGAGAGAGAGCCCGCGCAGCCTCAAACCTGCTCACAGCTGTCGTGAAATCATCATCCATCACAAAAAGTGTTCATTTAATGCAAATAGTTTTTAGTTTATTACAAAACACGTGGGCGTTTTATTTATATGGTTTGGACAAAAATAGAAATTCAAACCGGATGTGCACTCGTTCTTTAATGTTTTTAAAATGTAAAAGATCTAAAACGATCCTAATGATTTTATCGACGTCAATTAAACAGCCCATTAATTATTATGAGCCTGTATACAACATAAATATCATATACTGCCCTGCTTGCAATTTAATATCATTATTTACATATATATTCCATAGGCAGCTAAACATTGCTGCTTATTTTCCATGTGTAATAATTTGCACAGTCAGGTCTGAGATGAGCCACGTTCACATCCCGTCAATCAGAGGAGGGGCCCGGAAGTCCCGCTTCATTAAGCGAAATCACCTCAAACTGTCAGAATTAAACATTTTACACGAAACCAATTTATTTCCCCTGTATCAGCCCGGTGTGTTATTATTTGTGTGCATGTGTGCATGTGTGTGTGTGTCTGTGTGTGTTGTGTGTCTCCTGCAGCTCTTACTGTGATGATCCACCGCATCGAGGCCCTAAAGATTTGTTCAGCGATAAAAAAAAATCAAATCAACCAATTTCTCCTCAATTGAACGAAAGGTCTCTTTTTGGATAACCCCCCCACGCGACTCGCTGGTCGGGATCTGATGGGACTGGAGACTTGAGACTTGGCCTCTGGTTCATATGCGCAATGCAGTGTTTCAGAATCTACAGCGTGTGTCACCTTTTCTTTTTTACACCCTGCGCTGTCACTGCTTTGAGTCCAGGCTCCAGCGGTTGGCTCTTGGCTCCGGTTCCATCCTGACACACGTGGTTTCGGAAAAGGGGCCTCCTTCCTCCCTCACTTCCTCCCTCACTTCCTCCCTCCCTTCCTCCCTTCCTTCTTCCTTCCTTCTTGCGTAAGAACCTGGACAAATGAGAAGCTGCTCAAAGAACCTCGCCTACTTTATTTTTTTATTTTTTATTTGCCCAACTTCATCATTGCTCCTGTCGATGACGCACGGAGGAGCGTAACCTATAGATCCTGAAGCTCGCCGCCGTGCGTAAAACAAGCCAAGTGAAAACACTATATATAGTTCAGACCATTTTTAGCACATGATCTTTAACCCTCGATTTTACTTGTAAAAATTTCTAATAGTGGATTTGTCACATACTTAGTCACATGTATTTGTGTTTATGATAATATTTATAAAAATGTCAACCTCCTTTTTGATATATAACAGGTTATATACACACGTAGAGGCAAGTTTCTGCATTTCCAGGCCTACGATTTGCACCAATTGCCTCCTTCTCAAAGAGTGGCTACTGTAACTGTGACTGTAGCAGAGAAACACGACTCAGCACAGTGCAGATGTTATTTAGACCCACGTGCACTCTGCTGCTGCTCGTTGCATCGTGTCGATAAGAGCCTGAACCTGGGAATCTTCATCCCTCTGGATCTGCGTGTTGTGGGATGCGCTCGTGTGTCTGCATGTGTGTGTGTGTGTGTGTGTTTGTGTGTGTGAGCACCCTACACATCTCTGGAGACAAGTGTATTAATCAGCCGTCCAGCGCTCACGCAGGCTTCTTGCGTAACCGGAACGCACACAAATCCACGCACGCACAACCGCGCCCCCTAACCCCCCCTCTCTCTGTCGTCTTGGCTCCGGTTGTCCCTTTAAAAATCCGAATCCAAGGCCAATGATTTATCAAACTCCTATTATCAAGAAAATGTCACGCGAAGGGCACCTTGCTCCGCACTGACGCAAACTCTTTCCCACGGACCTATAGAAAAGCTTTGCACTTGGCTGTTTGCGCGGCCACAGGCACGAGCAGCTCCCAGTCCTCCCCTCGTCTTTTCCACAGCGGTTCCCACTCTGCCAGGAGAGCTTTGGAGAAGACACGGAACATGGTGAGTGTCCGGACACACTTCTCTTCACGTTTCTTCTCTTTGATGAACTTGTTTTCTCACTTTGCTTCTTGCTGATTTGGCACTTTTGTGTTTTTTTTTCTTTCGCTGCGTTAGGGGCAGTGTCGCTGTCCGTGGTGCTGAAATGCAACTGGCTTTACATTTAAAAAAACTTTTCTCACTTTCTTCTGTCAGAAATCAAACCTGTGTCTGCTTTTATAGAAATGTGTCATCTGTGTCCTTACGACTTCACATAGAGGAAGAAGTTTACTCTCCTCCATCGATCCTCTTTTCCTTATTTATCCATTTTCTCTGTAACCAGAAGCCAATTACACCCAGGTGCTATTTAACCGAGTCTACTTATTTCCCCGCTAATTAACAACAGAACTGAGCGTTAATCAATCAGGAGGAAATTCCCCCCCACCTCTTTTTTTTCTCAAATAACCCCACTTTCCATTTTTAGAATCTGGAGGCTTCTCCCGGGGTCTTTCCCGCCTCCTCCGAGCTAAATCTCAGCGAGTCATTTGTAATTCCTCGGCCCCGGGTCCGCTCGCTGCTGGGACGCCGGTGATCTCGCATGCCTGCCGGGGAGAGCCGAGCCACCGAGAGACCCGCAGCAGCTTGTCTATTGCCCATAAAAACCAGGGGATGTGTGTGGCTGAATGACATGAGGGGGAAATGGGGCGTAAAATTAAAGAATCTTGCAGAAAGCGAGAACTGGAGAAGCACAGCGACACCCCCGCACTCCCCCTCCCCTCCTCCCCTGCAAAGCACACATGCATGCACCAACACGCACGCACACACGCGTACACCGGTAGATTGTGAGCCGAAACTATAGAGCAGCCAGAGTCGGGACATGCTGCAGAAAAACGTTGCAGAATTGAGCATTTTGATTCCCGCAGCGGAGATGAGCGGCAGCAGCCTCCTGGCTCCACGGGTTCTGTTGTTCTGTCTGTGCTGATCTGTCTCCTCCATGTTCCAGGATTTGTCAGACCAGAGAGACATGGCCAAACAACCGGCCACCGGCTACATCCCGGCGCAGCAGCCCGACGGAGCTGCGGGACTTACAACAAACAAACCGGACAACACTGCTGCGTGCGCGCCGCCGACCCCGCACCATCACCAGGCGCCTCAACCTCCGAACAACGAGAGCAAAACTTTTTGTCCCACGGAAAATAAACCGGGAGACGCGGACAGCAATAAAGCGTATGGGACGTTTAAAAACACCCCGCCGGCCGTGCCCGGATCCGTCAACTCGGCCTTCAGGGAGGATTCCGCCGGTTCGGCCCGCGGGGGGTCCGCCCAGTGCGGCGACCCGCTGCGGGCCACCGCGGAGCAGAACAACACCGCGGGCACCTGGACGGCCATGAGCCAGACCACCATCATCCTGGGGACAGATGGGAACACGTCTGTTCAGCCCGGCGCCATGGCGGGGGTAAGTCAGCCATAACTGAACCGTGTCTGTACCGGGGAGCTGCTGGCGCGGGAGCGGTGTGCGTGTGTTGTGTACGAGTGTCGCTGATAAGAAAGCATGAATGAATGAGAGGCTGGTGCGCGCCCCCGGGAGCTCCTCCACCGCCAGGCAGAGGTGCGGGCTGATGTGTGATGAGGTGACGGAGGACAATCCCGCTTGTGATGCTGATCCGTGACGCGTGGCGCTTCAGGTTTCCACCGATCCACAGGATCTGTGCGTAAAATGTTGAAAGCGTGGAGTTTCGATTTATGCGTTAAAAAAACAGCGATCATTACGAGGCCATAACGTAAATCAATCATAAAGGGATGTGTAGAAAGAAGATGCAGCTGTTTAATGTTGAACTACTGCGGCCTGTGATTCAATAATCCACGTTGTATTGAAGTTTCCACAAATCCACATGACACGAGGTTTATTACCCTTTACGCACAAACTGTTAAATAAATAAACTAATCGATAAAAAACAGATAGAACTGATCTCTGCGCTCCACAGACCGGTGCTGGTTCATGTGGTGTGGGGATGAGCAGGTCTGTGGGTGGACCCTGGTCGTTGTGGCGTCCCCGCGCTGCGCAGCCTCTTTGTCCTGATGCCTCTGCACCAATCTGCTGCAGCCTCACAGCGGAACTTTCAAACCCGCTGGTGCAGCTGAACATCTGGGGAAGAAGAACCGAGCCGTCGTTTTGATGAAGCGATCAACGATCCGATCAGAATGAATCAAATCTATTTAAGCTTTTTTTTACTTTTATTACGCAGCCTCAAGAAATGTCTCTTTATTCGATATTGGTTAATATCTTTTCGTTTATTTATGTTTCCAACATTAAAGCTGTGAGATGAAACCGGGTTGAGTCGCATCCCGGCTCCCGGCTCACGCACATGGGTTTTGGCCCAGAAGCTCAGGGGTTCTCCGGCTGCACTCGGGATGCTGCACGAGACTGCGGATTGTGTGCAACTCCCACGAGGGCACCCCCCTCACACACACACAAACACACACAAACCGACACACATTCCCATGCACGGTGCTGTGTATTTATCTGAAGTATTTTATTTTTGTTTGAGTCCACTCAGATCCTGCAGTGCAGCGGAAATGATGCATGATCTGTAGTTTTCCACTTTTATTATATATATATATTTGTATTATTGAGCCACTGGCAAGAAGTTTTTATTTATGTATAATCTTCGCATGTGATGAATCTGTATGTGACATTAACGGAGCTGTAAAGAATCCGGCTTATCAATGAAAACCTGCTGCTGTTTAAAAAAAAGAAAAGAAAAAGTGTTTATTAACCTGAATTATCCTGAAGGAGAAATCCAGTAATAATTAACGAGCCGCATAACTGCAGCTCAAATCTCCTTCTTGTCACGTGTTCGTGTTCAGGAGCTTTGTGTTTGGTGGCTGTTGACTGAAGGGTTATTTTTTATTGGCCTGTTATTTCTGTGATGATCGAGTTTGGAGTTTCTTGTCATGAAACTTTTTGGTTTCAGTTTTCTTTGGGGTGAATGAATGGTTGTTCTTCTCCCTCCACCTCATTCAGGCTGTCGATGGCGACGAGGATGACGATGATGGTGGAGATGAGAATAAGGCCAGAGGAAACTGGACCAATAAAATGGATTTTATTCTGTCTATGGTTGGGTATGCGGTGGGACTGGGGAACGTGTGGAGGTTCCCTTACCTCGCCTTTCAAAACGGTGGAGGTAAGAAAAAAACTGAAAAAAGTAAAATAATAATAATAATAATAATAATAAAGAAAAGAAAAGAAAAGAAAAGAAAAGAAAAGAAAAGAAAGAAAGAAAAAATACTTTAAAATCCAATTAAATTCAGGATTTAAATGACTTTCTATTGTCGTTTTACCTTAATCCTCATGGGCCTTTAACCAGGCAAAAAAAATAAATACTAACAATATGATTACACTCTAGAAATTAGATTATTTTAATAAAAAAATTAAAGAAGGCAAGGAAAAAATCTCTGTAAAAAGATGCATTATTATTATTATTTTATTATTTGTATTATATGATGATGTCAGGTCATCTGTGCTCGCAGCCATTTACAGATAACTGGGCATTTCCTACCCATTAATCAGTGTAATGGTCCGTGCTGTCAGCAGATGGGACGTGTGCAGGCTCCATGCATGTGTTTTTAATAAATTCCCATATTTTTTTGTTTTTATTGAATATATCTCACAGTCAGCATTAGACCTGTCCCTGTAGTCTGACCCCCCCTCTCCCTGCAGGAGCCTTTCTCATCCCCTACCTGACCATGTTGGGCATCGCCGGGATCCCAATCTTTTTACTGGAGGTGTCCCTGGGCCAGTTTGCCAGCCAGGGCCCCGTGTCCGTGTGGAAGTGCGTCCCGGCCCTACAAGGTAAACTGCCACAGCATCAACAGAAAACATAAGAAAACACTTTCTTATATATTTTATAAATCTTCTTTCTCACGAGTTCTCTACTTTTCCTTAAGAGTAATTTATATATTTCGTCTCATTTATTTATTTTAGGTTGCGGGATTGCCATGTTGATAATATCTGTCTTGATAGCCATATACTATAATATTATAATGTGCTGGACACTGTACTACCTGTTCGCTTCGTTGAAGGGCTCACTGCCATGGGCTCACTGTAGGAATGAGTGGAACACGGTGGATTGTAAGGACAAAGACATGCTGCTGTTAGGTGAGACACACACACACACTCTCACACTCACACACTCACAGACACACACACCTCTCCTCACAATGCGCAATGCGTCAGCGGAGGTGTCCTGCAGTATAATGAATCCTGACCTGTGATCTCCGCTCGGTTTCCTCTCCAACACTTTTCAATTCCCCCAAAACACCCCTCCACCTCCCTGCTCCATGTCAATGACGTGGACCTGTCACGTGTCATCAAGGCCCCGGTGCCACAGATCAAACGGAGAAACAAACATTTGATATATATATTTTTGGGGTCCTTGTTTTTTGGCAGACTGCAGCAGGGTTTTTTATTTATTTTTATCCATTAAATCTGCAGGGGACCCGTGAAACACTGTGGAATTAACGTAATGAGATCAAATCCCGTTTTTATCGAGAGGGAAATACTCGGGAGTTGTTTCTGTGTCGATCTGCGTCGAGTAAATATCGAAATTTCCGCTCGTTTAACGTCAAATTTGCCAAAAGCGTTTCTGTGAATTCAGCATAAAAACTGCTTGCTTGACAAATTTACTGTACAGAGCTGCTGCAGTGCTGCAGTGAGCCCGAGACCGACCCCTGCAGGCTGCCACACGAACTGCACCTCTGCTGATAATCCACATGTTCTGCAGATGTAGTGAAAAAACATTCTATTCGATTCTATTCTACTTAATCCCAAAAGTAATACTCCAAGATTACAGTATCATAATATATAACGGAGTATAGTGAATAAAACACAATATATTATTTCCCATTCTATTCGATTAAAATAAAATATATGACTTTATTAATTTCCTTTGTTCCAGCTTGCTCCAGTATCACAGTATAACCGTATATAATGAAGTAGAGTGACTGAAACAATTAAGTATTTGGTGTAAACATATTCGTGAAAGTAAAGGAGAACGATAAAGTGTATTATAAGTCAAATAGAAAATATACTGTGTATACCGAGTAATGCAGAACTAGTGTCCAATAGAAATAACTAGAAATGCAAATAAAGAAGTAAGTTAAGTAATAATAATAAACTTAAGTGGAAGTAAGTAGTAATGATTATATGGAATATTTCACATTCTATTCTCTTCCTGAATCACTTTGTATTTCAAAGCACTT
>CM028859.1:3830270-3856536 GCA_016801935.1 Platichthys stellatus
TCCCTGTGTTTTCACGTGGACACGAGGACCTTTGTCCACCACTTGTGAGCTTGAGACCAATAAAAACACAACTTTTAAACACTGGTGAGCTCCGAAAAAGATTCAAATCCCACTGGGACGCTGTGGAACCTCAACTCTTTGTAGGACTTGAATGATAAAACCCCATCTAAGTATTTTCTTAAGGATGTTTCCATTTCTACTGGGCTTCTCTGCTTTTTGCTTTGAGGGGGGGAAAAAAAGAAATAGGGTTCAGTTAAACAAACTTCATAGAATATAACACTGACAAGCTTGCATGTGCAGTTTGTGTTGCTGTAAACTCAATGTCCATGTATAGTAATCCTTGTCCTTTCTCTCTCGGTAGTATAAGTCCATGCATGTTTGCTTAAGGAGCTTTTCGTTCGTCACAAAGTTAATAAAACCCGAGCGTCGCTGTCGTCCTCCTCCTCGTCACAGGAAAAAGGAGGAAGACGAGAAAATAATAAAAAATAATAAAGAAGTAACTGTCAATTCGCTTTTTGCCTGCAAGTCAACTCTGGGCAGTATAGGTAACCAAAGAGAGTCTACTTTAAACTAGGAGGGTTTTAGTGAAAAACAGAAAAAAGAAACTTGACAAGAAAAAAAAGGAATGTGTGATCTTCGTCTAGGAGGTTGAGATACTGCCATGTCCACGTCCCACGTAGTGTTCCTCGATGTTCGCCAATACGTTACAACACATCTTCAGGTAACCGTTGGCCTTATAGATGTCCTCTGGTGGTAGAGTATTGTATGTATTTCAAGAATAACACCACAGAATAGCTAATCATCTGTCTCATATAGTCCCAGTATTCCTATGGTTCTGTCTGTGGTGTCTTTTTTGGCACTTTACTGTGTGACCTATGAATGCATAGGTTAAATTTCTAATTACTTGAGTAATGTCATATATTTCCGTGTGTTCTATGTGAGGTACTGCTGCCTATGGATATAGATATGTGCCTCTGACCGCCCCCATGCCATCCCTTTGATTTGGAAATAGAGAGTAGATACTGTATATAACAAATATGTTTTAAAAATACGTGTAAGATTGAAAAAAATAACAAGATATATATATATATCATATATGTGAAATGCATTTATTTTCAATGTCATCAATCTTTGAGGCCCTACCTCAGATTTTGTATTCATGTATAGAAATGCAATTGGATTATAGTATCTTTGCCAATAATAATATATCGCTATTATATCATGAAATGTATAACCTATGAATCAATAAATAAATGTTATTGTTTTCTCCGTTGTCGCTTTCTGTGAACGTGGCGCCGCTACAAACAACAGCGACAGGGGAAATTAGGTTAAGACAAACCCCCCCCCTGCTGTGATCTAACCTGTCAATCAACTCTCACATTCACACGCTACACAACTGCAGGCGTCCTGGCGACGGCGTGGAAGCTTTACACACTGTCTGTTGTTTGCTGGGTAATCGTGATCAAAGAGGAGGAGATTAGAGAGAGGCAGCCGATGTGAGCGCTGCTGCAGGCGTGTGTGGTTTGTGTGTACGCACCGTGCGCCGCACAACAACCACTCACTGTGGCAGGCTTGCATTTTTCATGTCAAACTAATTTGCAATTTAAATGCGTTTGCATGTAGCGCTCGGGCTATAACATTACATCACACACAGCAGAGGCCCTTAACGGCGCCGGGAAGCAAAACGACTGTGGAGGTTTATTGAATTAAATGTCTCAATGGCATCAAGGCTTCTGGTGGAAGAGGAAGGAAACTATACTGGAAACAACCATCTGTAAGATTAAATCTGCTTTTAATTGAATGGGAGAATTCAATATTGTTATCTGAGCAACATCAGGAGCAAATGCAACTGTAGTTTTTGTGCAAAGATGTAAATGATTTTTCAACTTTTGCAAAACATCTGCATGACATCATCAAGACACGGTGGGTGAGAAGCTCATCGTCGCCACCTGTTGGCACTTGTACGGTACAACCACAGATTGTGAATAAAGACTTCTTCTCATCTTCCTCCCACTGTTCAAAGAATGAAGCCCAACAATCCAGAAGTGTGCGCTGCCATCTTACGCTCATTTGGAGCCAGAGGGTCAATCTCCCGCCTAAATACACACTTGACCAATCAGGAGGCAGTGTCAGCTGTCAATCATAACGTGTCCCCCTGTTTTCACAGCATCAAATAACTAAAATAATAAACATATCTTGTGATAATACAGAAAATGACAATGAATTAGATTCTTTAGTTTAGTCCACTAACATGGAGGAGGTGGTCGAAGTGATGTTATACGATCTTAGCAGCCTGACAGTTTATTTACAGAATAACTTGTGAGATATTAAAGTGCTGCTCAGTGAAGCCACCTCGTCTGAGGTTCAGAGAGAAACTCGTCGACTCTCGTCCCACCATGACGCTTCCCTCTGTGTGAACCAGAAGTCAAACCTCACATTAAAAGACCACAGCCCCAGTTCCAGTGTCACACAGCGACGGCTCCTCGTTTCTTCTCTGCAGCTCATGAGCAGCATGAAAGCTCCATCAAATGAACGTCTGATGCTGGACTCGGACCAACGTGAAGCTGCAGATCTTCGATGTTTACTTCATTATCCTCGGCTTTCATCCTTTGTTTCAGAACACCCCCCCCCCCCCCCCCCCCCCCGACAGGCACCTCACAGGGACACAGAGACTCCTCAGAGCAGGAAGGAACAACCCTCCCAATTAGAGAGGAGGATGTTGGACCTCTGCAGCCACACTGGTTTTCTTCTTCACCAACACTTTAATGTTCCTGCTTCTGTTTACCATCCGTCTCATTATCTGTTGATAATTTGGGCTTTTTTTTGATTGATTTGAGCTATTACGACTTCAAGGGAATTCTGGGCAGTGAGATAGATTCATGGGAACTGTCTGCTGAGACAGAGAACAATTTAAAGTATGGAGGATTTCTTCTTCCGCTGCAACAAAGTGAGACAGATCAGAATCCCACAGATTTCTTTTATTAACACAGTTTGTGCAGATGAACACGGGACCAAAATCGTCAGATGGTAATTTGCAGTAAAACTATACCTTTGAGTCTCGGAGGAGATGAACAGACGACCTGCACAGTGATGACAAACCAGAGGGGAGATCTCCTGTGTTTGTTGTGAGTTTGCATCATGAGACCTGAAAGCTTCTTTGACCTGAAACCATCTGTAGCGTCCGTCTCTTCACATCCTGTTATGGAGCGTCGCCCGACAGCATGTTTGTTCAGGTTGAACTTTCCTGACTCGAAGAAAAAATCCTTCCTGATTAATCTAATTAGCTGATGGCAGCTAAAGGCTGGAAGTGAGTCAACCTTAACGATCAAAAGAAAACCATTAAAACACGATCACATGTTTTTAAATCACCCAACAATGTGACAATAGAATACTGTCAACACAATTATAATGACATTACATTTGATGCTGCTGAATCTAAATGAAATGTAGGCTTACTTTCCAAGTGAAAAATAATATTTGATTATCAAGACCTCACATTACCTTAAACAGTGATTCAATCTTTGCACTCACCCTCGAATATTTACTGTTTCCTCACATCATCGCATGTAGCTCTGTTGCAAATTCACCTCAAACCCCATTCCGGTCTTAATGCCGCCGAGGTGACGATTGTGCCTGAAGGTGCAAATACTACACATACCAAGGAAGCTATTGGAAGCACTCTGACTTCTAGTGGTCGGAGTGGAAAATACATACTAGCCCCTTGGGACTGTGCAGCAAAGTTACTTTGAGGTATTAAGCTGTATTTGAAATACTGTGATGATGGAACAGCAATGATTGAACAGAAAACATATGTTGTTATTCAATTTCAAGCAAGAGAAGAATCAATATAATAATCTACATACCAAAATTTGTTTGAAAAACGGCAACAAAGGTAAAACAGTAAGATCAAAAAAGAAGCTGCTCTTCAATTTCACTTGCTTTCTAAAGAGTAGTATTTGATTGAACTGACTTCTGCTGTCCCTGAATGAGCTTTAATTTGTTTCTATACAGATACACAATTTGTTTTTCTCATTAATTGTTACCTTTATTTTTAAGTGGACACATCTTGCTGTGAACTTTTATTTTGAAATGTCCCTGTTGGAGGGGTATGGATCATTCTTCATGTGCAGGTCACATGGTAGCTCAGGTGTCCTCCATCTTGTTTTGGTGCCGCCACATGTCCAGGAGATCACCTGTGAAAGGCCTTGGTCTGGATTGTGTTCTGACTCTTTGTGTTGGTCAGTTTGTTATTTGTGTTATTTTATTGGTGAAGTTGTGAGAGTAGATTCTCTCTCCGTGGGTTTTCTTCTGAACTGGTTACACCTGTCTGTGATTGGCTGAATCTGTGGGACCGAAGCCGGAGCAGTGACTTCACCAGTCAGAGGAACCAGTGCTTTTCCAGTAACGTGTTAATGTTGAGCTCCAGTACACAATGACAACACAACCCTTCTGTCTCTGAATCAAAATCAAATGACCTTTTGTGAACTCAAACATTTTACTGGATTAAATGGAGATGTAGATGAGAGGGTTTAAAAGAGACGGGAACAGAAAACGTGTCCTTGGACTTTGACTTCTTAGTTTGGTTCCATTCATTTAGACAAAATTTAAAAGGTAAAATAAAATTACAAGAACAAATATGAAAGAAAAAAGATAAAAAAGCAGTTTAAATAAATAATTAAAATAACGTTGGTGAAGTTGAAGATTGAAGTTTACCTCTCTACATATTTACAATTTATAAAAATCCTTACGCCAACAATCTGGAGCATTTCTGTTTTTCTTTTTAACAAAGCACACGATGCATAATTCATTTCCTCTGTTTGTGTCTCAGTTTTCATATTCACATTTTCTCAAAAACCCTTTCAACTTCTTTTCACTGCACTCGATTTCTCCAGGATTAAATTCTCCGTTTCAACCGTGATGCGTATGTTTTTCCGAGTCTGATGAAATTCATGAGATGATAATTTCTCCGTGCGTTCGTTATTGACAAGATCACCTGACGTGACGGTCGTGGAAGAGGAGGATCGTGCCCGACGCCGAGCTGCAGAGATTGACAACAGTTACAAAACCCTTGTTTTTTTTTAAAGCTAACTTCCATCATCTGCGTTTTGTTCCCCGTGTGAAGCAACTTAAAGAAAAGAGCAGAACGTCACATATCTAAAAATACGTCTTTGCCGCCGATTCATCTTCCCAGACGAGACGCCTCAGACGTCTGAGGTCTGTGTGTAACCGTCTGCACCTGCTCCGCTGACGAGAGGGTATCAAACCTCAAATAGACTTTTGAGTAACGAGAACAGAAGGCAGCAGATGTGCCCGTTTCACAGCGTGGCGTCATGTTGGAGTTGTTATCGAGTTCAGAGCCGTCTCCTGTGTCCTGAACCCTGCACGGAGACAGAAGGCCTCTCGTGTCCTCATGTGCAGCCGCTACAGGAGCGTCAGACGAGAGACGAGTCACTTTCCAAGGTGTCCTTAATGAAAATGCAAATGAAGAGATGGCTCCACCAAGAGAAAATCAAATTACCAGATCTGAGGCGTCCTTCCAACTTGAGATCCAGCTCCAATCGTTGGCAATGACAGTGAATGACAAGTTTTAAATTTACTCAGGCTGTTATTTATCTTTTTAATCGTAGGTTTCATAGAAGTAATGAAATACTATTTACCTCGGGAGCCGCCCACATTCTTCCCTGAGGGCTTTTCATAAGAATGACGTTTTTAAGGGGCAGACGGTGAATACTTCAAAATACTTTAACGTTGGAATGATGATTTTAGGTTAGTCTTAACATGGTTGTAGTACATTTTAAATTGATTTGATTGCCAACTGTTCTGGACTCGTCCCAGCACAGGACCAGAGGGGACTGGGCCTTTTCTCTGAGGACCCCCGTCTCTCTGGGACAATGTCCCTCTCAGAGACACATTTTTTTAAAGGTCTGCGTCCTCCCAGTTCTGATCTTGTCTATTTTAATAATTTTATAATGTTTTATTTGATCCAATTTTTACTCTTTCCTCACTTTTAACATTTGTAATATCTCTATTTGCTAAATTCTTTCATGTTCACTTTCAAATTAACATGTTTAACTTGTAGAGAACCTGTTTTTGAAAGTTTCCTGCGTAAATAGGGTTGATTATCTGAATGGTTTGGTGCTGGTGTCAGCCTCTGGAACATCGTTAACACGTCTGTGATCTCTGTGACAGCGTCGGGTCTGAAACTGTGAAAACATGTCACATATAGAATGTGTGTAAACTGGATGAAAATTAAATGAGGCTGATAATCACATGGTATCTGTGTTTTAGTGATTTAGCCCTACGTCGTGTTCTTGTCAGGATTTCTTTGGTTTGAGAGTTGAGGCTCATTAGCCCTGACCCATTAGTCGGTAAGGTAAATTGAATACATTCATCCTAAGAGCTCGATCGTAGAAGCAACATTTGTGTTGCTGTTATCTATAGTTGCTAATACATCTCTATTACTGAGCTCCATCTGAGTCTGTTTTATAAAAATGGACGTAGACTCCAGGTCTCAAAAGTGAAGCCAGTGTTGAAGTGCCTGTAATCTCTTGAATAACCAGCAGAGGGGGAATCCAGTTTCTTTAGAAGTTCATTGAGGAAATAACTCACCTCTCACTAGAGTTTCTGAGGAATCTGCAGAAATGAACCTGCCAGATATAAAACCCTCGACTTTCCCTTTTTGTAGGAAGCTTTATTTCTAATTACAATAATTATAATAGTCTGAGTGCTTGATACAATAACCACCCGTGCAGCACTCTGTCACTTACAGGCTTTGCTTATTCAGTGTTTTGTTTAAATTATTGTTTTCCTTTTCTGAACTGCCCGATAAATAATTTGACATTGACATATTTCAAAAGCCTTTATTGCATTTTAAATTAAAACATAAAAAATCGACTATCCTTCAAATTTTGTTGTCTGCTTAATAACAGTTTTCATCCTGGAAACCCATGTTGCTGTTTCCAAAGGAATGATGGTTTGTAGTTGCTCTGCTCAGCCAGAGGTGTTCGGTAAAAGAATAAAAAAAATGTTTATCCTTTTTAATGAGACTTTCAAAATAAATTGCCTTGGCAAAACAAGAGCGTTCTCTCTCTCCCTGGAACTGGCAATTTTAGTCAGTACTTGAAAAGCCCTGGCAGTGCGCTATACTGAGCACTTGTACTTGAAAGTAAACAACAGCTAATTAAAACACAGCGGTTTGGATTGTTGGCGGGAAACTGACACAGCGGTGACATCGTCTAGACGGGTTCTGGCCTGTGGAAAGAAACTCGAGGCTCGAGGCAAACCAACCAGTTAAAACTCTTTAATCAACCCAGCAGGTTGAAGTTAAGATACAGTGGTAAGAGAATCTGACTTTTAATGATCTATACTGGTTATAAGTTGACCCCCAGAGTCTTTAACACAAAGGTTGTAGATCTGACGGTCCAGTGGAATGTGGATTAGTAGCAAAGCAAACTGATCTATGTAGATTAAAATGTTTGTTAACCACAGATTAATGCTGTTTAATTGTTTGCTTTGAATGCAAAGCTGTATTGACCGAAGGTAAACAACGTCTCCTGTGTTTAAAGAATAAATCCTGCTTGGTCACGTGCTCTGAATAAGTTGAACAAATTCTATTAAATCCAGTTTTATAAAGAAAAATCCAAAGATACAAATGAAAATCAAAAAGATTTCCTTCCTCTGCCCATAACTGAAAAGACGACATATTAATCTTTATAATAATAATAATAATAAGTATCTCCATTTACCGCTGTCTATTCACATTGATGTCTAACTAATTCTAGTTAATGTTCTTTAGTCGTCAGATGGTTTAACTGATCATCCGTTAAAGTAGAAGTTTGATTTCCTGTTGGTGGCTCGGTCATGTGATCATTTCCAGTCTGTGCTTCCAGCGCTGAGTGTTTACTGGTGGGAAGCCCAGACTGGGATCATGTTCCCGTCGCTGCTCCAGTGACTGTGATGTTCCGGGGAAGTGAAAGGAAGCATCTGGAGACGGCGTGTATCACAGAGGTGTTTGTGTTCAAGCCTCCGTGGGACCGCAGTGGGAAGCGAACATCACAAGTTGGGAAGGAGAGAACAAGGAGAAGCATGGAGGACATGAAGCACACGCTGCATCAGATCAGGCAGTGCAGCCGTCATGTTGTTCTAAAGTTGCATTGCATCATATTCTGACTTCTCCGTGACATCGCCTCTCGTGTTTCCTGAACAAGCTTCGGATTTGTCTCTACTGTCTCTCTATTATTTGTAGATACACCGGACAATGTGTTTTTTTTTACTTTATTTTTATTCTTTTACTTTTATCAGCTTCAAAGTTTTGATTAAAATCTGCTTTTTAAGTCATTTTCCAAAGGGAGAAATCCATAGGGGCACGGAAGGTACAAATCTACAGTTACACTGTTCTCATGTCTATTTCTAGTGTTTGTGCATTGTTTTGCTTTAATTAATTATTTTTGCTATTGCTACCCACATCTATCCTCTGATTATATATCTCTGTCTTGCCTTTACTTAATTTACATGTTCTACATTATGATAATTGTTGTAAACCAGTTATTAGACTTCTTTAGCCTCCAAACATATCAAATCTATTCTTTACATTTGATGGTATTTTCTATATCGCTTCCTTTCCACTGTTTCACACTGTATCGGAGAAAAATGTGTTCATTAGCTGTTCAAAAATAACCTGAAGGTGTTACGACTGAGCGAGCGTATCTATAGGTTGACAGCCGTGTGGCGCCGTGCACACCCTCGTGCACACCCTCGTGCACACCCTCCCTGCGTGTGAGCGTCTCCGCTGACACATGAGCTGAATATCTGTTCGGAAGCCGCGGACGGGACTAATTAGCCCCGGCGAGATCATTACTTCACTTTGTGCCACACGCCATTAACCCCCACGCGAGAAAATCACTTGGAACCAAAGTAGTTTTTCTGTTTGTATCAGCTTTTCCTCCCTTGTTTTGTTTTTTGTTATCCTCTAATTTCCCACCAGGAAAAATAAAAATCATTGTCCTCCACCTATAAAACTGATGCTCGGCTGGATTAGGAAATAATTAACAGCGCACGTTTCACTGTTTCGTGAGGGGTACCACAGCTAAAACTATTTTTACTGCCGTTCATTATCGGGGGGGAAATAGCTGCAGACGTGTGTGAACCAAGGATTTTTTTGCAGGCAATATGTCTTAAGTGGTTTCTTAAGGCAATACGTCTTGATTGGAGCCAGAGAGCCCTTTGCTTTATGGTTACAGCACAATGAAAGGCTTCCTCTGTCACAGTGGGCTCCAGGACGGAGGGAGATAACATCCAATATCCAATTCCCTCGGGCCTGGGGCTTTACTGAAGTGTGTGTGTGTGTGTGTGTGTGTGTGTGTGTGTACGTGTGTTTCCTTTGAATTTTGCACCCATGTATTATGGCAGCAGCAACAACAGAAATCGATGACCCTGTCCTCGTGGAAGAAGTGGCTGTGGGTGAGCGAGGGCATTCATCAGATCGCATCAGGTCCATCAGGTGGAGTTTCAGCTGGAGATGTGGTTGTTGTGTTGTGGACCTTTTTTTTTTAACCCAGGGTCATATGGTTTATAATCTGTCTCACACTCGGGCCCACAATCCAGGAATATATATTTAAAATAGTCAGGATTCATAGTTTTAACACGGACCAGTTATATTTTCTATTTTAGAAATTAACAGTGACACACATGGAACCTTTGCTTCAATAAAAATTTACAGAAATTCCACATTTTCATTAATCCTCATGACACAAAGTTTGGTTTGGGGAGACAATCCCAATAATGATGGACAAGGCCTTTGTGCCGCCTCCAGCTTCTTTGTTCTCAGGTCTCCAGGTTCCATAGGAGGCTTGAAGAGGACGTGTGGTGAAGAAACATCAGTAAATCAATTCAGTCTGAAGAAGATGCTTTCAAGTACCTCTGGGCCTGAGCTGGAGGAAGTTAAATGTCATTTAGCCTAAGGAACGTGGAGGAGGCAGGATTTATTATACCCGGAGCCTGTCACTGTTAAAATGCTTTTACGGTTCGGGAAAAACTCATAATAATTATATTGTCACAAGCTGGAGATCAATAATCGATCGGTCAAACTCTCATATCTCGATAAATATCAAACATTGCACCAGCAGCTGGTCAATTTAGCACAATGAGCGGAAACGTGGTGAAAATCGAAAAACCGGAGCAGCTGGTGTCTCATTTGTTGTGTTTATTTCAATTTGCTAAAAAAGACAAACTGCTGTAAACTGTTTATTTCTTCCCATTTAACTAAATAACCCTGCATGGAAGGAGGATTTGTAATTTGCGTGGACATATGTATTATAGCACATTCAGTTCAGACATCCTGGTTGGGGGATTTAAATTTTGGACGGCGCTACGCTAGCCGTTTCCCCCTGCTTCCAGTGATTGTGCTAAGCTAAGTCAGCAGGCTAACTGCCGCTGTCCGCCAGCTGGCAATTTGATTGTTGTTTCCCTGAAGGAGAGTTTGCAGAAACCAACACACTGTGGGTTCTGAGTGTTCTGTGTGAAAAACCTGCTAATTACACTGTAATTTGTAACCTTGTCTGGGAACATTATTCCCTGCCACCACTCACGGGGATCTGTGAATGGAATCAAATATTTGTCGGCGTCAGCACAGGACGGCATGTGGGCGACCAGAGGACAACATCTGTCTGCTGCGTTACGGCCTCTCTGATGTGTGCCCGGTCCAGATGGGCCGTCACGCCTCCTGGTTCCAACCGGCAGAGCCTACAGTAACAAACGAGTCGGGCTGTGATCCAACGACGGGATCACCAGGACGAACACAAGGCCGGATGAATGGAGGAGCAGAGTCTCCCTCCTCTCCTGTGAAGCAAGACCTCCAATGACAAAGCATGACTCATTAAAAAGAATATGGTATTAAATTACCCCCCCCCCCACACACACACACACTGAGTTGTTTATTTCCTACATCATAATTAGAATTTATAAGGAAGGAAATCAGATATGCTAATTTATGATTCCACCCAATTAGTGATATGGGCAAAAAAAAAAAGAGTCTCTACAGTCGTTTCACCATCAAACGAAGATGATATCTTTCTCTCACCTTAATTAACCAGGAGCTGTGAGTGACAGCACATGTGACCACGTTATTACATAATGGTGTAATTGTTTCGAGTCCATTTTGTATTTCAACGCAAGATCTTTCAGGGGGAAAACATTTAAATCTATTATCCACTATCCTCTTACCTATATATCGACGTGTGAGACTCGGATACATTAATATCTCATTAGGTTTGATTAAAACAAACTCATAATCTACACAGCATCATCTTTACAGTAATAACTGCTGCATTTTAATCCACAGTTTCTGTCCTGCTTTTTTAAACTTCAACTGTTTTTAAAGTGTCGTAGTTCCATGAGTGTTTTTCTGATTTTGTGTTTTTGTGGGGAGGCCATTTTCCAATAAACAATAAAGTTCTATTCATTCATTGTGTTGATGAGTTGTAGCTACAAGTCATTCGTAGGAGATGGTTAAAGCAACAAGAGGAAAACATTTGGGGTAAATGTCCGAGGCACTGGAGCAGAGAGCAGCTGGGAACATGTTTGTTCACACAACTCTGTTTTAAAAAGACTGGATGACAAAAAGTGAGACAACATCATCGTGATCGCCCCCTGGAGGCTGTCCACACACCCTGCCTCCTCCATGTTAGTGGGTAGGAGATGGAGGCAATTTACAAAGTGTAGTTTTCATTCAATACATTTTTCTCAATTGTGGTGTCTCTCATTTCTGGTGGTTCTCATCACACTGATGTGTGTTTGATTTTGGGTAGAGGAAGTTGAGACACATTGTCCATCTGTGCTCAGTTTACAGCTTGGATGTGTGTATTAGCATTGCAGTATCTCTTGTTTTGGGTCTGTATCTGTACATCCTCCGAGTACATTGGAAAAATAATAAACTTTGCGTTGTTTGTCTCCACATTTTGATTCCAGGACTTTCACTGAAATGGCTCCTGCAGTGAGTGTAATTGTGACTGAGTGGGTTGTTGCTGCTGCAGCCGGCGTCCAGGTCCGGCACTGGGATCGGCTGTGTTCAACCCACCAGTGCAGTGCCCCCCCGGCTCGATGGTAGCAGGAGCAGGCCTGGAGGAGCTCATCAGAACCGAGACTCTCCTCCTCCTCCTCCTCCTCCTCCTCCATCTGCTCCCGATGCACATGTTCATGCAAGAGAGAGCATCTGATAAAATCTTATATTATTTTAATTATACAAGCTACAATGGTGTTAGATGGAAAGCAATTTCATCAATGTCACATTGTGTACAAGATTACACTTTTGCAAAAAACACAGGGAGCGGTTCAGCTGCAGAACATGTTGCCATTTGGAATCAATTTACTCATAAATGCACCGAAATCCATCTTTCCCTCGTGTTCAGTAGATGATTCTGTCAGAAGAAATAAGTAATTATCATCATAATCTGGTGTTATGTGTATACAAGAAACTTGCAGCGTGCAGGGCAATGCTCGACACTCTGATATCCATGTGCATAATCCTCTGCATCCGTCCTGTTCTGGGACTTTATTCTTTTATTCATGGAATCTGCTGATACTTCATCAGCCTTGGATGGAGATGTGAATCCAGTCGGTGTCTCTCCCTCTGCTCTCGGTTGATCAGTGGCGTTCTGCATGTGGTTCAAACCGCCTGTTGTGGCGTCGCTCCAGCGGAGAGCTTCATTTCCCTTTTCACTCGTGTCACTTGTTTCTGATGCTCGTCTCCCGTTTGATGACTGTTCGCTTCCTGACTTCTGGAATATTCATCACTTTCTACTTCCGCCGCAACTTTTGTTTCCTCTTTTCATTTTCGGGGGAGCTGAGTGAGAAGCGTTTCCTGTGATGCTGCTTGATTTTTGGGGATCAGTTTTTTATCACCATTTATTTTCCTCTTCTCTAATTAACAGCATGACGCAGCACATTTCATAAAAACAGCTTGTCAATTAGGGACCTTTGTTAGAGACTTCAGAACAGTTCCACATCTTCCATCTATGAATACACAGCTCTAAAGCTTTATATGATAAGTTTTATATAACAATTCTTATCTTACATCTTCAAATATGCAATGAAGTGCAAAACAAACCCAGATGCATGATTTGCCTTTTTGATAAAACAGTTTCAATGTTAGATTTGAGCAAAACATTTCTCTCTTTGTTTAGCTGACATCCTTCTAGGTGTTTGCAATGACATGTTGATGTAATCGATTACATTTGTCATGTTTACATTCATCCCGGATGATTCCTGCTTCTACTCATGCAAAGGATGAGAGTTTATCCCACAGGAAGTCGTCCTGCAGTGTGTTTTTAAAATGGCTTCAAGACAAATCCCTGAATATATAGAAATATGGCAGTTGCACAACTAAATTAATCTGTAACTGAACAGATGCAACTATATTGATGCAGGTAATTAAAGTGGGATTTCCAGCGTTAACCTCCACAAGCTCTAGTATCTAATGTTTCCTTTTTCTCATGAGTTTAACGTGAGGTATTCTGAGTGGTTTTTGTTGTTGCTTGTAAATTACTCCTGACTGCAGCTGTGGTGAAAACAACTTCCATCACCATGTCTCCAAACACTGTATTTTGTGGGTTTTTTTGACTGAGAGACACAAATTACATATTGTGTGTCCGAAAATGGAGGATAATACGTTTCCTGTGAGGCTTTCACCGGAGAGCGTTCACCCGAAGGTTTCTTTCCCTTCACTCTCCGTCTCATTACACCGAGCTCCTCTAAATAATTTCTCCAAAATCAAATTCGCTGTGCGGTGATTGAACAGGAAACAAGTGTGTGTGTGGGGGGTGACAAGAAATCAGTCCTCTGTTATGTGGCTGTTCTCTTGAGTCATCAATGCAAAGCAGAGAGAGGAGGGAGATGATTGCGGGCCGGTGCCTTTCCTCCGCTCAGACGCTGGCTGCGTGAAAGTGTTACTGCCGCCTCAAAACCCACGACAAAGAACTCTCGGTGCCGCGTGGGCCTCAAAGCAGGGAACAAGAAATTGAGCTAGATAACCGTCCTAATTGGAAAGGGGCGGCGTCTTCCCGGGGCTTCCAAGGCCTAGAGCCGGGCGGAGAGGTGCAGCGGTGAGGAAGGGAGGGAAATCTGGACGGAGGATTTCACCTGGGAGGCTGTGGCTAAGTGCGGCTGTGGCTGAAGGTCGGCGGTTCGATTCCCAGTCTGACCCAACTGCATGCCGAGGTGTCCTTGGGCAAGATGCTGTACGCTGAATGGCCCCCCCATGTTGTGGTGTTCTTGTGACGCAGGTCGACAACGGTGAAGTATTACCCCTGTGCTGGAGATTGTGTTATTTTTCAGTGATTTCAAACTCTCCATTAACACCCACTTGTCTTGTTGGGGGGGTTGCTCCCCGAGTGGAGAACAGGTCATCGTCTCTGACCTCTTGATCAACAGAATCATCAGTGAGATCTGGTCCTCTCCTCATCTGATTGGAACTAATTATGACGTTTGAAATCACTGGTCTTGTTTTTCTTTTAAAGCTATTTTCAGATCTGTTAAAGCCACAGAGCAGTTTATCAATCACTGAAGCTGTATTATAAATCCATTCATTCTTTTTTCCTTTAAGTTGTCACAGCAATTCAAACTTCACAATCAGTAAGCAAAATGTAATTTTTTCAAGCACAACTTTTCAGTTTTGTTTTCCAGCTGTGAGCAGATTCTCCATTTGCCTTCTGCATTGCATTGTGGGAAAACTGAATCCCTCAACACTTACCACATGTAGTATGCACTCCAGCTGATTTGAGGATCCTTCATTTCGTCCCTTTTTCCAGTGAGAACAACACATTGAGCCTGGTTTGAACTGGTTTTGGATTTAGGAAACATGCAAAGTTTAGCTGATATTAAGTTAACGATGTTGATGTAACAACAAATCAACATGAGGACATTTTCATAAACGAGGAGGAAAAAGAAGAACTGAGGGTGATTCGTTTGGCAGCTTTTGTGTGAAGAATAATAACCTGTGAACTTTAACCTGATGGTGGCGCTAAATTACAAAGTTAATGGATGAATTGGTAAATTAACGATTTTTCTAAAACTGATGAATCACGGATCAGAGTTGTTATGGTCGGAGCAGGAGCTGAAGAGCAGGACCCGGACAACAAGCATCCACATGATATAAACTTTTTATATAAACTGGTTTACGATGGATGGCTCTGGTCCAGGATGGTCCTTTGTGCGGCGAACGACAAATACGACAACGATTAAGTGTCGACTGCAGCAACAGCATTCCTCCATCTATTGTTCTGCACTGTGGCAAGAACGTGAGGCAGTGGGAGGCTCACAGTGCTGATCCAGACTCTGCAGCTCAAGGCAGAGTTCCTGCAGAGAGCAACAGGAGGAGAGATGAGAAAGCACAAGACTACGGGAGATGGATAGAGAGAGGGATAAAACAAAAAGAGAGAGAGGACAGGAGGGAGAGAGAGGGAGGCCCACATGGTGTTGAGCGAACTGAGATCAGATGGTGCAGTGTTTTTCAGGATGGTAACAATAATCTCCTCGGCAGGACAGACTGTGGATGTAATGATTCTTTTAGACCTTATAATTAAATAATGGGCAAAATAGAGCAGTTTTCTTTCTTTGTCTCCCACGCCTTTTATACTAGGGCCCAGTAAACCAGTGATGTAGTGCCCAAGTGGGATAAAGATCTTATGTTGGAAGCCTGTTTCTAGATCTTTAAGGGCCTCACATCACATCATAAACTCGGTGTATAAGCTGGAAACAGAATCTGTGGCGCGAATATGATAAATTTGCACTTGGAGACATGGAAATGGAGCAGAAGCGTCTCCTTATATTTATTAATGCTCATCTTGGGTTTTTCTTCTTCACGCATGTCATTACCTGGCGCTGAGTGCTGCCAGTGAGGTTCACTCAAAAAGCTCCCAGACATTTTTAGGGGTTTTCCTTCCAAGCTATGAAATGGAAATGACGAGTGAGCAGAAAACACACAGAAATAGCGACAACAGAAACTAAACCGGCTGATGGATGAAAGCTTTGACTGCGTCGGGGAAGAGAAACCCAGATGTTCGGTGATGATTGACAGGGTCACTGACAGTTTTTACATTCACTGACTCTGCCTTGAAGCGCAGCTGAGGTTAAATCTGTCTGTGGCTGAGACGTGGACATTCATCGGCTTTTTATTTCTCCAATTTGGTAAAATGTGGCACTGAGCGTCTCTGACAGGAGGTGGGCACCCGGCACGGTGGGATTCTATTTACATGCAGGCCGTGTTGGGGGGGGGGTTTGAAATGAAAATAGGATGCAGGCAACATTGCAGAGTAGACACAGCAACCTCAACAACAGCATAAAAAAATATGTGTCATCGTTAATTCTGGTGGTCTCTGTAGAGGAACAAACCAAAATCACAAGTTATTGATCTGCTTTTACAAATTCATCCTTTACTTGTTGTTCTTTTTCTAATTTCCTAAAATAAATTCCTTTTTGTGCGTAATTGAAAATTTGCTTCTATTGTTTCTTCACAATCTTTATTTTTAAAACCATTTTCCTGAAATCCAGTGGAGCTCTTTTCTTCTTCTAATATTTAGAAGCTCATGCATTATATTATCCCCCATTCTTTTCACAGCCTGAGACTGATAGCATGTTCCTGTTTGATATATTAGCTCTGACACCTGGGTTATATTTTCATTAATTAAACATGTCTTTGTAATAATTTCATACTCATAGAGACCAATTCCACCACAGACTGGGGCCACTCAACATCTGCTTTTGCCACATAACTTAATTAGAAAATGATAAATGCCTCTGTGGCGTGTCCATACATTTCCCTAAAAGGTCACGGTCAACTCCGGCTTCTACTCATTTGAATTCATCACACATTTCCGAAGACTTTTCTCAACTTGTACCTTTCAGGTCCACTACATCTTACACATAATAGCCCTGAGTGTTTGTGTGTTTGTGTGTTTGTGCATTTGTTTTTTTAAACTTGAGAAAGGCCGACCACAAATCTTGTAAAGCTAAATATCGCTGCAGAGACTGTCAATGTGAGAAGGTAACCTCAGGTCAGCGTTCATTCCAGACTACAAGAGCTCCATGTCGCCGGTCCGAGACCCGCTGCAGTGACACGCCCGCAGACCGTGCTTGTTTTGTGCAAATTAGTTTTTACAGATTTCCAGGGGCTCCTTTTAATTTCCTACAGAACGGTGGGTGATGCCCTGTTCACCTCCTACATGTCCTCATTTCCTGCTGATAAAGAAAAACCTCACTAGAAAGATTTCAGAGATTGTGGTCTCGTCCATTTATCAGCAGATTCGGATCTGTATAGTCAGAACACCTCAACCTGAACTGGAGTCATGCTAAAGCCACAGAAACAGGAATTGGGCTCAACTCCTGCTGATCCCAAATCAGACCACACCATCAAATCAAAACCATATTTGTCAGTTATGTATTTGTGAGAACACTCTGTCACAAATTAGCTTTAAAACAATCTGTACCTGTTTCTTGGCTTCTCACAGGCACGTGTTCCCTGATACGACTGTTTGTGCATCTTAAAGACCCATTGACCCGACAGACCTTTAACTCTGGAATACTTCAGCACCAGAACTACCTGATGGTCGAGAAAGATCCTGTTACATTAGGACAGTCTTTACCCTGTCTGTCACACATTGTGAGATTTTTCTTTTTTCTATATTTTCACCGTCTTGTCAGGGAACACTTCGGGGACCTCGACGAAATCAATCATGATCTGAGTCACTTTATTGGCTGAGCTATACGACTTTGATTGATTTTTACAAGGGACTCTTGGGTCGGGGGGAGCTGGGGGGGGTACGTGTGTTACAGAGTGTCATTCTGCTTTTTAAAGCAACTTTACCTTTATTTGATATTGACCAGTGTAGGGGCCTAGGAATATGTCCTCAAGAGTCCTAACCCATTTTTTTTAAATGACCTTTATATACATTGTATTGGCATTGAAAGCTCTAATGGGGGGGGTGACTAACGACTCCTGTCTGAAACAAAGGCGAAGGAAGTTTGATGCTGTTTACACTGGAAATACCTCCCTGAGAAGATGTGACCAAAGCACAGGGAGCTGCTGACTGCAGATCAGTCAACACTGATTCCTTTTAATCATATCACAGATCTTAACCATACTGGAGATAGATGAGAAAAACAGGTCAGTCTTTATTTACGCTTTTCAAAACGATGGTATTGATGACAGGGCATCAAATCAGAAAACGCTCATGTGGGTATTTTATGAAGATGTTTAATGTAGAGCACTTGTAGTTGTAGAGAAACAGGAAGGAAGTGGAACCAGGATGAGCATGGACTGAAGGACCTTGTTGGAAATTAGCCTAGAAAATCGCAGAGTGACTAATGGACCATTTCACTAAGTGGGGGGGTCAGGGTCTGGCTATTTACATATTTTACAGATTTACTGATAACAGGAGAAGGATTTTTTCCCAGTATGATGCCAACAGTAACACCGGGACAGAAAGACAATGGCCGACAAATGAGAACTGGAAATCTTTGGTGTTATTCCCACATTCGCTGGATACGTCTCAAGAAAATGTTAAATCACCAAAATCAAGATAAAGCTGCAGATACAACAGAGCAGCTGCCAGTGGATCCTGCTGTTCCATTTATTAACCATCACCACGTTGTGTGCCATCGAGCCAGAAGGTTTTCAGATTGTCTCTGTACTCAACTCTCTCTCTCTCTCTCTCCCTCAGTGAATTGTTAATATCCCTCTGCCCTTCATTCTTCATCCTCCCCGATGAACATCACATCCCTGAAACAAAGCAGAGAGAGAGAGAGAGAGAGCACCCTGCCACATGCATGATTACCATCTCTCACTTTGAAGGACCCGGCAAAGAAGAAGCCATGTCTTTCTACCAAGGGCCTAATTTCAAATATCTTTAATATTTATGCCAAATTTCACAGACAGAAGTTCTGGAAAACTTCCATGCAGATTTCTCAGTGTGAAAGAATCTGTCATTGCATTTTATTAAATAGAGGTGAAGATATAAAACGTTCAACTTTCTTGAAGGGGTTAGTTGATAAAAAGACAACAAATACAGAGTTAATTTGAAACTATGAGATAATCCTTGTAGTTGTTAAAGCACTTGTGGAAAACAAACACGAAGAGGAACCTGTGTCGTCTGCGAATCAGTTTCCCACAACTTTTTACCATCTGTCAACTTGTTAATTACTGTTTATTGGGAATCTTCTGATTCTATTTGACCTAATAGAAACCGAAAGTAACATAAACTACTTTGGATAAAGGTGAAATTACTGCTGAAGACATAAGAACGGTCGCCTCACAGCAAGCAGGTTCTGGAATCGAACACTGAGTTCTCTGACTCCCACAACAGGCCTGAGACACACAGGTACGGTCACCTGGAGACTTAACAAACTGTTATTTTACATCCTTAAAGGATAAGTGGTATAGATCATGAACGGATGGATGAGCCCTTCTACAACAGACAACACAGACACCTCATAAAAACATAATCTGAACCTAATTTGGAACCAGTGTGAGCTCGTATCCTGCAACGAGTCAAAACAAAAGACCCAGTGCACCAACAGAACAATAACTATAACAATAACAACAATCTTACTCTGATTCTGACAAATCTGAGTGAAGAATTAATGATGTTGTTTTCAGTCTTGTTCATTAATTCCAGTTTTATCTTTTGCACATTAGTGAGATAAGCCGGCTCTAGTTCGGACGGACACACGAGGAAATAGAGAATCAGGCGGACTGGAGTTCTAACTGGATTTTGATGACCAATAACAAAATAAAATACCACTTCTCAGAGACTATGAGGGTTAATAACGCATCAAAAAAGGTTAAACTATAATTTTTCCACTGCGGATGTATATTGTATGAATTTAAAACAGAGGAAAATATGTGTATATAGAATAACAACTGAACACTGTGTCATTTTGAAAAGGGGCTTTCTGTGTGGACGTCACTTCCAGCGCGGGTCATCTTTAAAACAACCAAACATCTGTTCATGAAACCTCCGCATTGCATTTCACAAAGAAGTGAGCAGCGTGTGCATGAGGTGGAGTCGAACCTTTTGTGTTCTGAGCAGGGCACAGACTCCAGCCCATCCATCACTGTAAGGGATGGCTGTGTGCACGTTGACATTTTATCCACTGTGAGGGGAGCAAAGTGGGCCGCGCTCGGCTGTGATTCATTTGCTGTTGTTTTTCACGGGGATCCTGCAAGGGGGGGGGGGGGGGGGGGGGGGGGGGGGGGGGGGGGGAGCAGGCGCTTTGTTTGAATGTCAGCAGTCGAGATGGAAAGACAACGCTGTGCCCACTGAGCTATGTACAGTATGCATCCACGAGTGTGATGGATGGTCCAGAGCGAGTGCACATTTGTGAATGTTAAAGGAACCTTTTATTCTCGGTGCGTGTTTCTGAGACTCGGGCTGAGCTGCTGAAGTCCTCCAGTCGGGTTCATATGGAGGAGACGCATGAGAATTCATACAAACAAGAACACAACACAACAATCATACAAATCTGCTCTCACACGAAAGTCTAATTTAAACTTTCCACTCACGTCCTCATTGGTTCACATCTTCACCAGAGAGCACTTTCACAACATATTACAAATTAAATAAATAACCATTTCTGCCTGTGATTGCAACCAAAGGTAGTATTTACTATTTACGTAGCTTTTCACCTGATAGATTCTAAATGCACTGTTGTCCATCAACTCCAACAACATGTTCTCTTCCATGTTTGAAGGTCCTCTGCTTGAGTTTGATGTTAAGTTGTCAAACAGCAGCAGCTATCAGAGATCACCAGTAGACGCTGGGGACATATCAGTTGTTTGCATTCATGTCTTCGGGAGTTTCACCCTTTTAATCACGAGACGCCCTCTTCTAGAGCTCGGCCCACAGCAGGCTCATCAGACCTGGGTGTGAGTCCCGAACATCTCTGGGCACAATCAAGGTTTTTTCCTCCCGATCCACCGATGTCCCTCTTTGAGCAGCCTGATTGTGACCGATTCAATAAAACCCCTTCAGCCAGCTTCCTGTGGGTGTATGGGAGTATCTCCCTCCATCCTGGTGGTCGTGCCTCAGAGGACGTCTCCTCACTCTGCTGCCTCCTCCTCTCAAGACTCTGTCCATTCTACAAACTGGACGACAAGCAGGTGTTTGACCAGAGTCTGGTTGTCGGGTGGATTCCTGCTGCACCAATGCGTTGCTTTTAAGATGTCAAGTTTTTGATAGGAAAAATATGAGAGAACAATCTTATTTCAGCGCACAAAGAAAAGATGATGTGACTGTTCACGGTCCTCCTCTGCTGCAGCCCCAGGTTCAGCATGCCCACCCCTCTCTGCCCCTCTCCCCCCACTTCCACAGTTGACCTCACCTGCCAATAAAAGGCACACAAAAAGAGAAAATATTATTTATATGCATCATGCATCTCGGTCAGATGTCAGTTCTTCTGCTGTCTGAGCAGGAGGGCGCTCTGCAGGTGTTCAGCAGATCAACTGCAGTAACAGCAACTCAAACAAGTATTAGTTCATTTTTACATCCACAGCTTTGTGTAGATATTAACTATTAGAGAGCATCTTGGCATCAGTGAACATAGAGACAAAAGAATACAGCTCACTGGGTTGTTTGCGTATCCAAATGACTGTTTTTCTCTTAATGACAACTCACTGTGTACATTTTCCATTGACTGATTTTTCCGATGGTTCCTGCTGTCGAAGCTCCTCTGGCAGGAGGAAAATCAGAATTACCAGAAGGACACAAACCCATGTGTCCTTGCATTCGGTGCGGAGCTACCCTCTGTGTTCACCTTGACACCACAGCCTGTGCCGTTGGTGAGACTTTGACAACAGGAAGTCAGTGGCTGCTATGGATTGGTCTGGTCAAGGCTCAGCATCCCAGAGGCCTCTGATGGGGTTAGTTCCACCCTGCTGAATCATCCTGGACCCGGACTGGACTCGGCCTGGACCCGGCCTGGACCCGGCCTGGACTCGGCCTGGACTCGGCCTGGACTCATGAAGCACGGATGTAAAGGCTGCAGTCCAGAATCCTTGATGCAGTATTTTTAAAGCCACTGACCTTTAAACCTGAAGATGTGTCACAGCATTTATAGACCAAAACCAGGAAGATAAATTGAGATATTTTATCATGTCATTTGGAGTCGGAGTCTGTGTATTTCCGATCCTGAGAACGGACCAATCACGAGTCACGCTCAACTGTCAATCGTTACGTTTCACCCCCGTTTTTATAGCATTAAAAAAATGAAAAAAAACAATATTCCTTACGAAACGTTACGATCAGTGTTGATGAGAATGAACTAAAATGTGTTATAAATCTGTGATCTCATATAAGTCATGTTTTAATGTGGACTCCTCAGGTACGTTCAGCATCTCCTGTCTTACCTCTGTGATCTTTGATTAAATAGTTATCAGTGATCTTTATTATTTCTTTGCTCAGGTTTTTGATATGGAGCTGAAACACTGATAAAATTGAGGCGACTATCTGCATCGATCAAGAGATGTTGATTGAAAACTTAATTAAACCTCACCATCGTTCTGATGTGATCCTATCTCATGTTTAGGAAACCACGAGCAGTTAATTAGCAGAAATCTTAATGAGAAAAACATCGTGATTATTAATATCAAAAATTCTCTCACAAAGATCCCAGTGAAACGGGACCTCATCACTGTGTAGATGTCTTCAGACACAAACTCAGGACGTCCGCTCGATTAAGTCTGGACTTTCCTCAAAGGTAGGTCTGTCCACAGCACCCCCACTTGCTCGAGGTGAATCCTGCAGGAGATCTTCTCTGTTTTTACTCGAAGGTTGACGGGAGAAACTCTGTAGAAAGTCCCTGTCTCAGAAAGTCTCTGTTTCAGAAAGTCTGTCTCAGAAAGTCTCTCTCACAGAAAGTCTCTGTCTCAGAAAGTCTCTGTCTCAGCAAGTCTCTGTTTCAGCAAGTCTCTGTTTCAGAAAGTCTGTCTCAGAAAGTCTCTCTCACAGAAAGTCTCTCTCACAGAAAGTCTCTCTCACAGAAAGTCTCTGTCTCAGAAAGTCTCTGTTTCAGCAAGTCTCTGTTTCAGAAAGTCTGTCTCAGAAAGTCTCTCTCACAGAAAGTCTCTGTCTCAGAAAGTCTCTGTCTCAGCAAGTCTCTGTTTCAGCAAGTCTCTGTTTCAGCAAGTCTCTGTCTCAGAAAGTCTCTGTCTCAGAAAGTCTCTGTCTCAGCAAGTCTCTGTTTCAGAAAGTCTCTGTCTCAGAAAGTCTCTGTCTCAGAAAGTCTCTGTCTCAGAAAGTCCCTGTCTCAGAAAGTCCCTGTCTCAGAAAGTCTCTGTCTCAGAAAGTCTCTCTCACAGAAAGTCTCTGTCTCAGAAAGTCCCTGTCTCAGAAAGTCTCTGTCTCAGAAAGTCTCTCTCACAGAAAGTCTTTGTCTCAGAAAGTCTCTCATGACAGCCAGCAGCTTTTGAGTTGTACACGTGACTGGTTTCCTTACAAATAATGATGAAGCCTGGCCATCTTCTTCAGGCAGCTCATAATTTAGATAAGTGTCCTGTTGTGTGTGTTATAACACCGCAGTGAACGTGTAGATTATAATATTTTTGTCTTTCAATCCTCCGGGGATGAATCTGAGCCATTTTGCCGCCGGCCTCTGTCCACTGCCTCTGTTGTTAGTTTGGCCATTTTGCTTTGCCTGGCGGAGCCAAAGTACATAAACACTGTTATCAGAGGAGCGGTCGGAGGGAGCGTGCTGTCGAACAAACACCGGCCTCGTGGAATTACCTGACACGACTCATGTCAGGGAGCCGCCGCGGTCACTCTCATTCGGCTGCAGTCCGGTCGCCCTCAGGTTTCTGTTGTGATGCTAAGTGATTGAGGTTAATTCAGAACCTTGATTGTTATAATTTGTAATCGTTCTTCTTATGATCTGCAGCAGTGCACAGCAGAAGGTTGATGATCGGCAACAACGTGCTGATTAGACTTTTATTCAACGTTTAAATTACACAAATTCGTAGAGAAACTGATGGAGAGGTGGAAAAAAAACCCTCAGGGGCTTGAACTGGGCACTTTCCACTGTACACCATAATCAAACAAAGAAAACAGAATAGAAAAGACAGAAATGGGCCATAGAAGCTCAAATAAATAAATATAAATACTTAAAATAACTGGATTTAAGAGCTGGATCCACTTAGAAGTGTTTCTGTTGTTCAGGAATACCCTGAAATAGCTAATTGCAGGAGGAATTTCTCTTGTTGTTGATGTGATTCGTGATTAAGTCGCAGCCCAGTGGTTAAGATTCACAGCTTTTCACTCTCTCCAGCTGTTCATGCTGCAAAGCCAGCTCTCACCTCCCAGTTTGGGCGCAGTCACACTAATGCAAATACAAAGCCAATCTCGCAGGTCAAAAATTAAACCTGACCTAAGAACTCCACAGGCTTCATCCCTGTGTGATTGGGCCCTTTGTGTGGAGATCCAATCACAGCCGGGTCCTGACAGCTCGAGCTGGACCACGTCCTGCACTTGATGAAGACGTTGGGCTTTGAACCAAAATATATTTTTATTTGCCCATTTCTTCTCACATGACGTCTTTCCAACCAGTCATGTTTGTAGGACATGATTCAGAAGTAGAGCTTTAACTTTCTCACCAAGATGAACCCAGTGTATTCACGTGATTATTCATGTGTCTAGATTTGTAGGTGGTATCGAAACACCAAAATTAAAGTATTGTTTATGTGTACACATTCTATTAATTGTGTAACTTTTCTCCGCACTGGTCAAAGATCTGTCCCACTTGGTATGAGCTGCAACATGATGATTATCCAGGTGGAAACCGCCTGACACTTTGATTCTAATTGGTTTATTTAATTATACAGATTAATAATTAGTAGTGAGACGTGAGGGGTTTTAAAAAATCCCATTAAAGTAACGGTGAGATAATTGGATCAAATGAAAAATACTGCATTAGGCTTATTGGTAATTGTCTTTTTTTTCACCTGCTGCTCTTTAATGCTCAGCTGTTCACTGTGAACAAGTTCAGAGCCGAAGACTTTCACTCACATCGTAAACTGCAGCCGATCATCTGTGGATGTTGCATTTAATCAGGCGCCCCAGCTGCCAGGTTGCATGAGGCCGTTCCCCACTCAGCCGGCCGCGCTCAAAGGCTTCTTTCATTCTGCGCTCACTCAAGGTTGCTCTGAACCTGATTTGTGCCGTCGTTCCGCGGCTTCTGTTGACATCTCAAGTACTTTCCAGCTGAATCACGGCCTTTAGCATGGTTTATGAAATTGCCCTCGGGTGTACACAAGCTGAAACAATAACCTGAGTGAGGATTGCTCTGAGAACATCATCTTTATGTGTCACGGTGAGAGCTGCGAGAAGAGCTCCACCGGAATATTCAGAACAGCAGCATTTTAATCAGATTTTGATATTTTCACTCTATTAGTTCAACAGCTGCTTCATTTTCTGGAGTTTCCAGGTAAACAACTCTCATTTAATTACCGTCTACAACAGGGGTTGTGTTTCCACCCCTGTCTATTTTTGTGTGTTGGTTTGTTAAAAGCACGTGGGTCAGGAGAGAGGCCACAGAAAAGTTTTAGTGTGGATCAGGTGGCAGATCTGTGTTTTTCAAGATTGTCACCCTTTTAGTTGATTTCTCAGAGAATGATTCACAGAGCTCGATGAAAAACAATCTGACATATTTCGGGAACAGATATTTTTGTGCAATTTGGAACGGAACCAAATAAAAGTCTAGATCTAGTGAACTTCAACTTTTGTGGCCTTGGAGAAGGTTCTTTGATCTGTTACTTGTTCTGTTCAGTATTTACTTTGCTTCTTACTGCAACAAAACTTTGAACAGAAACCGTAGAGGTGATGCTACTACTGCTCTCAGTTAACGGGTCAATGATGTTGTCAGAGAAATTGATCTTGAGATTTAAGCTCAAATACAAAAAACACGTAACCTGAGCAGGGAAACAAACACGTTGCCTCCTGCCTCTGTCTTCTGCACCAGCCCTCACCTGAGATGGTGGTTCTGATGTGAATGCATCTAATCTGAGAGTCTCACAGCTCTACGCCTCTTTCTGTGAGGAAGCATGTTGGGATAAACCTCTCATCCCAGACTTGTGTGTCTGTGTGTGTTCAGTGTGAATAAAGGCAACTTTAATGATTTTGTTCTAACAATAAGAATCAATTGCATCTGACATGACAATGATCACATCCAAAAGAGAAGATCCAACCGATTGGTCTGATTGTTCAACTTCCAGCTCTGACACCAGCTCCTC
>CM028859.1:3856639-3882500 GCA_016801935.1 Platichthys stellatus
CTGACGTGACAATGATCACATCCCAAAGAGAAGATCCAACCGATTGGTCTGATTGTTCACCTTCCAGCTCTGACACCTGCCCCCCCCCCCCCCCCCCCCCCCCCTTATTGATCTCAATGTTCGCCCATACTGTTGGTTGCTGCTTGTTCTAACTCCCACCTACACATGGGTGAACTCGAACACTGGAGGCGAAACATAAAGCAAATCACAGTGAATGGAAGCTATAAAAAAACATCACCACCCACTGTGACTGGAACACCCTGCCAGCAGTGTGATTATAGGAAAGAGACAGAGTTTCAACTTTATGTAGAGTTGAGATTTCTTCATGGATCAACCTTCAAACAAATTAGAGGAGGCGTTGATGGTGGAAGTCGGTGGCTGCTCACAATCTCACTTCAACCAGGGCTCGGATGAGAAGGAGAAATGATGGATGGAAACTTGCCGCTCGGAGAATTTGCAGCCGGAGACATTGAAGTATGTAAATGAGTCCGTTCAAACAGGCCTGCGAGTTTCAGACTGATGGAAGGAACAAGAAAGACTGGCACTTTGAATTTAGAGTCACTGGAAAAACTCCTCTACGCTTTTTAAACAGTTATTACTTTGAATATGTTGGAAGAGTACTTTTTATTTTAAACGTTAATGTGATTGAAATCAGTCAAATGCAAGGATCTTACAGAGGAGGAACCAGTTCAGACTGGTTCTGTAAGCACACGATGGGAGAGGAATCCAAACAAAGACAACTGATTTACATATCCTTTGGAGATAAGCAGACGATCATTCCGTTCTTTTGGGAGTAAAGAAGTGATAAAGAGGGTCGGACAGTTTTCAGGTCATAAAGTATTTGGACATGTTGTATATGTATGTAGATATAGATCATAAAACTTACTTTTCAACTACAGCATAGGTTTCAACCATACTCAGTATTTTTTTCCATTACATTAACTTAAACACATGTACATTTGCAGCAAATTGTACCCTTGCACATAATTTATATCTCTATATTACTGGCACTATTACCAATCTCTGCACCTTAAAACCGCACGTAACTGTATATATTGTTGTTTTCTTATATTGTTCGATATTGTTTTTAATATTTTGTTTGTAAAGTGCACCAACCACACCAACGCAATTTCCTGTATGTGCAAATATACATGGCAATAAAAAGAATTCTGATTCTGATTCTGATTCTGAAATCAAAAATCGACCAGAAGAATATATGGAACATTTTGTTCTCCGTTGACTTTCAAAGAGTTTCACCTCGTTGCACACAGCCCCGAAACTTTCGAGCGTTAGCACATCGAGTCAATCGAGCGCACAAGGGAGAAAGTAGAACTGAAGTCAAGGAGCAACCGGGCGATTTCCAGAGCCGAGCGGAGCCGGAGCCGAGAGTCCTCGGAGCCAAAGGCTGAAGAAATGTTCTCTTAGTGTGTGGGTTGTTGACGAGCTCGCAGGGAAATGTGTTTCTTTGTGTGTTTTTGGCAGCAGTTGGAGGTGAATCTGTTTGTTTGTGCAGCTGACTGTGCGTGTGTGTGTGTGGTTGTGTGTGTGGTTGTGTGTTGAGTGGATGCTGTTCTTCCTCTCGCTCTGAGATTGAAGCTCCCATCCCCGGCCAGCTTGAACTCCCAGCGTCGCGGCGCTGAATGAAGAAGCCGCCGCTCGCTGTGAGGTGCAGACCTGACACGCCTGCGTTAGCAGATAAGAGCCCGAGCAGCGTCGGTCAACAACTGAGCCGCACAATACAAATGCTAATGTCCGACTGTCGGCTTGTACCGAGATGTTCGCCGCGGAGATTTGATTGAATACCGCCTCGAGATCCGACGTGGCCAAATCAGATCCCCACTGCTTTATCTGAAGGAGCCTTGCTGATGGCTAGAATAGGAAATGGTAATCACTGTCCTTTTTTCAGCAGGGGGGTGTGGGGGGGTTTTCAAGTGTACAGACGTCCTTCTGGGTCCATTCGGAGGAAGTGTCTGGTCGGGGCGGACGTCCTTTCTCGGGTCTTAATGTGTCTTTTGTGTGCGCTGATGAGAAATGTCCTTCCTTTAAACTCTGTCTGCTCCGTCTCCGTCCGACTTCTCAAACCCTCTGAAGGTCGATGAGCTGCAGGTTTCTGTGCTCGTACCGAGAAGGTTCCCACAAAGAGCCGCTGCTAAATGGACACTGTGGATCCCATTGGAGCGGTGGCCTGTGAGGGGGGAAGGTTTGACATCTTACGTTTCAAATTCAACTTGAAAACAAGCTATCAAAGGGTAAATTCACTGAAAAATGTAAATGAACTAATCTTCTACTCACCACTATGCCAATGGAGGAATGGGTGAAGTGTTTGAGTCCACAGAAGACTTCTGGAGTTTCAGGGGGTAAACGTTGTTGCAGCAGAATCAAATACAACTTCATTTAATTTGTTGGTGAGTTCTCCTTCAGATGTAGAAAAATACACAACATGCCTCCATACTTTCAGTTTCTGGTGGACTATCCCTTTCACAGGGCCACATGTGAGGGATGGACAGAAGTGGAAAAGATGTCACTTGTATCAGAGCAAGTCAAAGAAAATAACAATATTTGATTTCCTCTCAAACAAGGAGAACATGGCCCCGTGCGCGACACTGGAAAAACTCATTTCAGTCGTGTAACATGTCCAATAAGAGTTACTGGTTTCAGGACCTTTTGAAACCTCCTGATGGCTGCTGTCACATTTTTTATCTTCCCCTTAACTCTCCTACCTTGTTATCTACTACAAATGAGACGGCACCTCACTTATCGCAGTTTGTCGGTAAAATAGAATATGGCTGCATAATTCCGAGTTGCGATCAGAGAGGTGTTCATGACTTGTGATCATTTGTATTGATTTCCACATCCTAGCAGTGTGTGAGTGCTGCTCCAGTCGACTCGACTTCTTCCATCTGCAATAAACTCACGCTCCACTTCCCCGCTACACTTGCTAATGGATTTTTAAAGTTTGTGTTGGTACAGTGGGATTTGTGTTGTCTGTTTCAACAAAGTTTAATTAACTCACGCGAGGTCGGTTTGTCCATACTAATTTGAAAGACTATTTAAAGCCGTTGTGGCGAGATGTTTGATTTGAGTGTTTGTTTAATCTCGGAGTGAGGCCGTCTTTGAGATTCAGGAAGTGCTGTGAAACAAATGAGGAGAGACATCCACACCATTTTGTCGTGAGTTTGTGTGTCTGTGTAGCTCAGCACAGTGTGAGGGAGAGGACCTGGTACGTCAAAGAGGATCTAGAGTTTATATTTACATGAACAACGGTCGCCCTTCTTAGTTTCATTTCCAATAAGATACAAGCTCATCCTCCGATCATCCCAAACCCTCCACATGTCCTATAGGATCACCACCTGAATCCACCAATCACATCCCACCGCTCCTCATCCGGCTCCACTGGACTCTGGTTCAACACAGGAAGCACTACACAATCCCACTGCTCACCTTTAAAGTCCATCATGACCCTGAGACCTTCTTCATCCCTATATCCCTCCCTGACAGCACCACGCTCTTCCTCAACTGCTCCTCTCTCTGTCGCCTCATTCAAACTACAAACTTCAACTCTGGATCGCTCTGGATTCTGTTGTTCAAATCAAATCACACGACTTTAGATCATAGACTCTTTATAAAGATGGAAGACATGTCTGTTCTACCACCATCCAGAAATAGATCCATTAGATCCTCGATGCTAAAACTTCCATCATGTGCTTTCCATTCGTTTATCTATAGAATATCTAATATTAATCCGTCTCTATAATCATATTCTTGATTATTCCTCTATAATTATTCCTAATTGTTCTTGTGGTTATATATAATTTGGTTGTTATGATTATAATTATGTGATTGCTAGTGATTCAACCACAGGAAATCATCCACAGATTCTTCAGGACTCATCGTACATTTGAAGTATTTTTCCAGTTTAGCAGAGACGATAATACACGTTCAGGTGGTGGGAGCAGTTGTTTTATTAATAGATATCAATAAAAGAAGAATTTGACTGAAATCTGATGTGAAACTCGGTTTTCACCTGAAAATAACTGAAAATAATGGCTGAAAATTAAATGAGTGTGTTTTACAATACAAGTAGTATGATTTATTTTGACTAGATGTTATTACAGTGTAATACACGTACACCTTTTGCTCATGAAGTCGTTGCAGCTTGTTGTTTTGTTCACATTACCGCAGACAGCCTCTGTTTGGGCTCGGCTCAGCGGGGACCCTCAGGGTCGGTGGGTTTGAAACCCAGCTTCACCCTCTATGGATAATTATCCTCTCTGCTTGTTATGCCTCGAGTCTCAATCACAAATGCAACTGAGACGGAACAGAGCGCAAACATTTAGCTGCACAACGTCAACATGCAGCCTCCTGTGTACTGGTTCATCTCGAGCACAGGTTCTACTGAGCCGGAACAATTGGCCCGGTGAAGAGATTCCTCTACTGTCGGTGTGCGATGAAATTGAGTTGCAATCCAGACGATGCGTTCACACACAGCAAACGGCA
Source organism: Platichthys stellatus (assembly GCA_016801935.1). Lineage (NCBI taxonomy): Eukaryota > Metazoa > Chordata > Actinopteri > Pleuronectiformes > Pleuronectidae > Platichthys > Platichthys stellatus. Next base: position 3,861,137 of record CM028859.1, read on the forward strand.
ATTAAAAATAGAAAAGATCCCCAGACTAAACTAAAGAGCGGAATGCATGAATATAATAGAAAATGTATTTGCTGTAGCGTAAAGATGTAGAATAATAGGATAAACAAAAAAAGCCGGTATTGCACTTGGGGATATTGCATGTTTTCTAAACAATATATACACAGAAAAGTACTACTGTTTTTTAACACGTAGCTCAGTAAAGTTGTGTATTGTACTGGTGCCGATAGAAACCAGAGTCTAAAACCATCCAGGTCGGTGTTTGCCGGTGCTCTGTCCCCGTCTGGCTCTGTGGTCGAAGCTGTTTTTCTGTGATGAAATGGACCTGAAGCATCGACCGGGGGTCAGCGGGTCAAGAAGACCTGGTGTCCAGGGCGGGGTTGTCTGCTGGTCGCTCTGCTGCGGCGCTGGGAGCTGGATAAGTCCTCTAAAGATGGCAGTGAGCAGCCGGTGATCTCCTGGGCGGTGCTAATGAGCCTCTGAAGGGTCCTCCTGTCCGTGCACCGGGCCGACAGGCGGCACGTTAGCATGCTGCTGATGGAGCGGCTGCAGGACACGTAGAGGTACAAGTTAGTGGGCATTGGAGGAGGGAGTTAAGCTTTTGCTTAGTGCTGCTTGATTGAGTTTGACTCGAGTTTAAATGTATACATTACACAGTGAACTCACGTCGCCATGTTGTACATTCAGTAAACAAGACCCTGAAGGTACATCATCCCCCGGCTGTGATTTAAGATAAGATAAGTTAATCCTTTATTAGTCCCACAATGAGGGATTTGCATTTGTACAGCAGCAGGAGTCGAAATAGGCATCAGGAAGTAATAAGTAACATGAAACACGAAAATATGAATGTAATTAAACATGTATATATACAGTTTTAAGGCGGGAAACATATATGCAGTGTGAGATTATGTACAGTGAACAGATTGCTCATGAACCGTTGATATTGCACAGACAGATGAATATAGCACAGTTAGGAGAGTTATCATTTATCTCTGATTTTCAGCCAGGAAGCTGTTTTAAATATCAATAATTTGCCGGGTTCGTTTTCTGCTCCGGACGCCGGGGGGGCGTGAGAAATACACAACGCTCAGCTGTGGTAAATCAGTGTGAGGCAGTCGGACCTCAGGTCGCGCGCAGAATGATTTTTAATGAACTGGTTCTAGAGATTCACACTTTTCATTGTCCTCTGTTTTTATTCGGATCCTCTGGAAGTAAAGTCTAAACCTTAAAAGTCGGAATTCTAAGTCTTAAAAAGTACAATGTTATGTACAGGGTCTTAAATACTTTAGAGCAGGTCTTAATAATGCTAAAGTTATTCGTAGTAGTACTTTTTTCAACTACACAAATGTTGGTAAGCTGTGATAATATAACAAAGGAGACCAATGTGGAATCCACTACTACTAAGCTAACTGATATTTCTTCGTATCTATCAAACTTGAAATAGGATTTGAGTGAAGTGGTCTTAAACTGAATTTGTTGAAACCTTCAGAAACTTCAAATCTAACTCTTAACATTTACTTTGGTCTTAAAAAAAACACTCAGGTACTTTTGGTCGAAACACTGAAATATATGACTCGTCAAATATTGACATAAAACTGCTTTTCCGTTTTTAGCCATCAGGCCGCTGCCCTCTGCCCACCGGCCAGCCTCCGTGAATCACCCCCCCCCCCCCCCCAGATCTCAAATCTCAACACACCCTCTGGAACGTGGAGGTTTTTTATTGCCCTGAACACAACATGAGCACAATGCATCAGCAGAAGTTGAAAGGATGTTTGATCAGTCGCAGTGAATCAAAGCTCGCTTCCTTCTGTGGAGAAGCTTTCTTCTTTGTTTTGCTTTTTCAAAGAAAAAGCTTCAAGTCAGCAACTAGAAGATTCTTCCAGGAGTCGGTGAGCTGCAGATCGATTTCGTTCTCAAGCCTTAAAAGTACACCTGCATTTTTTGATTATAATAAAAACAGAAGATATAGACGGAGACATGTCTATAACCAGAGAGGACGGACAAACACCTGGTTTATCAGAGATACAAATACTTTCTTGACAGATGGTTCACTCTTTTCATCAAAAGTGTTTATAAGAAAAAACCTTTTCTGAAGCCGAAGGAGTAAACCTGTCTGTGTTAGCTGCTGTCCAGGTTGTCTATTGTGTAGTGCATCAGAACCTGTCGTTGAATGAGAGCACTGAGAGTGAGAGGTGCAGTGAATGTGAGGTTATGTGATTACTAAGAGGATAAAGAGAAAAGAGGCCACAACTCAGAAACCAGGACAAATGACTAAAGTGAAGCATTAGGCAACATGAACAGGAACAAACACAGAGAAGACTGTGGAGAGTGAATACACGAGGGAAGCTGGAATGATTAAGAACAGGGACGGAGAGTAAAACAAGCAAAACACACAAAAGAGCTGTGTCCCACTTGGAAGGACGCGATGGAACGAGACGGTCAGGTCCCCGAGGATTTGATTGAGTTGAATTCTAAGATTTATGCCGTTTTGAAAAAACTGCTTTGTCACTGGCCTGCACTGGATCCTGGGAGAAGATCCACCCACAGGAAATAAGAAGTTTGACGTCCAAACTTCTGAAAAACAGGCTCAACTTTCAGATGTTATTAAAGTTCCCCACAGACGGTTCCATTTCCAGAGTTGGGAAGTTGTTCCCCCCGACTTCGGTGTGTTTTATGAACTTCTAATTCATAATGTAGAAGTGATATTATAGATGCTACAAAGAAGATGTGTGGAGTTTTTTTGCTGAGAATCACAACAATTGCCTTCCCGGAGAAATATCGGCACAAAGCTAAACAGAAATCCACAGAGTAGATTCTGGAAATATTTAATTCTGGAGTCTGGACCGTCCAGCTTATTGAATACTGTCCAACACAACTACCAGCAAAAAGAAATATGTGAATATTGTAAAAATCATCTATTCTGCTTTAATCAGCTCCTTCGCCGATCTCAATCGTTTCCGAAATCTAATTCCCGGGAGTTTTATCAGACAGAAAGGACAAACTTTGATTTTCAACACACACGTTTGTTTTATGATGAATATTTGTTGATAAACCCGTCGAGCCGCCTCCCACAAACTGCTGACAACACAACAGAGCGCCGCGCCATCAATAACCGCAGCGATTGTATCTGCTTCCTTTTCTTTTTATCTCCTCCTCAAATTGTCCTCAGTCGGAGCAATCTGATCCAGGACATCTCCTCAAAAAACGTTGACACAAACGTTATCTCCATGAGGTCATTATGGAGCCTCGGAGACAAACGGTGTGTGTTATTATATTGTGTGTTTTGCTGATGCTAATGTGTTTAATGCTGCAGAATGTCTTTGAAACGTGTGTAGAAGCAGAATGTTTTTAACTTCAGGGGGAAGCTTCTTCTGGAACAATCGAGAACATTCAGATCGAAATGAGACTGCAGGAGTGGAGGGGCCTCTTCGGTGATCAATAATGTGACTGAGTGTGAGTGTGTGTGGTTGATTCAGGGAGAGATTTAACTTTCTGTGCACTCTCACTCTGTGGTCACACCTCTTTAGTTCCAGTCCAAGAACATTTGACTGCTGCAGCACTGCTATTCTCCGATAAGATTGTACTTCCAGCACAGTTTGGAAAAGGCCTTATTTTGTGTGTGTGCTTTTACAATGTGACAATACTCGTGCACAAAGCAGAATCCATGTGTTCGGATGGATCCCGACAGTTCTGTGTGGAGGAACTTGGATGACCCCGCACACTGCTCTGACCTCAGCCTCATCCAACACCTTGTGAGTGAGTGTGAGTCAGGTTTTATCGCCCGACATCATCTGACCCGACCGACGCTGCTGGAACCGAGTGGGAGCCAGGACACAACATCCTGTCAAAGTGTGGAAGCAGAAATAACACAACACACATATTTTCAGTGAATGCCTCATTTCCCTTCTCTTTACCTCGTGCATTCACCGTGGTATTTGGCCGACCGATCGATTTGGGTAAGATTTAAATCTGGGGTGGGTGGAAGGATTATATTTGTTTTGTTTTTTCAATGCCCACTTTCCACAGCACATGCAGAGGAGTTTGGAGTTTGGAACCGTCCACCCCCTCGAGTGCTCGCTGGCCGACCTTCTGCCCCTGAGCTCTCACGGGGAAACACCGAGCCAAACCGACTGTGAGGTTCAGGCCAGGAGGGAGTTGAGATGCCAATCTGGGCACCTGCCATTCCTTCCCTTATCTCTCTCTCTCTCTCCCTCTCTCGCTCTCTCTCTCTCTTTTGGTTTTCCTATCGAAGCTCTCTGACTCTCTTCTCCTGTCGAGGTCTCCTTCCAGAGATGTGCAGGGTGAGGATGGAATGTGCTGATTGGAAAAGTGAAACAGCTGCAAAGATGTTTTGAACATTTCCTGGAAACACTGAATGTTGTATTTGCTGCTAAAGAACCTGTGGGATAAAAAGCTATTAAATGAATTCCTACAGTAATTGATGTTTGATGCCGGCTGGATATGTAAGGTGTTTTTATTTCACACCAAACTGACTTCAGATGGTTTGACGTGTTGTGTAGTGTGTAGCCGGTTTATGTCGGCCAGTAGAAACAGTAATCGAGTCTGGTTTTGGTTTGGTTGTGGATTTGGAATTCCAGCTTTGAAGAGCTCCTTCATTACATTTGATATTTCAGGTCCAATTGATAAAACAAATGGTGTCTCACTATAAACCTAACAAGCTGTCAGATCACCAGGTTATTTGATGATAGTTTCAGAGTCTTCAAACCTGATGCACATGAAAGGATGATGATGTTTACATCAGGTTTACAGCTATGCAGATGCAAATGTTGATATTTTGACTCCATAGAGAGGAACCAAAGCTTCTCAAAATGGAGGCGGAGTTCTCACATTTGTAAATATGTGATTATAGAGAGCAGTTTTTTTCAAAATGGATGTTTACAGCCTGGAGGTGGTAGATGAGTCGAGCACTTTGAATCTCATCTCTTCTTTGAAACTGTCGAGCTCGATCCTCTGGACTGATTTCACACACGATGGAAGGAGGCCGAAATTAAGGCTCCATTTAAATTCCAGCGTACGTCCTCTGGAGGAAGTCTCACACCAGCTTTTTGAAATATTCATTAGTGGAAAATTAATCTAACAGATATTGAGCCGTTAATCACAGCAGCTCCCAGATTTCCAATCTCTCACAGTTAAGAGGCTTCTCCCCCCGGAGCTCCCCTGAGAAAAGAGCAGCTTCTCACAATGAACCTCACTCTCCAATATCTACCTCCAGAATTCTACTTAAATTTGTTTTTAAGAGGTTTTCTAAGAAAACCTAAGAAACATTCTTAAAATAACTAAATACGCTACAGTTACACATTCAGTGAAAGCTGTATCTGCAGAAAGTCGCATAATTGAAGTAAAAAAATTGTTTGATCTCAGATTTGAACATGTGAAACATTTAATATGTAAAGACCAGTTTGTAAAACCTAAAGATCTGTAACTATTTCTGTGAGTAAATATTTTTAAACATGTTCATGTGTTTTAAAAGGTTGTATATTTTTCAGTATAAACATAATATTCTGTGTGTGTGTGTGTTCTCAACTTAAAATTGAGAACTTAAAATTATAAAATATTATGGTAATTTAAATTTTACAGTACAACTGTAGAATTATTCGAAGTATTCAAAAAACACAATAACTGATTATCTCACACAAGCTTTTCACTTGTGTCGTTTCAGTTGTGCGTTCGAGTGATGGATAAGAAAAACAGATAAGAAAACACTGGACATTGTACAAAATGCACAAGTGGGTTTTAAGAAGATATTTCTTCTATGAGGCCTGTTCACCTTCTCAGCTGCAGGTGAGCTGCTCTTTCTCTGTCCTGTGAGAAGGTCGAGGCTCCCGAATATAAAAAATCAAACTTTTCTCTTAATCTTTATATTTTTTTGAATTCCTGAAGGAACAAGCAGCCATGTTCCTTTTGTGCTTTGCCTCTCGGTGGAGAATCTATCTGCCACGATTGACTGTTGATGTTCTGGTGTGATCAGGGTCTCATCAGGGAGCTGCCGTTCCCAAACTGTAGCCAGTCATATCGCACCTTGTCCTTTCAGCAGGAATCACTTTGAGTTCATGTTAGAAAACCAAGGTTATGTTTGTTTTCAAACCGCTCAGCTGTCGTTGTGTTTACCGGAGTGGGATTCAATGCAGATGGAGAGCAGGCAAAAGCACATTTTCTGACACCTGGGTGGAAAGATGGAAAGATGGAAAGAGGGGATTCAATGAACGAGGGAGAGAAAAGGCAAATTTATCTCCTAATGGTGCTGGCAGGAATGAGGGATGCACCATTGAGTGGGTAATGGTAGAGAGGTGATATAACTCAGGCTATGAAAGTCTATACGGGAATTATGGAAAGAAGAGAAATGATCGTTCGAGTCGCACAATGACAAAGAGAAGCTGGATAAATAGAATGACCTTCTTTTTTGTGCTGTTGCAACGTCAAAGGATAATTCTGGTTCATAAAACCTGTGCTTTTATTCTTGATAAAAACATATGAGTCACATGATGAGACCGGTCGTTAAGAGACCAAAGCTATGGAAAGAAAAGAGAGTTACAGATGTTTTCGATAATTTCAATCGTTTTGGCTTCGTTACACATGTTAGGAAACTCTGAACAAATCCAGATGCTGAAGAAAGAGAAGTTAAGTTCGTGGGGGTTTGAATTTTAAGCTTATTTGGCTATGCTGGGAATTTGGAAATTTCTTTAGCAGCTCTTAAATGAAGTTATCATCAGTAATATGATAGTAATATCGAAAATATTAGTATAGGATGTATAACGAGTAGTAGTATAGACTATAAATAGAAAATTAACTTGTATTAAACTGCAGTTTTACTTCCAGAAATCATCATTAAATCCAATGTACTTTTCTAAATCATTAGCATTAAAAGATTGTTGAAAACTTAAAATCCTTTGAATACATTTAACTGAAACGTCCGTGCTAACGTCTAAAATATAACAAATTTATTCGTTGTCTGCGTTGAAACTTTCCCAATATTCTATTCTGTGTTATTTGTACAGCATCAAATCATAATGTATATTATCTTAACAGCACGATACTGAGTAAGGTCAAGACATGCTAATACTATAAAGACAATATTCAAATACACAAAACAGAGGAGAAATAAATACAAGGTTTTAGCAGTGACTCTTAGAAACTACAGTGTACTGCCATCTGTCCAATGCTCACAGGATAAACATCAACATACATGCATCTAAATGAGCGAGGAAGCAAACAAACAAATCAATCAGCTGCAGGATGAAGTCATTTCCACGCTGTCACGAGGTGCACGTTGTATTTCAGGCTGTCGGAGCTTCACAAAGTCAAAGTTTGGTTCCAGCGTGAAACTGTTTCTTATCTCAAAGATGGCTCTGACCTGTATTTGCCGTGCCCTTGCCTCGTAGCAAAGAGATTGTACAGTATGAATTATGCACAGTCCTTTGGAATCCTTTATATCTCAGTGTCCACAGCCTTTAGCCCGGAAAATAAGCTCTGAGTTAAACCTTGACACTGGAAATTTCAATTGCTACACCCTGAAGCACGAGACGGGCGCATTTCACGCTGATTCTATTCAGGGATTTATTATTTCAAATATAATTTTTCATCCTGAATCCACATCGTCTGCTGATGTCTGCGTTTGGGGCGGCGGCCAATCAGCAGCTTGACAGCTCGTGATGAACGCCTCCGTCACAGATCAAGATACCGAGGGGCTTCACTCTTCTGTCTCTGGATGTCAAGGCCACGCAGATAGAAGAGTGTGTGTGTGTGTGTGTGTGTGTGTGTGTGTGTGTGTGACCATGCCCACCTTTCAAACGCACACCAGTTTGGATTCCATGTTCTGTTGCTGCATCGCCACTGGAGAGACTTTGATCTGCTCACAGTTAATGACCAGCCTCATGTCAGCAGTCGGACGGAGGCTTTTTAAATCACCAGTGTGCGTCTGTGGCCGGGCTTTTTCCTCCCTGCTTTGAAATCAAAAATGTTTTGCAAAAAAATCCTTCACCAATCAGTAAAAAAGCAGATCCCAAAGTGCAGAGTATCTTTTAAAGCTTCCCCCGCGAGTGGTCTTTAAACTCTTCACTAATCTCCACCATCGTCTGGTAAACGCAGATATCTCCGTCCCTCGTCCATCCTCACAGATACCCCCTCCCCCCCCCCCCCCCAGGCAGGAATACAGACGACTGTGCCCCCTGTGAGCCTTCACCCATATCAGCGAGTCTTTATGATAAACTCACACAGGCTGTATAGACCGACAAATGGTGTGATCATCTGCAGGGACACTCACCTAATTTGTCTTATTTGCTGCCTGTGGTCTGGCAGAATAAAGGCGAGAGGGACGAGGGACTTTTCACTGAAGCCCGTCGGTTGAATAATGAAGGTGCAGCCGCAGCAGACGTGGATTTGTCCTTGTCTTTGCCAGAGTTGTGTGCATGAGGCGGTGGAAACAAACTTTAACTAAAACCTTTTGTTTCTGGTGGGCCGCATTGATCCCTGCTAATTATTTCCCCAGAGATCCAGAAAGCCAACCGCTCTTCTAGAGTGGAAATTATTCAGGGACTCATTGATTTGTTGGCTGTGAAAGAGGGTAAAGCTAAAAAAAACAAAAAACAACTGAGGGTCATTTGGGATATTCGGATAATATTACACCTCAGTGGGGAACGTTTTCAACCAATTCGCCTTTTGTTGCCGATGATAAAGCAACAGCAAGTAGTTTTATTCCTCAAAATAAGAGCTGCAAAACCAATTTGATGGAAGAAAAACTAAAAGACGCCTGGAACACGTGTGTGGAACTCCGTACTGGAACGTGAAGACCTGCTTTTCAGCATGAATGTCACAACCAGGCTCGACTATAAGTCACAACTAGCTTGTAGTACTACATCAACAATCCTACTTAAGTAAAAGTAAAGTACTTTTAAATTTACTTTAAGTATTAAAAGTAAAAGTACTCATGCAATGGGTTGTCTCTCAATTTCAAGGCTGTGCCATTACGATAAAGAATGCAGATATAGCTACTGGTAATACTCATTTCTCTACAGATGTCTCTACTAGTAATAATTATAAGCAGCAACATTTGTTTATTGAAAAGGTTGGTGTACTTATTGTGCTTACCCTCTGTTATTCTGTTCTCACTCTATCTTACAGTTCTGCGGATGACAAGTTATCTACCAGGGATTATCTGCAAAGTGAATACCATTAAGCCAAAACCAATAAAGACAACATGTTATATCTTTAAATCTTTTATTTAATCGTAAACGTGTAAAAAATGTGCCTCGTTGTTGCATGAAAAATCACTACTTTTAGTCGCACCTGGCTGATGAAGGCACAAGGTTTGTGGTTATTTCATTACTTGTTGTCATTATTATAAACATAATTCTAAACATCTTTTTGCGGTGTAACGACACGTGTGTGTATTTGCGCTTTTAAACATCCAAAACAGCAACGCAATCCATATTTCCCGAAACTGTTTTCATAAAATGTAACGAGTTACGACACATATTGTAGAAATGTAGTGGAGTAAAAGTAAAAAGCGTGCACTATTATTTGTACTTAAGTAAAGTACAGATACGTAAAAATGTAAGTAAGTACAGTAACAAAGTAAAAATACTTTGTTACATTCCATCACTGCTGGTGTGGACATCATGGCAGAACCGACTCACCAACCAGAGAGGAGGAGAAGAGCAAGTGACCGAGTAGGAAACCAAACAAGAGTGAACATCACAGCATGTTTCAGTCTTGGAGACAAGAGGCCAAAGCAGGACAGGTGCCGTCCTGGTGCTGTTGTTATTGGACTGGTTTCAGTTTGTAGAGTCCTGTGTTGTTCTGCTCGCATTGAGGTTCATCTGGAAAGTTGTGGTGTCAAAGCTCAGACATTGATAACATGCGTCTGCCACGTAGTTTGCCAGGTTGGACTGTTGGCGTCCATGTTGAGTGACCCAGTATCCTCATCAGTCGACCAGCAACTTATATTCACTCCCAGTGAATTACACACCCAACCTGCAGGGGGAGCCGGAGCACAACCATCACAAGCAGTCGTCAAGTACAGTACAGGGTTCTAAAAATAATCCCAATGTGTTTTGCTGTTGGGGGTTGGAGGACGAGGCAAGATGGAAGAAAGGTACAAAGGATGAAAAGATGGAAGAGGAAGGGAGAGAAGGGACAAAGGCAGAGATGGATGGGGAGAGAGAGTGCACTCACAGAAATGAATCATGGTAGAGTTTCTGTTGGCGTCCATGTTGAGTGACCCAGTATCCTCATCAGTCGACCAGCAACTTATATTCACTCCCAGTGAATTACACACCCAACCTGCAGGGGGAGCCGGAGCACAACCATCACAAGCAGTCGTCAAGTACAGTACAGGGTTCTAAAAATAATCCCAATGTGTTTTGCTGTTGGGGGTTGGAGGACGAGGGAAGATGGAAGAAAGGTACAAAGGATGAAAAGATGGAAGAGGAAGGGAGAGAAGGGACAAAGGCAGAGATGGATGGGGAGAGAGAGGGGAGGTGGACAGAGGGAGGAGGCAGTGATCCAGAGAAATGAATTAGCCTGCTGTGAAGTGACAGTTTCCAGCTCTGGTGCCAGTCCACCACCACAACAACTCTCTCCCTCCCTCACACACACATAATGAAGAGGAGGCATCGCCACAGGGAAATAACATGGGAATTGCAGGTTTAACAAAATACAAAGAAAGTAAATAGAATTTTCTAGAATCAGCGGGGAGGGGATGTGTAAACACTTTGAGTCGGACGGTGATTCTTCTTCTTCTTCTCTCTCTCAGCTGAGGCGGCTCGGGTTCATTTATTCATACTGTGTCATTTTGTCATGCTAAAAACATCCATACACATGCTTTACAATTGCATACATTTATTCATAACCTGGGGAATGTGACAGGGAACTTATGATTATTTTCTCGCCTGGCATCTGCATTTTGTGGACTTCAGCACTCGGAGGAAGAAGGAGCCTTTGTCAGGCGCTGATGGATAATGAATTGTGTCTCCGTCTGATCACCACGGCTCTTATTCCGGCTTTTAGCTGTTCAAGCTCTTTTATTTTGCCTTTGAAAAGCTGCCTCTCATCCACTGAATCCCTTTATTTGCTCTGCGATGGCACAGAGCGAACAGCCGTGTGTTGTTCACAGTGCGTCACATCGATCCGTCAGATCTCAGATCTGCTCTCAGCCGAGGCCTTGAGGACGTCAAAGTAATTCATTCACACGCGTCACCCACACCACATGTTTTTATTACTTCAAGCGACTCCGATGTTCTGAAGGATACATTTACTACACAATATACCTCAAGATAGATCTTCCTCTCATCCCCGAGCAGTAAACGGATATCTGGGAGAAGTAGAGAGTACGTGGAATAAATCCATAAATAAAAAGCTCTGCTCATTTGATTTGTAAAAGATATTTTACTTTTACTCGTAATGAGCTTTGGAATTTCAATAGTTTCCATTGATTAAATAGTGCCTTGTGATAATGTGCCTCCATGTCCTAGTCTTATACTTGTGATTTTATGCTATTTTGATCATTTAGGATTATAAATGATGGAAGGAACTCTGAAAATACAATGTATCCCTGTTCTTATAGCATTTCCAAATTAACTAATTAAAACCAAACTCTAAAAGTTAAAAATAACACTTGAACAAACATCGATGTTTTAAACAGCAGAATGCATCTTTGAGAAACATTCATTGCGTAATTTGACTTTTATTTCTATCTGTGTACCATCCATTAACATGGAGGAGGCAGCATTTATGAACTATACCGCAGCCAGCAGCCAGGGGGCGATCTAGATGTTATGGCTCCACCCTCTGGGAGCTGTCTTGTCGTCCATCTTCATAAACAGTCAACCAGTTGCTAATTCTCTTTGCAACTTGTTATGTGCGGGAAAAAAAGTTGTGAAACACACACATATTAACAAACAATTTAAACTTTAATTCTTACTTGACCTTCATACTACTCGTCAGCAGCGCGCTCGGTGCTGCCACTGGTGGTCGGACGCAACATTGCAGGTAGAAGACAGGTAGAAGATTAGAGAACAAACCTCTTGAACTTTGTCTTGATTGAGTTTCGGTATCAGGTGACTTGTCTTGAAGGAGAGCTCAACCTGGAACTTTGAGTGTGTTGCTGACATCAGCTCTTACTTCCTCGCTAATCCTCAGCTGCTGTTATTGAGATGGAAGCTCTGACACCGTAAGCTGTGGTACAGAAATCAAACGGGTGCTGGGGCGAAACCCTGACCTACTGTAGTTTCCCCTCTGTGCTTAAGTACCTAAGAAAAGTGTTGAGTCTCTGAGTCGTATGTGATCGGGATAAGAGGTCAGACTCTGCAAAAATATGTTTTCCAAGAAATCGCTGCAAACAATAGAGATGAAGAGACGACCCAAAGTTTATTTTGACGTCAGAAAATTATATCATGCATTTTTTTTAACAATGTACTTGTATAGCCTATTTTTAAGAATGATTAATTATCGTACAGAGTGACGTCATCACGCGTCACTATTCAGTCTATTAAGTATTTAGCTGAACCATAATTCATCGTATGATTCATGACGTTATGATTTCTTTACATAAAACATGGTTTTGTTATAATTCCAAAAGTTAGCTGTGCCTGATTTGAGTAACGATGGCGTTAATGCTAGTGCTTTGGTTTAGTGGTTAAACATATGACTCTTAACTTTAAGGCTTTAAATCTTTTCCTTGTCCTCCCTTCCCCGGTTTGGTTCTTCAGATAAATACATTTTCCTTTTGAAATGAAGTCTGTGCAGAAGTCTGTTCCTTAATTAAATGTCACAATAACTGTTCGGGAGACGACTCTCATCCGAGGGCTGCATTAGACAAACAGTCGGCCTCGCGCAGTAAGAGCACTCTGAATGTACAAACCAGTACTTTGCATTTTCAGTACTTCTTCTTTAATGTCTTCCTCGTCCTTGTTTTATCTTCCTCATAATCACCAACATGCTGGATATACTGTATGTAGTGATTTCTACAGATGTTAGGCTAATGGGGTGGGACAGTAACTCTAACTAGTCACATTAGTGGGATAGATCCTGCCTGAAATCCAGTGGAAATGCAGATTTTCTCATTTCTATTCCGAGGTGGTGCTGCTGGTTTCTGGGGCCATGAAGACGGACTAAAACCGAGTCTTTTATCTAATGAGCAGGGAGTAGTTAATTCTCCTCGGCTCCACAGCTCCTGGCAGGAGACAGTCTTGGAGGACAATTTGTTTACATGGCGGGAGGTAATTGCAACGTTCGACCTCTCGGCTCAGCCGAGGAAATATCAAGAGTGGGTTTTGGAAATCACTGAGGCGAGGCAGACAATTAGCCACTGCTGGAAACCCCCCCCCGGTGAGCGCCCCATGCTTTCTGTCTTCTGAGCAGCACATCCAGAGATGCTCAGAGCCGAGTGGCAGGTCGACTCCATGTTTCTGCTTCTTGTTGCATTTGGACGGATTTATTTAATTAGCAGCTGAGCAGAAATGCCTCTGGACACCTGATCCACTTTTTCCTCCTCATGAAAGTTTCAAGGCTGCTCTGTCACTCAAGTCTCCGAGCAGCAATGTCTCATACACATAGACGTTAAATAGAGAAGGACATTGTCGCTGCCATCTTGTCCTTCAGAGTCTTTGCAGGTGTCATCACAGAGTGGAGCCTCAGTATTGTTGATTGCGTACAAATACTCGACTCAGCTGTCAATCATGGCGTTTCTCCAAGTTTTTATTTCATCAAATCAAACGCATCACAAGTATAAACACTTGCAACACTTCCTGTACATGTTTCAAAGTAAAGGCACTTCAGCGTTTCTGTTAACTTAATCCATTTATTTGTTTCAACTAGATTATTATTGTGAAAGTCGCGGTCCTGGTATTTAGTGCACAGTTCTACTTTTATGCAGAGAAATACATTAATCTCTTTGCTATCACTTTGTCCTGTCTGCTAACATGGAGGAGGCAGGGTTTATGACCGCAGCCAGCCATCCCATCATGACTGTTTTGAATTTTCCTTTATATTTCTCTATCTTAACAAGATGCAGCATCCTCTGTCTTCTGATCTCTGACCTTCAACAAATTAATCTACGATTGGCAGCAGCTTGTGTCTCTAAGGGGAATAAGAAAATTGGGTGAAATTTACATTTTCACAAATGTTTTATTTTTTTGGTGTTTAGGAAAATTTTCTCAAGGATCAAGGATGGAGGCCTCATGGCAGTTTGAAGATTATGGGAGACATACTTTAGGGAACTTTTAAAAACTCTGAAATGACTTACAATAAAAGGTCTCTTTCGCTTCGTCTCTATTCCAGGGAAATCTCCTGCTGCTAATCTCCACATTTCCAGATCCGATGATATGCAGCAGTGACTCAGACAGAGCAGCGCGGTCCTCCGGTACAATGTGGAAGAAGGAGCGAGGAACCTTACTGCATTTTATCATGAAAAATAAAGGTGGATTTCGTTGGAGTCCTCCTTGTATTTAGGACATCTTGGTCATTTGGCTTCTGACATGCAGAAGTGTTTGCTGTTGCACTCGCAGCAGATTCTGATCGTGTTGGAATCAGCTGTCTGGCCACGAGATGTCGAGATACAGACGCTGCACAGAGTCCCAGGAAATGTCCTCTGAATATTTATGGTCCCACAAGGGTGAAGTCATTTTGTGCCGGTTCTGCTTCTCCACCTGAATAATGCCACAAGCATGTCTTTAGAGCCCCATGAATATAATGAGCTCGTATGCAAACCATCAGTCTCTATTTATTCAATAACACAAAAAAGTCCTGAAGAAATAAGTGAATGATGTGGTTTTTGGAGATTTGAGGGTCTGCTGCAATTGATCTAATTAAGTAGAGTCGAAATCTTTCTTCTACTGATTATCTTACTGTAACTTTTTCACAATAAGACAAGCGGGAGATTGAAGAAATGATATTAAGAAGAAAACACACAAACATAAATCATATGAGTCATCAAACAGAAGATGTCAACTATATACAACACAGCAGCAGAGCTCAAGAGTTGTGGCTTCCGCAGCTTTTTTGAAATTAGCTTTTTGAATTAAATTAGCTGAAACACTAAACGGCAAATAAATATGTCTCATCAGAAATGACCTCATATTGGACAGGGGCAGAATGTATGAGCAAACAAATGCAGCGGCCTTCTGCAAAGTGTGTGTAGGGAATAAATCCAGATGCAGCTTCCCTCTCGCTGCTGGAACAGTAAATGGCCATAAGGAACTTTATTTATATTGAACGGTTCTCGTCTTAATGACCACTACAAGCACTCTACACTGCAAGTCGTATGCAGCCACACACACACACACACACACACACACACACGTTCTTACTACGCATCTTTTTGCCATTCTTTACCCATACAACACATCAAGTGTTGCCCTAGGACACTGTGGCATGCCAACTGGAGGAGCTGGGGATCGAAGCACTGACCAGTTGTGCCTCCTGACTGCTGAAAGGCCCATTTAGTGTTAAATTCAATACATTGTTCAAGCCGTTAACATCTTTACGACAATGTTTAAGCTCCAGTAGCCTTTTATTTACTGTTTAAAGGGTTTTTAGGGTTTGTGTGTTTTTGATTAATCGGTTTGTTTCTTAATTCGCAGCCTTATTTACCAATTTTTTGCGTCTTGAAAGTTTTTTAATTCATATTTATCATGTTTCCACTGTTGTATTTGTTTTGGGGTTTTTGTGTGCGGTCTTGACTTTGTTATCGTTTGTGAATTTGCACAAACGATAACACACAACGATGCCGCCGCAGTGTGTTTGCCCTTGTCAGCCACCGTATATTTGAGCTGTGGTAGCCGTGCATAAAATACGACTTTCGAGCGGTTTGAGTGCACACCTCTGTTTGTAAGAAAAACACAAATGAAACATACAGAAAATATTGTGTCTCTGGTGGCCGTGTGTTTGTGTATCACCCCGGCAGCTACACAGAACCCTGAGCTTTTACTTATTTCTATAAAACATCTCATGATATATGAACATTTCGCTTTTCAGACAGACCCGAGCTCCCAGCTACACTTTACACAAATTGTTTAGCGCTTGTTGTGCTTTGCCACTCTGCCCTGTAATCTAACAACATAACACTTAACTTAACATGATTACAGTGGAAACAAAGTCTATGATAAGCATGTCAAAGGAGAATTGGCCTTGTTTCATTTCTTTTTCTTTGCTCCACGACTGATATATTTAATGAAATCTCCACAGAGAAGCCGCTCAAGCCGAATTCTCCGGCTGTTTGAGGAGGAGAATTATGTCTTAACACTCTAATCTCTAAAATATTCAATGCCTCTGTAATCAAACCAAAACAGAATCTGTTTTTCATTTAAAACCAACAATTACATATTCAAATCCCCCGACTAGGTCCCCTGGCTTTGTGTGCTCTCCCTCTTCACAGCTTTAAGGAACTAAACTTCATACGACTTGAATCAATAGATAAATTGTATGAACACAACCAGTGTCTCGTGCACAAGCTTCCCGTGACCCTCTCCTCCTGTAAAACATGCAAACACACAAACACCCCGAAGAAAATCAATGGACCTGTGCACCACCAGCAACCTGGAACTTTGGACTTTGATTATTCTACAGATCTGATGTGAATCTATATCCTCTGAGCTGAGAGCAGTGACATCCCGTCAATGGCCGTAAGTGACAGTTTGTCTTCAGCACACTAGAGGCGCTCTTCAGAGCCGCGATCGGTTCGGCTCGAGCTGCAGAGTCGAGGCCCGGCACCGTGAGGTCTGCAAAAGAGGTTTTACACTTTAAAGCTGCTTTCAGACGTGCACTGGACTCTACATCAGAGGGTTTATATGTATCTAAATATATAGAGTTTCTCTCCTTAGTAAAAATGAATAATGTCCACGTGCAAATAGAACGTTTCCAGAGAAACTCCAGGTCAGTTTCCAGAGAATTGACCTTGAGCGAATGGACACAAAACTGAAAAACGCCTCAAAAAGAATACAAATTTCTCCGGATGATTAAGAAGAGTCACACGTTGAAGATGAAGATGAAGATTCTGCGATAAGGTCGGACGCCGATGTGATGTGCTGCAAACAAACACACTAATTTAAACCCTCGCTTGCGCTCTAAATTAATTAATCTTCCATTTGATGCTCGTCTCTCCGCTGACGCACGCTTCCCCCGTGCAGGAATAAAATATTCAACATTTCAAGAAACAAATCCAAAACTTTTAATTTAGCTCGTAAAACTCGAACCTCGCGCTCATTGAGCTTGACTGAGTTGATTATGGCAACAATTACGCCCTTGAAAGGTCCCGGTCGAGTCCAGTGATCTTCTAAATGTTCACGATCCCTCGCTGTGACTCGATAGTGTCTTCGCACGTTGCATATGCATGTCCTTCTCTTCCATAATTGATTTGCTTGTAAACAGCTTATTAGTGCAAAGATTGCTTTAGGACTCAATAAACTCATCTCATTAGGAGGGAAATGCATTAGTGGTGATTAATATGAGGCTTGAATACTGATGATGCGTCATGCAGGAGCGTGTCGGATTCTGAGGTTCCTCTTCTTCTTCTTCTTCTTCTTCTTCTTCTTCTTCTTCTTCTTCTTCTTCTTCTTCTGTAAAAGCTGCGTAATCATCCTACGGTTTGACACAAACCAACAATGCATTTTCCGCCCAGCGTGGAGGAACCAGGAGCGTCCATCTCAGCTGCTTGGTCCATCTGTGAGCTCTCACACACACTCACAGACACACACACAGACACACACAGACTCACTCACACACACTCTCACACTCTGCAGTATGCCAGTGGGCAGTTCTTGAATGCCATCCATGCTCACACCATCACATCCACCCTGGCAGGCTGTCCACACCATGCTCTGCTTATTTATCTCCGCCTGGCACAAGGCAATGATGGTAATTGATTTTATTGAGGCCTCCTCTACCCATCAACACCTCCTCCTCCACCTCCTCCTCCTCTCTCACTTCTTTCTCTCCTCTGCCTCTGCCTCTCCAAACAGATGCTTCCCGCTGCCACCTTTGGAAACTGCAAGATCTTGTTTTTCCTTTTTTTATCCCTGTTATGTGTCAAGGGGACGTGCTGCTGTTATTGTGTCGTTTTGTGCAGAAATACACCGAAAGCTGAACTGATTGTGTTGCGTGTGCGTCGGGATGTGAGGCGCATGTATTGTTGATTGTGCATTCGGGCTTGATGCCAAGTGTATCAGAAGGAGAAGGAGGAGGTGATGGAGAGGATTGGCAGAGCTGAGTGCTGCTGCAATGGGACGGCCATCGCCGGTTCAGGCCGAAGCAGCCGCGTGGTCAATAACACTCAATGACTCCATGTACGGGGCCTGGTGGAGCCTGAGGAACCAATCAGGAGCCAGGATGGCTGAGTGATAGCGGGGTTTCCCCTGGAGATTAACTCCACGAAGCCGTCGCTGCTTTATCGGGACTTTGTCAACGTGCAATAAAACACACTCTGCTCGCCTGAGTTACTGTAACAGCCGTGATTACGTGGAAGATAAACACGGGACGACATGTAGAATCTGTGACAGGTTAACAAACCGCCCTCTGTCCTCGGCTCGCCTGCAGGAGGAACCCACAGCTTCACATTTCAGCTTTGTGACAAAATGAAATCGCTCCCGGGGGGTTGCACTCGTGTGAATGTGCTCACGTGTGTGTGCATCTGGCAAATGTGTCTACGTGCACATCGCTCGAGTATGGAAGGACAGAAATAGCTTCTTACTGCAACGTGAATCTGATATCATTCACCTCAAGAACAGATTTAGGCAAGATCGATAGGAGACTCTTTATTATTGCTGTCTTAAGGCTTGTTTATTCTCTACGTTAAATACACGTACAAGCTTTCTGTTTGTAATCTGCGTTCATTTTGTACGTATTTTGCACGTTTCCTGAAAGTTTACGGATATAGACGGACGAAACGGAGCACTAGGGGGCAGTGTTGCCAACAGTTCACGCGAATCAACCAATGAATGACAATGAGACAATAACGGAGAAACGTTTTTTTAAAGAAAGACTTAAAAAGTTTAAGAAAGTACAGTTGTTGCTCGGGCCGGTATTGTATAGCGACAAATCGTAATATACATTCTCTTAAGGCACTTTACGTACTTCCTCCATCTCCTCACTATGTAGTCTGAAACTTTTACTCTGTGCTGCCCTCTAGTGGATACAGGGATTTAACACCCACGCAAAGAATGCATGGAAGTACGAAGGCTTAAACACAGACGTAACGTGATGTACGAATAAAAAAAAGCTTTAACAGAGTCTTTCAGTAATTATTTTAGAGATATGTCTAAATGTTGATTACATCAGAGTTTTACACATTTTTGACACAATACCTGATTATGAGAAAGTAGTTTAACGTACAGTTTAGCAGGAAATAGGAAATCCTTTATAATTTTGGACGAAACAATTAAATCACCAGTTTCTCATTTGTTCAATAATAGCTCATAGATGGATAACAGGCTGAAAGGGAGAACAACAACCAGGACGTTATTCCTGCAGCAGATTTATCGCTAAACTTGTGCGAGGTGCAGCCACACGCTTGGTATGCGTGTGTGTGTTTGACCGGTGCTTTCTGTGTGTGAGCAGCGCTGTCTCGAGCTGTCATTATCTATCTCAGGGCGCCCCGCTGGAGAAGGGGCCCGGGCATTAGAATGGGCGGCAGGTGGGAGGCAGGTCCAGGGAAAGATCAATGCAATTTGCAAAGTGCCTTCCACACAATCTCAGCGTTGGATCGTCTCCAGCAGCGACAGCGAGGGAACGGAAAAGTCATGACTCAACTTAACTTCTGCAAAACTCGACGTCTTTTTCATCCTGAGTGTCTGTGACGTGGGGGGGGGGGGTGAAGCTGTAAGATCTTCGTCTCTCGTCTTCCCTGCAGGTCACTGCAGCAGCATCATCTCTCCATGTTGTTTGGCGACTCTCAGGAACTTTTGGTGCAGCAGGATTGATGCTATCACACTTGTTCCACTTTCCACTCTGGCTGTAAATCACTGCTGCACCCCCGCTTCGCCCCACAGAGTAAATCTTTTTAAAATCCAACCGTGTCCCCTCCTGAGCACGCTGGGGGGGGGATTCTCAGCCGCCCCCCTGGTGCAGCATCCACATCCCGCTCTGGAGAAAAGCTGATTTTATTAAGTAAAGGATCTAGTACATTAAGCCTGTGGCTTATGTTGCATTAATGATCGTTGTTGCTTTTGAAAGTGTTTCCTCTCCCCTGGTGGTGAGTCTTTACTTTGAATTCATGCTTCCACGTCACCGCTGAGAGCTTTGTGATACTGTTATCTCAAACCACAGGTGTCTATTGATTTGACAACTTGTCTGAGCATAAATTAATCTAGTTATCACTCCGCGGTGTATTCCCCTTCAGCCGCTCTGTGTTTGCACGGTGGCAAAGTAATACCTCGTGCTGAAGACAAACACACACAATTAAGTCAAGTTCTTTCCTGGAGGAATTACAATCTGCTGCTGTACGTTATGTAAACAGCCCTCAATCTCTCCATCGTCAGTGAAAGTGTAATTTATGACCCCCTGAAGGGTTTAAGAACAACTCTGTGCTCATTTTGAAATTCGGGACTCGTTTCTTTGAATTAAACTGTCACTTAAGTGGTTTTAATGCTTGTTAGTTCCTGTTTAACGTGGAAATCATTGAAATATATAAAAAAAATATTGCCACAAGTATTTAAACAAGGTTCTTAATCTAAAACACATAGATACAACACATTTGGTTTGAAGCCGGATGTGAGAACCCAGCAGGAGCACGTCGAGCGAGCGGCTGTGATGATCACATTTCTAACACATGACAGAAAACACACACTCTTCCACTCACGTAGAAGACACCAATGAAGACGTCAAGAGAGCTGTTGATGATCAGGGGCCGACGCCTGTTATACGTGACTTCCTGTCAGTGTGTGGGCGCAGAATCTCCTGCTGCGTTGTTCATGTGTGAAAGACTAAACTCAGGAGAAAGTCCAGACCCAGATCTGCAGACATCCTTCGGAGATCAAGTCTTTAGCAAAGTTAGATGATTGATGGAGAAAAGGCAGGAAGGTGAATGAAGCTGTTTCAGGCTCTTCTGTGAGGAGGGATTCTTTTGCTTCGTACTTTAACGTGAACAAAGTTCTCAGACTCACTTAAGGATGAGGATCAACCCCTAAAGCCTAATGTGGGCACTGTCTAACTGGTTAAACAGACAAGTGGATTCCACCTCGTGTCTCGTGTTCCCTGAAATTAATTGCATATCCAGTATCTTGGGATGATTCATTTTAAATAATGCTGAGAACCAATTCTCCAAAGTCTTTTTTTTATACGTCTTTTGGCAGATGTAGGACCTAGAAGTCCTCAACCTGACACCATGAAGATCACGTGCTCAGATGTTTCCAGGTCAAGG
>CM028859.1:3887128-3899445 GCA_016801935.1 Platichthys stellatus
TGCACCATAAAAAATGTGCATTATGATAATAATGGTTGGATACAACTTGAGCAATAAAAGTATTCAAGTACTTAGAAATAACTTCTGAAAGGATTATAATAGATTAACAATAATTCTATAAAGTCCATGAATAATGATTCTGATTGGCTGGTTGTTGGATGTAACTTTAACAGCTTTCTTCAATGCAGTGGTATTAAAACATTATTAAGGAAGAGAGAGAGAGAGGGAGAGAGAGAGGGGGGGGGACTCTTCAATCAAATCAGTCATTTAACAGCTGCAGGGTAAAGCAGATCAGATACATGAGCAGCTCCGAGGACATTAATTAAGTATGACTGGTAATTGATAATTCGGTGCCCTGAGGTAGAGGGAATCAATTTGAGGACATTTCTTTTTCAACATTCCTACATTTAGCAAAGGCACAGAATACAGATCTGCTTCCTTCGTCCATGTCCGTCCTCCAGGGGGCAGCTCGCCGTCCAGGCCCTCGTGGGGCTTCTTGACTTCCTTCAGATTCAGGTGCAGACGATGAAGGTGGATTTTTGTCCGTTTTTGCTGACTTCTAATCACTTAGGCCACATAGGGCTTAATAATGTGCACAAGGTGTGACATCATCTGCCTTTAACTCTCGACTGGAGTGAGGAGAAACTACCAACAACAAAGCAGGTGCTTCAGGTTGGTTCCCAGGTGAAGGATGCTTCTCCCAGGACAGACAGAAGTGCAGCAGATGTATTAACTGATAAAGAAATGTTCAATTAGTCCAAACAGAAATAAAATAGAAGTTAATCACGTCATCTCTCAAAAAGTTGAACTGCACATGAATCATTATCTCCTTTTATCTTAGGCCCCACACTTTGTGAACACAGTGTTTACTTTGTAGGACTAGAAATAAAAAACTCGATGAGGAACTTGGATGTTTAAATTGCAGCATAACCCCTCAGGGCCGGACGCCTCCTGGTTTCCTTTCTAATTTGACCAATTAGAGTTTGAATGTTATGAATGTGCATATGAAAACTGTTGATTAAAGATGAACCACAATGTCGTCTGGATCTGAAACATTTTGTTTTTGCAATTCAAACAAATGGAGGACGGAGTGATTGCCTGGGTTTCTGATGCTCCATCACCGGCGGCTTATTGGTCGTCAGAGTGAAGCTGATGGACTCTGATTGTTGTTGTTGTTGTTGTTTACCTGTGAGTGTCCTCAGTCCACAGCTGAGATGATAGCTGGTTACTCAACACCTCTTCCTGTAACCATGACCACGACTGTTACCTAATTCTCACTGAGTTGTTTCATAACCTTGATTTCACCGATCAGGAGCAGCTCATGTTATTATAGTTGCTTGTTATTGAAGAGGAGTTATGAGGACTTTTTGAAGGCAAACTCTCGTACTTGGATATGCTTTATTTAAAAATACAACCTCTTCACCACTACTATAAGTAATACTTTGCCCTCTTAGCTTTAGTTTTTAATATAAACCTTTTTTTCTTTATCCCCGGTCCTCTGTCGTATTTTGCCGGAGAACTGACGGAGTAATTACATTAGTGAAACAACATTCTTACAACAATTATCTCTCCCCAATTAACTGAGGTGATTATAGCCCGACAGCTGTATGCATTAATAAGCAAAGAGCACAATCCCTTAAGTAAACCTGGTAACAATATAAAACTGTTAGCGTCCACTCTTCACATACAAATCACTCGTGTAGCAGCTATGGAAATAAAATTACATTATGGTCTGATTATGTTAATCAATGCACACAGCCGGTTATATATAATTCTGTTTTATTTCAGGTTTGGTAATTTAGTTCTTTAGTTAATTACTAAATTTACGTTTCGAAATAAAGTATGTGTGTGAAAAGAACACGACTATAACGGTAATATTTTGATAGGGGTTAGGAAAACATAAAACTTAACATTAGCTACTTTGACTTCATCTATAGCACTTCCTTGTGTCACCCTGATACATTTCAAAGTGTCTGAAATCCCTCACTACAAAATATAGTATGCATGTATAGTGAGTTGTGTATTTTGTAGTGTTCTCTGACTCATGTATCCCACAATGCATCCTCTAAAGTAGTGCACAACTGATGGTCACTCTGGGAAATAGTGGAAACTGTGCGATGTGAAAACAAACAGGAAGTATGTTTATATTTATTCATGTGGGAAGATACTTCCAGTATAATATGTACTGGCTGGTCCAGTTTAATCGAGCGTCAGCAGTCATGTGTTTACTGCTGCAGGGAAAATGGTCTCAGAAGTGTCTGAATGTGTTTTTTCCTTTTTGTCGAGCTCACATGACGACCTCTTCTCTCTCTAGTGAGGAGGGAGGAGTGAACGAGTGAACGAGTGAACGAGTGAACGAGTTTCAGACCCAAGCTGAAGGAGCCTCAGTCACTGAGAGGTTCACGTTGCACAGATGTGTCAGTTTCATTCTCTCTGGCTCTGTTAGGGAAGCGAGTCAGAGGTGTGAATTATTAATTGTTCACAGTGTTGCTGCAGGATCTGCCGAAGTGCTGACGAGGTGTTTCAGGAGCTTTATGAGGAAAGAAACACTGAAAAAACATCATGTGTCTCCTTTAATCTCTATGGAACTGATGATGATGACTGTGATTGTTATAAAACCAAAGGTTATTGAAGAGTCGATCCAATAAGCCTCTGCTAAATCATCATCTGTAAGAGACCTGACAACCTTTAGAACCGGACATCATCTGTACACATCTGCCCAACTGGAAAAGATTAATAAAGCAGACCAATGAATTTCAATTAATACATCTACAGATTATTATTTATTTCATTGTCTTCAAACAGCGAGTTAAACCCTGATTCTGTCACGGGGCCGCCATTCGCCACGCCACACGGGCGATGCTACGCTACTGAAAGAGCTAATTATTCCCAGTTTTATTAAACAAGGAAAACATAATGAACAACAGAATTATTAGGAACAGGTTTTCGGTTAGTGAAACACTTTTAAGACTGTTTTCATTTGGTTGCAAATAAAATCAAGGCAATTACTATAATAACAGCGAGTGCAGAGCAGCAGTGTGCTTTCTTTTATAATTAGCATTGCCACCAAACAATAATTGACTTTAAAAAGAATCAAGCCTCGTTCTGCTGAGAGCGTTAGAGAGAGATGGACACTGGTGTTATTTCCCCACTGACATTAAATGAGGTTTTCCAAGTTTTCTTCTTCTTCTTCTTCTTCTGCTTCAGGACACGGAGAGAGTGAGTCACTGTGAATCTGTGCTCGTGTGTTCTGCAGCTCGTGAGAACTCCTTCAACTCCATTTGCACCTGCTGTTAAAACTAGTTATGTATCCAGATTGTGTCTAGATTTGATCTTAACCTGTTTACATGTACGCCCGGTGGACTTTTAATATTCGACTGAGATCGGATCTCACACACTCCAGCTCGTGTCTCATCTTCCTCTCTTTTGTACAAGTGCATCGAAGCAACAATGGAGACAAACTCCAACCAATGGAGAACATAACTTTGGATCCCACTCACATACATGAACACATATATTCAGTCAGATCCATGTATTATTCACCCTCCAAACCAAAAGGTTATGAGTTCTAACTTGGCTGATGTCCCAAACTTTCACCAAGTCCCGTGGCAATCTGTTCAGTAGTTTTTTGCGTAACCCTGTTCACAATCAAACTTAAATGAAAAATATAAAGTAAGAATATGAATAAAAAAACAACAATATCTATCCATGATATCCCCTGGGTTCTCAAGTTCTGCTACCTCTGTCTTTAATCCATCCATGAGTATCTTGAACAACATGAGGACGGAGGAGAGGACATGCTTTGTCCCCGACCTGGTTTTTGACCCTTCTGATCACAATCTGTCCTCAAATGTATCTCAGGCACGTTTACACTTGTACCTTCATGTCGTCCAACGCTGTCTGATTGCAATCTGATCACCCTGAGCTCACTCAGCACCGGGGGGGGTAAATGGGGCATCGGAGTGTCGCTGGGCTGCTGCCAGCTACACAACCGAGTGTGTGTTGGAGGAGGAGGAAGTTAATGGATGTTTTCAAGACGACCCCCTGACATGATTACAGCTGATGATGCTTCTGCTGCATGTCCCTGGAATCCAACTCTTCACTACACGTGTTTCCAAGCTGCTAAAAAAAGCCAAATGAACCAATGAACAACTTCATTCATTTTCTCCCCAACAGAAAGACGACTACACACCCGACTGACAACACACTGACAGACACACACACCCGTCTACGAACCAGTCAATGTCAAGTATAGGCAGACGCAGCCCACACTCGGTGCGCTCCTTAAATAAAGATATAAAACCAAACTCTGACCAGATCCTGACGTGAAGCTGGTTTCAGACTCTCCCGTGTGAAAATCCCTTCACAGAAAACCTGCCAGTCGTTTGTCTTCTACTTTCTTTTGTCAGTCCGTCTGTCCGTCTGTCCGTCTGTCCATCTGTCTGTCTGTCTGTCACCGTGCACATGATGAACTCTAAATGCTGCATCGAGGTATTTGCCCAAAAGTCAATTCAGCACCGAAATCCCATTTAAAACAACAGATTAGTGGAAATCAAATACAGAGGCCGGATCAAATCTGCTGAATGTCTTGATTACTTTTTAGATTTTCCTCCTTTTTAAACCCAAAAGTTACACTAATTCCAAAAAGGACTCACAACACGACAAAGAGAGGAGGAGGTGATTTGTCTCAGTGTGGCTTGCTTACATTAAAGAGTGGTCTGGCCGCGGTCATTTAGTCTCCGAGCGGCTCCCTGTGCCCTGGGACCATCTTCCTGAATTATCCATTAATCCTCTGCTCTAACACAGGTCTCCACCAGCGGCTGGTTATGCAAGGGCCCCATATCAGAATAATATTAAAGCCTTTCCACCGGGAAGAAGCACTTAGTGCTCGGACTGTAATTGCTTTATTATCTGTGTGTTTTGCCGTCACTCAACATGCGGCTGTGATTTGTTTGTTTGTTGTCGAGAGGTTTGTGTAATTTCAAATAACCAAGCTTCACATGGAGAAGTCCGGACATGTGACACACAAGGATTCCTGAAAGATCCGGTCTGTCAACCATGTTCTGCACATCAGATAACACCGCCTTAAAACCATTAAAAGGACCAGTGCAATCCCAGTTGTAAACCTGCCCTGTTCGGAATGGGCTGCTTGTTTAACCTGTGGTGATGCTGGTTTCCTTTATTCTTTGTCTACGTGGTAAAGTGACCTGCAGTGATGGAGCCGGCCTGAGTAAAGACCTGCTGCTGGACTCGTTCTGCAGAAACCTGGGACCTGCTGCTGGACTCGTTCTGCAGAACCCTGGGACCTGCTGCTGGACTCGTTCTGCAGAAACCTGGGACCTGCTGCTGCACAGTCAGCTGCTCACCTGTTTATTCAAGGTTCAAACGATAATGTGACAAATGGAAAGCTGATAATACCTCGGGAGATATGTGAGCTACAGACATATTCCTGCAAATATGAGACGGATGCCTGTGTGTTGTTCAGTAGGTGATTAACTTGTATTTTATTCTAATGGGAATGTAGAAATATGGGATTTGGAGCCTGAAGGCCAAACTGTGTTTATCAGAATCTTAACATTTCAGTTCTCACACGTGGACATGAGCTGCAGATACTCACTGATAGAATGAGATCAGCGATACCAGGGGTCGGAAATTAGGTTTCTTTGGAGGCAGTCGGGGTTTAGATGTTTAGAGAAGGTGCGAGAAGGCTGGAAACTCAGAAGGAGCCTCGAGTGCAACTACTGCTCCTTCATATCAAGAGGAGCGGCTGAGGAGGATTGATGTTGTGGAGGTGTTGAGATGAGATATAATGAGATATAATACAAGATAAGACATATTATAAGATGGACTTTATTAAGTCAGAAAGAAAATCCATGTGCTATCTTGCTCCAAGTTTACAGAAACAGTAATATACAATGGAAACAGCTGTGAAAACCATAAAGCAAATGTCACTCACATCCAGGGAATATGCTGAGGTGCATCTGTACTGAGTTTACATGAAAATAATATAACATAGAGCAGACTGAGCAATATATAAGAATGATAAACACCAGATAAAAATATAAGATATGTGTAATTTAGCTTTTGCACAGTTTGATAGTAAATGTCCATGGAAGTATTAAGTCTCACAGTCAGAGGGGGGTGATTTAGCATTTATTTATTTAGCTGAATATGAAACTCAACACAATACAGAGACAAAGAAAGAAGCTGAGCGACACACAACCACAGAAACAACAAACAAAACACATATAAATACAAACACATCTCTCGTCACATCTCTTATAACTCTCATTTTTATCTATATTAAAATCAAAGCATTAAAACATCTCGTATTGAACACGTCTTAATCAGATTGCGTCATAGTGACAGTGGGTGAAAACGTTCGATTCCTCCTGCCTCACTGCCGGATATAAGGAGCCTGTGCAGCTGCTGTGAGGTGTCACCTCTCTAATGCGGGGGGTTGGTTTGCCCATAGGATTCATGGTGAGAATCACACAATCTAATGAGCATTATTTTAGCCCACTTCTGCCTCCAAGTCGCTAATTTGGATCCGTGCAAATGAAACGTTTGCACTCGGTACTTACTGTAAGGCCCGCCCCCGTTTGTACTCTAATAATCCTGACCAGGAGAAACCCATCAAGGCTCAATCAGCGTTAATAGCCCTGCTCTCCAAGGCTTATAATCAGAGCCTCATTTCTGTAAATTGCATGTTATAGTGCTATGAAAATATTTAACATTTCGCAGCACATATTATTAAAGTCTGCATTTAGTGTTTCCCATAAAAAGCGTCCGTGTGGAGCGTCGGTCTCAGCTCAGAGAGAAACCTTCCATACGGTGAGACGAGTGTAATAAGGTGATTCAATGAGCCGTGGTGCCGGGGATGACACATGGTGAGGAACACGCTAACTTCCTCTTCAGAGCCGCTGTGACGATCAGTCTCCACGTTCCACACGTCATTATTAGCGGCTGATTAAGTGAGCAAATTTGGGAACCAATGGAACGGATCACAGAAGTGTCATGGAGTTAATGGTTTATTAATACGTTGCGCTCCGCTCCTGTGAGCGTTCCACATTTCAAAGGTCTTAAAAAGTCCTCGTAGTCTTTCAGGCTGCAGCGGTTATGTCTTTATTCATATATATATATATATATATATATATATATATAGTTACCCAGCTTTGAGGTTAAAGCTGAGTAACTGGAATAAAAAGTCAAAAGTGTCGTTTTAAAGAATAAATCAAAAACTTTGAACTTATTAACTGACTGAAGATGGATGAAAATCTTCAATGGCTTCAAAACCAATAAAAATGTGCTTTGTTTATTTATTCATCGAGTAAACCTAAGAAATATGAACCAACTAGAATCCAACCATCAAAATAACATTTCAGGGACGGAGCAATAAAATCTTTGTCATTGTGCTTTTTATTTTCCAAAACTCACTTTTTGCCACTGATGCCACAACTAGTTCTGTGTCTGTTATTTCTCTGTTGTCTGTGTTTTTGTACTTGATGCTCTTCAAACGACTCCTGGTTCTGAAAGAACTTTGGATGTTGATGAAGTTTTCAAAAAGACGATTAACGCAGAAGGAAATAACAATATCTCTGTTTTAAAGGATCCTAACTAAAATCCATAAAAAACTATATTCACATGACAACTCATCATTGACTGATCAACACTTTCCAATTAAATTTCTTCCACTTTTAGACTCAGTCCTCGTTTTCAATTAATTTCCATCCAACATGCACATCAGTAACACTCCTGAAACTTACTTTTTAAATTAATTGTAATAAATCACAGTCCATCAAGTCTAAGTTTCACTTTTGTCACTTACATTGTCATTCTTTGATAAATCTCTTCTTTTATTTTAGTTTTTTCAATCACTTTTCGACACTTTAGTAAATGAAAGAGACATATTGTTTATTAATGAGCATAGACCGTCAACATATAATCCTCAACAAAAATCTGTTACCCAGGATTTAATGGTTAAAGAAGGGCTGGAGAAACTATTAAAAATTAAAAAATGCTAAAACAGGTATGATGCAGTAAACAGTCATGAACAGAGCATATTGTTCTGGAGAGTATTAAAGAGTTTTGGTCAAACCAGCATCTCCATAACTTAATTGACTGATGTCTTTGTGTAAACT
Organism: Platichthys stellatus; assembly: GCA_016801935.1. Classification (NCBI taxonomy): domain Eukaryota; kingdom Metazoa; phylum Chordata; class Actinopteri; order Pleuronectiformes; family Pleuronectidae; genus Platichthys; species Platichthys stellatus. The sequence continues at coordinate 3,895,270 of CM028859.1, forward strand.
GGGAAAAGATAATATAAGAATTATGGTGACATTATAATTATATAACCTTGTTTCCTTGGAATTTAAGTGTGGGAATTGGGTAAAAATTCAACCTAGAACTTATTATAAGATCTACATTTTTATTAAGATTTATTACTCAACTGTCTGAAGGAAAAGTATTTAATTTAATTCAGCAAATGATAGAAAATCTTTTGTTTCGCCCAATATCGGTTAAAAGAATGAACTTTTTAGCGATTTAATGAGATTAGTTATTTTAATTTGTTTATGTTTGGCTGTGTTTATCTTTTTGTGTTCAGGTAATGTAAATGACTGTGTGTGTGTGCGTGCGTGTGTGTGTGTGTGTGTGTGTGTGTGTGTGTATGTGTGTGGTGTACGCCAGGAAGAATAGCTAACGCTCATGCCGGTGCTAATGGGGATCCTGCTCCTTAAACACCAGTTGTCACTCATATCTCCTGTATTGTTGTGCCAGTTGTTGCTTCCAGCTCTTTGTGTGTGTGTGTCTTCATCACACAGATCTTCCGCCTGCAGCTGCAGAGCTCTGATCCCAGAGATACGGGGATGAAGCTGTAAGTTGTCATTCCCATCACACACCACCACAGCCTGCTGCAGGAGAGAGATGCTGCCTCTCCTTCGTGTTTACCTCCGCCTGGAGAAAGTTGAGAGCAGAAGTGGGTCACGCCCGGGATAAGTGCTGCCATATTTGTCAAAGGAATCAAACCGACACACTCGCAGGGACAATTCATGCCCATCATGTCCAGAGCTCAGAGTGGTTTTTAGCTGCTTTTTATCCGTGCACCCTGATAATTGCCTCTGCAGTTTCTCAGAACAGTTTAATCCATAACTTCTCCTGCTCTCACACTCTCTCATGTCAACACATCTTTTTTCTTTTGTGTGCGGTGTGTGAGTAGAACAGATTAATCGTGCTCCCAGGAGGAGAGTGACAGTCAATGAGGATCCAACTGTGGCTGACGATATCAGCTTAAAGTGCTGATTCCCCCGGGCGCCATTAAGAGGTCCCTCCGGATCCCCCCCCCCCCTCCTGACCTATTAAAGCCAGGCTGGACCGAAAGCTCTCCGGAGCAGCTGAACGGAACAACAAACACTGTTTACTGAAGCTTCACCTCCGCCGTGCAGCTTGAACCACATCAGAGGGGAAGACACACAAAGCGAGCTGACCATCGCTTCCTGGTTCTTCTGAGGACAAACGTTTCAGTGTGTGCAGACAGTCGCACTTAAACTGTGATGCAGCGAAGGCCAGGTTCATACTAATGCAAGTTTTCTCTGTGTTTTGACTTCAATACAAAGTTCTGACGATGAAACACTCACCAATAAACAGATCTCTGTATTTCTATAGTCTGACACCACGTCCACCAGAAGAGAGTCTGAGACCACCTCCACCAGAAGAGAGTCTGACACCACCTCCACCAGAAGAGAGTCTGACACCACCTCCACCAGAAGAGAGTCTGACAACTCCACCAGAAGAGAGTCTGACACCAGGAGAGGAAGAAACCAGCCCTGGACCTTCACAGTCTGACCTTATACACTCACACTCCACCAGGACTTGATTTCAAGACTTTTAAATGAAAACCCAGGGGTCCATGCAAGTTTAGAGGTTACACACATTGCTGATGTTGATCCATTAAAATATTTTAATATATAAGGTCTTAATATTAAAGAGTTTGCCACCATTATCAGGCTGTAGTGTCAGTTAATTCCAGAACAAGGTGGGATAGAATATGAGATCCGTCCTGATTAAACATGTTTAATCCAGAGGACACAACTCTGTCTTCCTGTCTCCGTCCTGCTGCTGTTGTCGTGCTCGCTTCTGTTTGTGCACAATTGTGCGTCTGGCTTGCCTGTTCCCTGATGGGAGCGGCTCCGCTGGCTGCACCTCTCCCGGTGACCTCGTCGTGTGTGACTGCACGACAATCGCTGGGATTGTGTTGACAAGCACAGATTGAAAACAGCCGGGCCGCACTGTAATCGCACAATCTGGAGAAATCGGACTAAATTATAGAGCGAGTCCTGTTGACATTCGTCTCTCGTCCACTGCCAGTCATGCTTCTCTCTCTCTCTCTGTCTCTCTCTCACTCTGTTTGTTCCCTTTAGGTTCGGTGCATCGCAAAGAAAGAACGTGTCAACACATGTCTAATCAGCGCCGTAACAGCCTAGCAGGTGCTGATTGGTTGATTTTGAAATGACATCCTGAAAGGTGATACCTTACACACATCGAGACAAAGTGTTTTTATGGAAGTGATGTTTCATCTCGAGCCTCTAGAGAAGCTTCAATGCTCCTCGTCAAAGTCTTTGAAACACTAATGGAGAGATTTTTTCCAAATCATTCCATTTTTTTTGGTCCCTGTGTTGATGTTCATCCGAATCCAGAGACTGTGAAGACAGTAGCTCATAGTTCCCACATGAAACCATTCAGTTGTTCCCTGAGCCCAGTATCTACACCGGCCACGAGCCCTCTCTTTTATCCAGGTTTTTCCTTCAGGTTGGAGAGACCTTCTCTCAATAGATCTCATTGTCAACTCATTATTATTATTTCATTGGGTTGTACTGTCACCCTCCACACAGGAGCATCCCCCTGAAGGAGCCTCGTTAACCTTTTCAGCAGGAAAATAACAACAAAGTCCGACACAGAGCGAGAAGAGGCAACGAGAACACGTGAATAGAGCGAGCGAGAAAACTTTAGAACTATAGTGAATTAGTTTAGCTTTGTTTTGACAGAGACGTCCAGACCTCTTTGATCCAATAAGCATCTGACAGCACAAAGATGGAGATGAAGTCGGTTATAGGGAGAATTACCCCGCACACATGGGCTGCTGCATAGGTGTGTGTTTGTGTTTGTGTTGGAAATAATACAAAAACGAGGTGAAAATAGAGTTTGCGATTCTTCATCCAGATGATTTACTTGTGGAGCTGATTGGGCAAAGGAGAAGAACTAAGTTTGTCAATATATACGTTTTTCAAGATATCTCCACAACTAATAGATTCTAGGACTTATAATGATTGAAAAGTTATCCCTGTCATGATGTCATATGATAAATTAAGGATCACAAAGAGGCCAGGAGATGAAATCAGGCAAATATACATTTTTTAGGTATATATTGCAATGGAACCACAGACGTGACCTGTAGTGTAATAAGTAATTTATGATAATTTTGTAATGAATTTTGCAATGAAATCAGAAAATGATTTCTGATATAGAAAAGCATTACCTCTAACTGCTACATCTTATCTAGAGGAACCAGTTATCTGATTGACTATCATGTGGTATAACTAACCTCTTGATGATGTAATTATGAACTGGCTGTAATATAATATTAAAAAGAAATTATAATACATTTGTCCGACGGGTGCATCGCCTCTCTGTGATGTTGCATGAGAAGCTCACCTCCTTTCCACAAAATACATTTAAATACGTTCGGCCCTGGATCCGGTTGTGAGCTCTTTGAATGCTGCTTTTGTTTACAGTCTAATTTGAGCGGGTGGAACAGTGACCTGCATCCCAGGGCAGACATTTACACCTTCCCCCCTGTGTAGAACACACCAGCACAGGTGGAGCAGGCGGTGCACATTGTCGAGCTGCCATAATCACTAAGCATACACTGCCATACAACCAGTGTGTGTCGGTGCAGGAACACAAACCTGACAATGTGCACAAATTAGAGGCAGGCAGGGGAAGAGGGTGTGATTAATGGTTCCCAATAAGGACAGGCGCCAGGGGAAAGTGGACTGGAGGAGCCGGGGCTTGTAAATCCCAGGATTGACTCCGTGGAGGAGGAGGAGGTGGTGGAGGTGGAGGAGGTGCAGGGAGTTTGATTTTCGGAGCAGAGAGAAGATGCAGGACTCCTGTGATATTATACATAATCCCCATATAGCTCACATTCTGCAGATCTGTTATTTGAAGCTTATTTCTTTGTCGGTTGCAGTTTTGTTAATTTGCCCCATGACGCTGTGAATCCTGTGAATGATCGGATGCTCCGGGCAGTTGGAGCTTTCTTCTCTTTCCTTCCACAAGATTCCCCCTCTCCGTCACTTGCACACTTTTCCTCTGAAAGACCGTTTCTCTCTCACCTCCAAAAAACTGGAGGTTTGACTGATCCGAGCAGGGGGGGGGGGAGCTCCACACAATCACATCTGGGAACAATCCTCCAGATCATCCCTCTC
>CM028859.1:3917751-3936301 GCA_016801935.1 Platichthys stellatus
CACACACACCCACACACACACCCATGTACACACACACAAACACACTACAGCTGTGCATCGGGATTGCTTGAGATGCTTATGATAGCGCCCCCTGGAGGCCACCCCTCCCTATATCTGATTTTTTTTCCTCGGGCTGGATTTCACATCAGGGCTTTTGCATCGTTGTTCTTCGAGTCGCGGCCACAGATGATTTATTTATTCCTCGTCCTCGTCTCCTGTGATCGACTCTGTCATGCCACCTCGCAGGATGGTGTCTCTGGACTCATTAGGTCCGTGACACATCACATTATTCGCCACCGGGCCGGGTTCTGATGTGTTTGCGGTGAGTCGGGTCATCTTCTCGCGAAGGCGAAGGAAAACTTTAGCTGAATCATCAATGTTTAATCATTTCACGGGTTATGAATCTTTCAGCGGCCGAGGAGTTCTTCAGATGCAGGAGAGGCCTGCTGAGAGCCGGGCTGTGTTTGTAGGCTGCTTGACATGCACCCCCCCCTCCTTCCCCCCCTCTCCTCCACGTGCATCAAACTCTCTTCCTCCTTTGTTTTCCTGCACCAACTCTTTTTCCGAGGCGTATTTGACATTCCTTTGCTGTCTCGCTTTAACCGAATCGCTTTCCACACAAACCACCTCGTTCAGTTCTTCCTCTCTGTGACTTCTGTGGACGTCTCCTCCCCCCGCTTCTCTCAGTTCTGCATTTTTTTGCTTGTGATGGGGTAAACAAGTAAACTGCATTTTGCACCAACTCCTCTGCAGAGCTGCAGTCAAGGTTGAGGCTCCGGCTGTGGCGTCTGCTGACAAATCTATTTAGTTTGAAACAGTTCGCCGAAGCCTTGAGAGTTTGTCTCAGTTCCATCTCCTCTCATGCCTCAGTCCTTCATCTCCAGTTCCAGCTCCTGGTCTGCAGTCCGGTCTCTCTCTCTCTCTCTCTCTCTCTTGCTTTCTCTTCTCCACTGCAGACCCGCCTTGAGCAGCTGAAAGCAGGCTAGCTCCTCAGGGACAGTCTGCTGTGCGCAGGATGGATGACAGGCTGGCTGGCTGCCTTTATATATGGGGATGTACAGATGACTGGGGGGGAGGCTGGGGGGGCTGGAAGTGTTTGGAAATAAAGACGAGTGGCTTCTCGAAGAATCCCAGACAAAGATAGGAAAGAAAAAACCACCATGAAAGAAGCAATTACATATTTTATTGTTGGTTTATTGGTAACTGCCCTGTAAGGATTCGGCTGCAGATTTAAGAGACTGTGTGGCCTCAGTGGAAACCTGCTGGGTGGATACTGGGTTTGATGGATCGATGATGGGAGAGATCTGGCATGTGTCGGCTGCATCTTCCTCCAGGAGATAAACTGTTGATGGTCACTTAAAAGCAGCTTTTAAACCTTGTGTGTCACCTGCCAACCAGTTATCTCTCCCATCTTTGTGCGTTGAGTTAATTGGCCGGAGACGTTTGTGTGGATCTTCTGTTCTCTTATCTTCTCATGTCGTTCTTCACTGCAGCCACAGCCTGGTGATGTTGGGTCTGTGAAACAAGACGACCGGTCAACAGGCAGAGACAGAGGGACGCTCCGTGATTTGAGTTTGTCCCATTTCCTTTGTCCAGACTTGTCTTCGTCTGTTTGCTGAACATATAGCGTCATGGTTAAAGCTTTGTGACGAGTTCCAGGCCCAGAACTCCAGCATTATTTTGTAAAAATGTAAATTAATTGATTAAAAATCATTCTATTGCAGTTCCTCTGTTGCAAGATTATGCAAAAAACACGGAATCTACTTTATTGAAACTTGGTGGAAATACTTATTGACATATCGAGCTGATTCCCTATTTTTTCGGGCAACAGTTTTATGAATTTCTCAAGAAATGATGCAGAGATCTTGGAGAAAAATAAGGGACTGATATCAACACGTTTTTGTCCTGAGGTCCAGTTTGGTATGAAGATCTAATGTTTGACTCAGGGAAAGTGCAGCTTTTTGAGTACAGTTCAAAAAGCTGCTGAGAGACTTTCTTTAAACGTTTTCCTCCTCGATACCTCGTCCCTCCTCGTCTGAGCTGCATTTAAAAAGCTGCAGTGAAAACTCAGGATTCAGTCGCTGAGATAAAAGCTTCTCACAGATCTGCTGCTTTCTGGGGAATAAACCTCTTTTAAGAAAACAATAGACGTGTTTGTTTGTCACCGGCTGTTGAGAAGTAAACAGCGTGCACCTCACAGACAGTTGTGCTTCTACTCTCACAGCTTAAATTGTCTCTCTGTGGACGAGCTAATTACAGAGAACTCAGATAAGAAGCAACATTCACGTCAACGGAAATCAAAAGGATCTCACTTTGCTTTTCAAACGTGGAATCAAGTGATTATCTGCACACATCCAAATCTCAAGGGGACACATTTTAATTATAAACAGGAAAATTCTCTCTATATATTAGGATTAATTTTCTCCATTTAAACAGACACAACTTTCTATGCAGTTTATTACACAGTTATATAATAGGTGATTCGATAAACACCAGTCTACAAACCAATCGAAGTCAGGTACAGGGAGACGCAGCCCCTGTTGGTGATGATGACAGGATTCATGATCTTATTCTGAAATCGTTATCTGCTTCCTTAATAACAATGTGAAATAAAAACTCTTTTAATTTGATAGAATGTAGCAAAGACATGAACTGTGGTTCAATTTCCCGATTTATTTATTTTGGATTATTCAGGGTTCCTTTTTTATCTTCATTTCCCCCCCCCCTCCCCCCTCGTCTGATAGAAACTGTCTGGCCTCTTAGGAAACTCTGCTTCACTTTGTGCCCTTGGCTGAAAAACTTGAGCGAGTCACATTAGTGTTCCTATCTGGCTGTGACACCGTGACATGGCTTCCTCCTATCAGGTCACACAGAGGTCCACAGTCACTGGGCCGGCCGGGCCTCTGGTGAGTGAAGTCTCTGCTGAGCTCCTCTTCCTCGGTTAAAGAAGCCATCTGAGCTTAGCGCCATGCTCCTGATTAAAGTTATGAGCTGTAAGATGGGGAGGGGAGTGGGAGTGGGGGGGGCGACAGACGGCTCCTGCCTGCTACACTGAGCTCCGTCTCGCCTGCCGGGAGCCGAACACCCCCCCCCCCCCCCCCCCGCCTGCCGGGAGCCGAACCCCCCCCCCCCCCCCGCTCCACCTGCCTCCTCCTGTCACTGTAAATGAGTTTGTTTATGTGGACGAGCACGAGGCTGTGAGGCTGCTCTGCTTTAGCTCGGCTCTCATCATCTTCTCCATCCATCATTGTTAGTGGACTGTCGGGCGGAGAGCGCTCCCACTCGGTTCGGGTTCGAGCAACTTTCAGCAAATGGGGTTTTAATTTAAAAGATTAAGTTTTGAATACGGGTTTTAAGCAAAGTTTTAAGCAGACAGACACTTTTGATTTATTTTCAGTGTGTGTGTGTGTGTGTGTGTGTGTGTGTGTGTGTGTCACATGCAGCCCCTCTGGAACATTTCAGGATACTGTCCAGAGTTCAGTGCTGCTCTGGAAAAGCTTTAATGTCTACTTCATGATGATTCAGGCTTAAGAACATTCCTTCCTCAAAGAAGTTCTGTGAGTTCAAAACCATACCACCAATACCACTTTGTAAAAGCTGTGTTCCTCTTTAGTTTCATTGTCTTTCATAATTTTACTGATATTTCAGTATCAACGTATGTTTGACTTGTGTTAATGTGTAAATCCACATTCCCTCCTTATGAAAACAGTCACCTCACAATCACACATCACACAAAACAGTTCAGTTGCACGTGTGAAGAATCAGAGATGAAAACAACTTGTATCAGTTTCCCTTTAGTTTTATATCAAGAGAACAAATATACAGCAGGAGAAATACTTTAATGAAAAACAAATACAGGACGTGATGCTGTGTTTAAAGCAGAGTCAGTGATTTGAACTTACTGAACATTCCTTTGAATCACATCAACACTAAAGCAGCATTCATCTTCTGCTGTAGTTTTACTTTGATTTAAATTCGTTCATTGAAATTGGGGGATCACATTTTTTAGTTTTTCATCCAAAAAATAAAATCAAGGAAACTGTGGAAATAAAACAAACCACAGCGTCGTTTATTTTCTTAGAACTAATATTTCCTGAGAAGTGACATCTTGTCTTGACATGTGCACGATGACTTTCTGCTCCCAGAGGCAGAGCCGGGAGTCGTGTGATGTATCATGAGGAGGAGGAGGAGGAGGAGGAGGAGGAGGAGGAGGAGGAGAGTTGTTTCACTTCCCTGAAGTTGGAAAACAACCTTTGTTTTAGTTTCAGGTAAAAGAACTATGTGCATTTTAATTGTGTTGGCACAGAAACCTGAAGGAGATTCAGCCTCTCATCCAGTCTGCTCGTGGATCCTTCAGCCCGGCTGCTGCTTTGAATGAGATCTGAGATCTGCTGTTACTCACTGCAGATAAAATGCATTTCAACATCTCATTTGCAGTCGAGCTCCCGTGCACAGGGACGAGAGCGGGCGGTGCTTTGTTTTTGTTTGTTTGCTTCCTGTGTTGAGTGGCGGCTCGTGGATCACCAGCCGTGCAGAGTGAACTCTGCTGTACTGAGCTCTTACATGAGGGCGTCAGCTGCACTCTCCAGTGGGTTTGAATGAATGTGGAATCTCTCGTTGACCTTGAGGCAGAACACACAGATTTTCTTTTTGTCGGTCAGGTGAAGTAACTCTTGAGTTCTGTCAGTATCTTCACATCATAAAGAACCCGGGGCCGGGTCCCTGTAGATTTGAAACAGTGATCTAATGGCAGAGCGGTCAGGGAGCCGGCCGGCTGGAGAACCGGAGAAGCTGGCACTTCAGTGATGGGGCTGTGACAGCCGGGGCGTGGGGGGTGGGGGGGTCTGAGTTTGAGGGCAGGCAGGCCGCTGTCACCCCGGGGAGATTTGAAAGCCCCGAGCTGAGACAGCCACAGGCTCCTCTCCGCTGGACGCTCTGTCATGTTCCTCTGTGAGTGTGGAGCCGCCGCTGAAGCCCGTTGTTCTGATCTGAGATCAGCTCTGGAGGCTCAGATACATGTTTACTGTTTCTTCCAGTTCCTCAGGTTTCCTGTTCCACACGCGTGTCGACACGAGAGCAAGACTAACAGCGACCGAGTGGGAAGAGAGTCTGACATTGAGTCATCTGCAGATGAATATCTTAATTAATAACGATGATTCCATTCCATCGTCAAACTGTTAGGAGACAGAAATGTAATTCAGGTTTAACCGTAGAAATCAAAAGAAAACACAAATATATAGTAAATATATAGAAAACTAAATGTAGAAGAAGTTTTTCTTCATTGTTTATTCAGTAAAATAAAAGTTTTTAAAAGGCTCTAAAAAAGAAATGAACAAGTTTATGGTGCATAATGTGATTGGATGTTATTCGTATGAGATTTACAAGATTAGATTTTATTCTTTATTCGCCCGATTCTTTGCTGGCATTGTTGTTCACTAAAATATTACAAAGAAAAAGAAAACACATACAACCAAATATATAGAAACATAAATGCATCTTTTTTTAATCGTAAAATCCAAATTGGGCAAACAAAACGCTGATAAACAGATGTCTCTCACTTGATTTTGAACAATTTAGTTTAATTGATATGTGCAAAATATTGCTGAGAATCCTGGCCTTGTGAAAAATATGTCTAGAGGGTTGTTTCTGTCCGAGTGAATGAACCCCTGTCCCAAAGTCCACGGCAGCTCGTTCAATAATCCACAAGATATCGAGACATTTCAGTCACAAATGTCATACTCGGACTCGGCCCAGATGAGAAGCCAGGGTATCGCCACAGGTCGAGAAAAACCAGGAGGGTCAAGTTTTATTGCGATTCAGAAATCAGAAATCAGAAAGTATTTATTGCCAAGTACGTTTACACCTACAAGGAATTTGCTCTGGTTATTGGTGCATACAATGAACATAGAAACTTAAAAACATAAAAACACAATAAATACAACACACATAAAAAAACAATAAAAAGAAACAATAAATATTAACCATAAAAACATAAAAACACAATAAATACAACACACATAAAAAAACAATAAAAAGAAACAATAAATATTAACACCCCCCCCCCACACCCCCCCACACACACACACAAACAGGAAGAGACATGATGGATTTCATAATAAAGTAGTGTGGAGAGTGAAGGAGGAAAAATACAGGCCCTCTCAGGAGCAAACCGGTCCTGTACCTGGAGATCGTCCTTTAGGGTTGTGTGTGTGTGTGTGTGTGTGTGTGTGTGTGTGTGTGTGTGTGTGTGTGTGTGTGTGTGTGTGTGTGTGTGTGTGTGTGTGTGAATAATAGAGAAAATTAAACAAAAGAAAATAATGAGAATGATTCTGGGAAAACAAGTTTAAATGTTTTTCAGTTATTTTAAACTGAAACAGGAAAACTATACACAAAAAAGAATCAACAAAATTCATCTCAATTCTAAATGTGAAGAATCTGTTTGGTTTCATGATTTGAATAAATCAGTTACATGAACATTTGAAATCCTCTTCCCTCATTGGCTAATAGACTGTGTAGCCACATACATGTGACTATGGTTTGTGCAGCATTAACACAAACTGACAACACAACTTAATTTAAACTGTAAAATTCGCCTCAAGCGGCTATCCAAGGCAAACCCACAGTAAATTGAAAGCACGGCAAACTATTTACATTTACAGGAGGGGCACTTCACTGGCGTCTTTGCGTGGCACTTCCTGCAAGCCAGCCGACCATTGGGGCTGTGCCCAGTGATATATACAGATTACACGTCATTCATTCAGTGAAAAATCCTTTCCTGGAATAACAACGTGCTCAAGAAATACGTCTTGAAGCAGCCGTCACACAATTAAAGCTTCTGAATAACGTTGTCATCTCCTTGTCCATATTTGCTGTAAACCCAGGTATTTAGTTTTTTCTTCTAGTTATTAAAGCTACAGTCGGAGATTGTGGAAAATCCAGAAGAGGCAACAGTTTGAAAATATGCAACACCCACACCCCACCACCCCCAGATCAGCCCTCTCGTCAGATCAACACCCCGACAATAAGATACTGAAGTGTTTCAGAGGCAAATGATCAGCCCTTACCTCATGAGAATTAGACCTCGGTTTATCTAAAGCATTATACACTGTAAATAGATTTAGCTGCAAAACACATGAACCTCCACATCTGGAGTTCACAGCCACTTGCTGCTATTCACAGAGACGACCTGCAGGGCGCACAAACATCCTGTCAGACAGGAAGTAGGAAGTGGCCGGTTCTGTTGACTTCCTGGTCCAATTCCAGACCAGTGAACAGTTCACATATCAAAATGGAACACTGACCATCAAACACCAGTTGTCTCCAATCAGGGCGGAGCCAGGGGGGGACAAGGTGAACTGAAATCTGATGTGCCCCTGAAAGACCTGTCAGTGATATTTAAAAAAGATTTACTTGTTAAAATAGTAACAACAAACACAATGATTTGTAAAGAGATTTTATTTTACTAATGTTTTGCTGGAAGCTATAGAACTAACACTAAACAAGGGATGACTTAAATGTGCACTTTACTGAATCAGGAACTGTGCACAGATGTCGGAGCCATGGGGCCCTCGGTGTAAATTGTGGCCCCTAAAGACATTTGTCAGGGGGAGGCGATCCTGGATGACATTGGGCGAGAGGGTGGGTAACGGCAATGAAGTCCATTCACTTTCATGTCAATATAGAGTCGCTGATTAACCTAATGTGCACGTGATTAGACTGAGGACAAAAAAAGAAGAAAAAATGGTGGAAAAGATTTATCCATTTCCTCAAATTTTGGAAGTGGGCGAAGAGAAGAATTTGAGCATAAGTCAGAAGACGCCTTTGAGGGGGATGAGACGAGTTTCATCTTCAAGCATCTCCAGATGCTTCCACCGCCTCTTGGAGGACTATGACCTGTCTGACATGATGCTTGCCAGCAGAGGCAAGAGCTGAGGAGCTGTTTGCTTCATTTTTATGAGAAGAGCATACGATTTGAATCACAAACAGAGACACTGAAGATTTGCCTCGTTTCTCAGAACTGAACAACTGTTTACTTGTTTACCCTCGGACTCTGACATGAGACAGATGTTTTACTAGGAGGCTGCAGGAGAAGATCCAAATTCAGCTCCTCTGGAACATTTCAGGGAAAAGTCCGGGCTCCAGCTCAGGTCTGGAAAGAGCTCTCAAGAAGGAGAGTGAAGATTAAAAACCGGAACATTTTCCTCAGACTGGAAACAGTAAAGACATGAATCTTGTCCCACAGCTTCTGATGTCTAAACGATGATCATCTAAAGCAGGGGTCTTCAACGTTTTTCAGGCCAAGGACCCCCAAACTGCTGGAGAGCTGGAGCAGGGACCCACTACTATATATATTCTATAAAATTGTGTTTTATATTAAACTGGGCCTAGTGCCATGTATAAACATAGCTATCCTGCTATTGTGCATTCAACACTAAGCTATTCAAATATTACACGGGTTAATATATTCATGTTTTTAATTAAAACATGTGCAAGGTACAGGGTGGCCATGCCACTGCCATTTATAAACATACATCTTGCAAACACCACTGAGCTCTTAAAGTAATTCTCAGATTCATGTTTTTATTTTAAACATACATGTAGAAGAGACTGTGAATCCTCAAGCCAACTGTGGACGGCACACATACTCCCACATCAGTGAGATGTCGGACCCTGATGGGTAGCACACAACTTATCTAACCTTGGACGGATGGAGGTTGTCAGGCATAGGGTCATATCAGCCTCACAATATGTTGGATGCATTTTAAAGTCATTTAAATTTGTGGTGAAAAAATTGGTTGGAAAAATTATAAAAAATATAAAAATTGTCTCAACCAAAAATGTCGCGACCCCCCCTGCAGTACCTCCGCGGACCCCCTAGGGGTCGCGGACCCCCTGTTGAAGACCTCTGCAGTATAATATAATATAATGTGTTAATTTAACACATCCTTGAGGTGTGGGGGTGGAATAAAAGTCAGAGTCAGGTGGGGGTCCAGGGCCTTGTTGATAAGGTTGATAATTCATCCAGTAGCAACATTTTCTATAGATCCACGTTTTTTTGTGACATGCAGGACAAACACACATCCATTAACTCTCATCCATTCTTTGTAAATAATTGTCATCACTGAACAACCCCTGTGTTTTAATTCCGTACATTTCTTCTCTCTGCCTGCTGACATTGGGAAACACCGTCTCTCATTATAAAAATGTTTCTGGCTGTGACACAGAAAAAAAAAGATCTTTGCAGAAGTAAAACAAACAAAAGCATCCGTTGGAGCTGCTCGCTGCATATTGTGGTTTTTAGTTCTAAGCTCCGATTCAACTTCTCCAGCATGTGGGTGTTTGTCTTGTCGCCGGGTGTAATTGTTTGCCTGCTTGTGTGTTTGTGTCCCATCGGACCTGTTGTGGCTACACTATCGTTTTGTCATATTTCAGATCCTAACTTTAGTGAACACATCGTTGTGATAACTGACGATAGAAAGTACAGAGTGTAAAATGTTGGAATGATCCTTTTAAAGTTTCATTCTTCTCCCATCAAGGACACAAAGTTCTCTTAAGTGTACAAATGCACACTTTGACCGTTGCTCTAGAATGTGACATGTACATCACAAATGCGACAAAAACACACAATGTCAACGTCCGATGAGCGATTTCACTTTGTTTGAAAAAAAAAAGCCACGCGTGTGTGTGTGGGGAACGTGATATGAGGATTTGTGTAGTTGTGGTCTCTCGTGCAACAAACACAAACACTGACGTCTACACTCATATGATGTGTTGTGATAACTTTATTGTTTGCGAATAGGACAATACAATTCCCCCCCTCCTCATTTGTCAGATTTCCTCATCCAGGTCTGAGATGAGGAGGAAAATTATAAATTATAACTGTTTATGTTGAAGCTGGTTCCAGTCTCTAGATTGAGGTTTAGCATCTTTTCTTGTTAATATCTTGTCTAATAATTCCATTAATCTCTTTCTGACACACACACACACACACACACACAAACACACACACAGGAATTTGGGGTTTGAAGCCTGTTGGCACGTACAGATCAATCTGTCCGACCCAGACAGACCTGTACGAGTGAGACCTGTAGAAAATGATCTCTCAGTGTTTCTCCATGTGTGAAGAACTAACCCGACATGTTGCTCGCCCGCGTGACCAGTTTACACGAGCTCACAGTTTCTTCTCTCTCTCTCCACTTTCCTCCCTCAGATGTTGGCCGAGCGGTTCACGCCCCGGCGCACATCACAGAGAAGGTGGTGCAGCTGTTCAGGAGTAAGAGCGAGTTCACTTTCTTGGCCTCCATCCAGCAGAAGTCCTCCACGTCAGGAGTCATTTTCTCCATCCACGAGTCGGAACACAGGTAATCCGTCTTCTAATCCTCTTCATTTCTTCCCAGCTCGTCTTCACTCCTGAGGATTACCGAGCGCTCTCTCCCTTTCTTAAAATGAAAGCCTGATATGAATTGGCGTCTTACTCGTGGCTGTTTGCAGATGGTCGTTGATGAGGTGAAGTGAAGTGATAACGCTCAGTTGTGGAATGCTGCAGAAACAGACACACTCTGGCATCTGTGGTTTAACTGGAACCTCGACTGAGCTGCACCAGTAACAGGTGACACACCTGGTTTCTGTTGAGTGATCATCCGAACACTGGTAATCTGGTCTGGGCCGCTTTGAGGAGTCGTATTGAATTTGTTGCAATGGACTGAATGTCGCTGCAAAGTGCGATGGCCGCAGGGCGCCGCCGAGTGGCAGCGGATAACCCCCCCCACCACCCACCCTAACGCCCCCCCGAGAGACTGTACGACTGTGGATTGTTTTTAAAGGGCAGGAAACATTGATTTCTTTCCTCCTCTGAAGGTAAAAGCTTTCAGTTGTGTGTGTAACGTGCAGTCAAAGTGAGCATGCAGGTGTGTGTGTGTGTGTGTTTGTGTGTGTGTGTGTGTGTTTGCTGGAGTTCACACACAAACAGAATCATACTCAAAAGCCCAGTGAAGACGAGCAGACCATGACCTGAGAGGCTGAGGAGGAAGCTTGTTTTCTAAAATGTAGTAAACAAAGAAAACAGCTGCAGTTTGACAAAACCACTCATCCGTCCATCCATCCAAAGATCTATTCCTCTATTCATTCTTCCATCCTTTCATCCATTCATCCTTTCATCCATTCGTCTAATCATCTATTCATCCATTTGTCTCTTCATCTTTTCATCTATTCATCCATCTGTCAAGTCATCTATTCATCAATACATCTATTCATTCATCCCTCCGTCCATCCGTCCATTCGTCCATTCATCTATTCATTCATCCATTCATGCATCCATTCATCCTTTCATCCATTCATCTAATCATATATCTGTCCATTCATCTATTCATCCATTCATCATTTCATAATTTCATAATTTCATACTTTCATCCTTTCATCTATTCATCTATTCATCTGTTACGGACCTATAAGAAATGGCTCGTGAGGCCCGGAACACATCAAATAAACGAATCAGAAACAACAGTTGCCACTAAATAATAACAAATGTTTATTGGTTGAAACAAACATGTGTTTGTGTGTGTGTGTGTGTGTGTGTGTTTGCTGGAGTTCACACACAAACAGAATCATACTCAAAAGCCCAGTGAAGACGAGCAGACCATGACCTGAGAGGCTGAGGAGGAAGCTTGTTTTCTAAAATGTAGTAAACAAAGAAAACAGCTGCAGTTTGACAAAACCACTCATCCGTCCATCCATCCAAAGATCTATTCCTCTATTCATTCTTCCATCCTTTCATACATTCGTCTAATCATCTATTCATCCATCTGTCAACTCATCTATTCATCCTTTCATCCATCCATCTATTCATCGTTTCATCTGTCCATTCATCCATCCATATTCACATGTTTATTTCAGTTATATTTGAGTCAAATCCCAACATATATTATCTTTAGCTCTTTGTGTGATGATCATAGAATGTTCAAGACAACTTTTACAGCTGCAGAGGAGGTTTGTGGTTTTGTCTGGGTGTTTTTAAATTTTGTATTAATACTACTCTGATGGAGCTGTGTTGTGATGATCGAGTCCCAGGAGAGAAACCATTAACATGTTGGAGCAGATCCAGGATTTTGTTCTCACTTTTAACCTTTTCATGGATTTCTCACAGAATAATTCATGGATGTTGATGGAAGATATTTGTTTAAGTGTCTCATGTGGAGCAGATACAAATCAACATCCACATCTAGTGAATGAGCTCTGTATTATTCTAACTGTAATAGTTCCATGAGCGTAGAATGAAACACAGGCAGGTCCTATGGGCTGAACACTCTGGACCTTTCCTCTGGGGCCAAGAAAAACAATATTTTATCTGATATTTCAATGCGTATTTTTAATACACAATTCATAGACGTATGGAAGCGTTTAGATCATTTCTGGCTAAAACATCACAAATCAGCGTACAGTGATAATAAGCTGGTGTTGTAAAGTAGAAGTGCATCATGATAGAATGACCTGGAGTGTGTTGCATCATATTTACTTTACTTTTTATCAGGGCTGTGAAATGATTAACATTTTTAATCACATTAATCACAGGTTTCTATGGATTAATCATGATTAATCACATTTCCGATTTCTCGGTATATCTTTGTGAAAACAAACAATTTATGACAAAAGACGGATATATATATTTAACATATTTTAATAATCATAAATAAACAAAACAATGGTGCTGCAACTCAGCAGTTCTTTAGCAGTTCTCTTTGCTATTCCATATGGAACATTCATATAATCTTCATCCTAAACAGAATTCGGGCTTCTTAGCCATTGTATGGTTGAATAAAACTTTTTTATTTTCTTTTTAAATCAAACAGAAATGATTTGAGCTTCTTATCCATTCTTTTTATAGGATGGTTGAATTTTTTTATATTTTTTGTCAAACAACCATTAACCACACCATGACACAATCTAATGCCTCTCAAGGTCCTCTTAGCTAGTCATTCTTTAGCCAGTTGGTGAGGCAAACTAACTTGTTCACATTCTCTGACAGTAAAGCTAACCGCTTCTTTTGCACAATGTGTCCTGCGAGTGAAGCTGGTTTGGCGCATTGCACTTGAACGCCCCTCGCCGACCGGTGGTACTTTAGGCGAGTATTACTACTGTGAAACGATAACGTTTTCCCACAGAGTGTACATATCACCTTGGTTTTATTGAATGTTCGATCTTTGTTTTTTTGGAGCACGATCTTCCCGTCCAGAAGGTTCTCAGGTTCATCAGAATTATCCATGTTGATTGTTTGTTTGAATGACAGCTGCCGTCTGACTGCATTAGAGTGGAGACCAGTGCAGAGTGGGCGGAATTGTGGGTATATTGGAAGGTCCTTCTGCTCATGTGTTCAATGTGTTAAAAAAAATTACGAATTAATCCTGTAATTTAATCATGACGCGTTATTTTTCGCAGCTCTACTTTTTATACTTTAAACCCATTGGACTCAGTTCTTTTTGTGGCATTTATACTTTTAACCCTCTAATTTAATACTTATTTCCTCACTGGTGTGTGTGAAATGCCTGTGCACAGATTTTTCTTTTCATTCCGATGCACTTACTGTTCTCTGCTCCTGTAGAGAAGTGTCTCGCCCCCTGCTGTGCTTTCAAGGTGACCTTGAGCGCTGCCTTTTAGCTCCCCCCCCCTCTGTCGCTCTCTCGCTCTCACACATTACCTGCGGGTATAATTGTGGCGCAGCGGCCGGCCCGCCCAGCAGCGAGGCTAAGTGGAGCTACCTGACGGTGCTGTCCTCCTCCTTCAGGCACGACGACATGCACCGTGCAGCAAATGTGGCTCGGAGGAGTGCTGCCACTAAGCAAACCTTGCATTAAAAGCACTCAGCCACGCTCAAACTCACCCAGTGGTCAGATGTACGGATTCCACTGCATTGGTATTGTTCAGAAAATGAGTGGATGGAGAAGCTGCTGTTGACTTTCTTTGGGGTTTTGAATTTGAAAATGTTTTATAGTCGAAAAGACGCTGGTTTGAATTTGTAGACGACTTCAAATATGACAAGGATGAGTGTATTCTTATCTAATGTCCATAGACTGCCACTCATTTCCCAACAGTCCCTTCAATTTTGCACAGAATCCTTTGTGTACATTTGGAAATAAATTAACTCAAAACATATTGAAGATCTACTGAGACCATGTCATCTCAGCCACACGTTGGTGGTAGATCCAGGTTTTTCAGCCCAATTTGTCACCTTACGTTTTTAGTTTGATGTTCAGAAGGGCACACTTTCATATATATCAGTCCCTTACATATGTCAGATTTTTTTAATTCTAGATCCATTAATTGTTCCCTGGGAAATTGGTGAAAGTGTAAAAAAAAACACCCTTTCGTGTTATATTTAAAAACAAAATTTGGAACTGCTCCTTTGTTTCCCGGCCAGTGTTCCATCCCTTTACCAAGTTTGATGAAAATTTTTAATTTTTGCAAAGTCCTGCTGAAAAAACAAGGAAATTAAACAGCAGGGATTCATGATCTCTGATATTCCACCATATTTGCATTTAGTTGGATTTATTCTCTAACGTGTAGAGAGCAGCTGTCAAAAGAAACCAATGTTTCCATATTCTTCCAGGTCAGGGTTAGAAACAGGAGTCAGTGTTCCCTCAGAGCAGTAGTGGATATATATTTATCTATATAAGCTGAGATTTGTGGATCATCCAGAGTAAAGTGAGTCTGTTTATGTTAAAGGAATCTAAAAATCTCACCACGCAGAAACTGAAACTGTCCCTTTTTGCAACCCGCTGTGATAGAAAGAGAAAATGAAGCGATCTCTCTTGTAATTGCCGGTGAGCTGTTGTAATATTTACCTTTGGAATACAGACAGGATGTTTTGACACATCGGAACACGCTAAAAACCCTCCACTCACTTATTTTATATTCAAGACCTTTCATTTTTCCTCCAAATATTGTGTATTATTAAGAATCACAAAGGAGATATTCAGATGCAAATCTGTCTGAGCCGAGTCGGGGCTGAAGCTGCTCTGCGGCTCGGTGTTGTGTTGTGAGTCACGAACGGAGAGCGTGATTAAATTGGGGCGAGATGGACCGAGACTTGCCCGGCTCAGTGAAGACCTGTGCTCCTTTGTGACTGAGGATTTGCTCTGAACCTCTGAATCCTCTCTGAAGGCCCCATTAGAGCCCTCTGCCGATGCCCATTCTTTCCCATTATAACCCAGACCTCCCATTCCGCCGGCTAACGGACAACTGGCGGTGCCACTCGGCCAAAATCCAATCACACATTCCCACCCGCTCCCTTCTTTACTTCTCCATCTTTTCTTTTTCCATCAGCACAATCGAAGCATCCTCTCCCTCCCTCCCTCCCACATCCCCTGCCAGCTCCACTTTCCCAGCATGATAATATCCTCCTCTCCTCCGCCCTCTCATCCCTCGCTCTCCTCATCCTCAAAGTGAAAACGTCTTTTCTCAGTATACCCACTGAAAAAGAAGCGGAGGACTTTTTCTTTCTCTTCTGGTGCCCGGCTCTGGGGAATGGGAGGGAAGCTTTACTGCTGCTCCACTAGGCTGAATAGAACAAAAGGAGCCTATTTTATCCTCGCCAGCAGTTTTTTTCTGGGTCCCACTAACACGCTCGTTGTCAGGAGCTCTGTGAGGAACTAACTCGGGGCCCGAGTCTCTCGCCGCTCTCCCCACCTGAGCTCTCAAACACCAGAGATGCTCGGCCGGCTCCTCCAGCTGCCGAGCTCCTCTGCCCGGCCTTTGTCCTGGAGCACTCACAGCTTCTTCTTCTTCTCTCTTAAGAAAACACTCCGAGCCAAAGTTGCCGTGTGGTCGGAGTTGTAAAAACATGGCGACGGACGAGAGGATCGTGTTGAACTGGACTTTGTGGTGCAGGTTCAGGGAGGCTGGTGAGCTGCAGTCGATATCTGACCTCAGGGTCGTTTCAGAGGAGCAGTTAGTTCAACTTAACCACAAGAGGAACTTTAAATGAACTCTGCCTCCTGCAGCTAAGTACACAGACTGTCAGTAGAGTCACAGCCGTTCTCCTGGGGAGATATTAAACTCTGCATTTGGTTTATTTAAGAGCAAAGATCTATTTATCGAGTCAATTTGTATGTTTTGTAGTAATACTGGAAGAAAATGTATGTGCTTGTAAACTAAGGCTGTTTTATATTCCCCCTAAAAAGTATATGTATGTATATATGAGCTAGACATTTAAAAAATATGAGCTAGTAGCTTGGATTCTACCTCATTGCTCATTTGCACTCAGGAAACAGAGCATCTACAAAACAAATTTATCCAAAGGTAAAGTAGCCTTGATCCCGGACCTTCATTAGTTATGGTGCTGCTGCCAAAATACACGTTATAGCAGAATGTGTGTTTGTGCTTTTGATTGTGTGTGCCTGTGTTAGAGTTGTGGTATCTTCATGTTTCGATCCTGAACTCCTTGCAGTTTGGCAGAGGTGGATATAACTGCATGATGGTTAACAGGGCAGCTTGAATTTGTTTACTTGAATTTGGCAAAGGGAACTCACAGTTGGACAAATTGTGACCAGATTTTGAAAAACATATATCGTCTTTATTTTATGGTAAATTGTAGTTTGCACCTCAACCACTGGGCCCGGCTTACCCCAGGAATCTATTCAGATGAATATCGAACCCTCAGTCGCCCTTTCAGCTCTGATATGTTTTCCAGAGAGAAGTTCTCTGATGCTCCAGATGCTCCTGTTTCCTCGCAGCCGGTCTGAGTCGGCCTCTGTCTGTCTGCTGCAAACAGTCACTATTCTATCAATTGAAAACCATGTTGCTCACTTGGGAATATGAAAAACAACGTTTATTACCAGAGCTTCATGAACGGAGCTAAATGTCAATAGCTGATTAGCTGTGGCACTTTAGGCTCATTCACATGACGATACTCACAGACGGACTGTGAAGCTACTGACACTCAGCCGTGGACCACAGGCTGGTTAATGTAAACATTTCCTCGTCTCCGTCTCTGGGAGCCGGCCTTGGAAAACAAAGCAGTGCCGCTCTATATCTGCTGGAGGGGCCAATGGGAAAGGAGCCCTGCAGAACACCGAGCCCACAGGAAAGAGAGCATCGCTCACCCAGACTCACCGAGGCTCGGCTCGCTCTCTGGCAACCAAAAGACAATCTCAGCCGGGCACACACTTCCCCGGAACACCCACTCACACACACTCCGCTGTGTTTGTTGTTAGTTTGAATGACAGGTTCCCCCCCGACACTCCAGACACAGCCAGAGCTCCTCCACCTGTCCACCTGTCTTCAGTCCCCAGAGACCTTCACCAGCCGCTCAGCCGCCCGTCTCCTCCTCGGGAAGGGAAAAGCACGAAACTGTCCGTCAACATCTGGGCGGCTGGGGCCACAGACTCTCTGATGGAGGATTGTCCAGATGTTAGAACTGACCCTTTTCAAGGTATTTATTTTTGACATGATCACAATTGGCTTAATAATAGTGAACCAAACAAAAAAATTGTAATGCATCATGACTCGTAACATAACACATTGAAGCAGTTTCTCTGTGTTTCTGTTCGTGGAAGAAGTTCAGTTTTTCATAATTCAGGTTAATCAGGTTAGTTTCAGCAGTTTGGCAGGAAACTGACGAGCTGCACGAGGGTTCTCCTCCGTCTCCACCGGGAAGCAAACTCTCAGGGACACTGGAGTGAAATGCATCTGTGGTTATTCATTTCTTAAACCGGGACGTGTGATTTCAGATTCTCGGTCCTAGCTCTGGTCATTTCAAGATGCTGCAGTGCTGCGTCCCTTGCTGTAGTTGTGGATCTAAAATGGTGGAATAAATTAAATACAACGCAAAACCAAAGTTTCTCTTTAGTAAGCGAGCTCACGTCTGTGGCCTCCATGTTCATCACGGACTTCCTCTCCTTGCTGCGGGTGACGTCCTGTCACATCAGGGCCGTGACCAGTTCCCATCGGAGTCGGATCCTGGCGACGTTTTAAAAGATAACGTGAGCCGCTAAATCAAGAAATCGGATCTGGAAACCGATCTGAATTGAGGACTAGGGCTAACGTAGGGTTTGAATCTGAAGTGATCGAATCTCAGGAGACACTGAGGACATTGGTGTTGCTGCGTTCACACCTGAACTTGGCGCGGATCATTCAAGACACTCGTTAATATCAAGTCTGAACAGGACCAGTTTAGAGACACTCATGTGGACTTGCTCTCTTTCCTCCTCTGCACCCGGTAAACCAGTGGTTCCACCTTCCCCGGCCTGTGCATCATGCTGGTTTCAGCTGGCCGGCATCACCCTCCTCCCTCCCCCGACTCATCACCAGGAACCTGACCTGCTTTGCCTCGCACCTTGCTGCTCATAATGTCACAGTGAAAACACTCCAAACTGTGAAGATGAGAATCGATTTCCTTCTGCTCACCACATCTTACTGATCCATGTACCTGAGGCCAGGTTCAGCCGTGACAGTCACACCAATCTGCCAGCTCCCATCAGGGATTGGCTTCCTGTGACTATACTGGAGCTCAATGCCTTTCAATCAATCCTGGTCACATTTTCCAGGTCAGTAAGTGAAG
>CM028859.1:3942940-3968411 GCA_016801935.1 Platichthys stellatus
TCTTAATTCATAATTTATGGATGGATGAACTTTATTTATAAAAGTGTAAAAGTCTTGTTACAGAAGCAAAGTATCTGGCATTATAACACACTATAAAAAAAATATATAAAGACATAGAACGTCATTCACAAACATGTACAACAAATAAAGTCAAAGGAAAAAGACAATTTAATCCAACAACAATTAATATCTATAAAGTTGCAATTTGCAGTTAGTAACCATTCATGTGCAGTTATTTAATGGTAACAGGAGACAGAGAGAGGATGTTAGGATGTTGATGCAGAGCTGCTGTGTGATGTTTTTTCTCAGAAGATCAAAACGAGGCCTTGGAGGTCGAGAGAGCTTTGTAATCTCCGTCTCTCTTTTCACTGTCGATGCAGCGAGCCGGACACGAAGTTCAAACTCTTCCTCTGCGGCCGCTCTCTGCTCGATCGCATGTTTCCATGTTCCCGTCTCCACACAAGCTGCAGCAGCACCATCAGAGCAACAACAACAACAACAACAACAACAACAACACCTTCCTCTGATGTGACGCTGTAACGACTCGTTTCTCTTCCTTTGACCATCAGCTCAGACTCGTTGTGTCAAGCTGTTCTGTGTGTTTGGTCCAGAACCTTTTTAACAGCACATCATGTACTGGGCTTTCTCACTTTAACACTGTAGCTCCTGGCTGTTCACCATATTGACCTCTGCCTCTTCGAATCAAAATCCTCGAGCATCACCAGAGTCGGGTATCGACAGGAAGCTCATCCACAGAAGTTCTCTCAAATATTCTCATCGCCCGGAGTGCTGCAATGAAAATCAATTGAACCGAACTCTATTTAGCATCATCTGAAGCCCAGTTTCCAGCGGGAGATGCTGTGCCAGTTTCTCATCCTTAATTCAACAATGATAAAGCTCGTAATTAGATGCTGATGAACACTGCAGCGAGCGGGAGGATGTCCAGAATTGCCAATCACGCGTTCCCTGAGGGCTCTAATGAAGACGGTTCACATGGGGACTGGATTTAGTTTGTCAACACAGGACGACAGTTTGCCAGAATTTTCAGTTTTTTCTCGATTTGCGTTAGGATTATGCTCAAGATGTCAGTTTGTGTCATCTTTGTGTGTTTACCTGATTTTGCAGTTGTCATTCTGGAATCGTCTGGAACTCTTCCCGGCCTATCTCTCCTGTTTTATTGACAGCTACACAGACTGAAGAGTCAGTAGAAGGTTTTTGCCTGCAGCTGAAACCATGAGACTTACTGCGTGGACAGTAAAAACTTTATGGATGGCCTTGCAGGTGCATAAAGGCAGAGTGCACAGCCGTACAATGCAGCATGTTAGAGATGGATATGGAGTGTTAAAAACTGAAATGTGAAAATTGACAGGACAAATTAGAATATTGCGACTTCCACAATCTAGTTAACTAATGGTAAACATGTTTTTCTATTGCGAGAAAGGACATTAGCTTTGGTGGATGTGCTGTTTGGGCCCAGTTTGATATTTTATATTCTCTATTTTTAATTCCTCTCTCCACAACCACCTGGTGACCCCTAATAATTTGCTAACGACCCCAGGTTGAGAATCATCATCAATATAATTATTGGAATAATTGTCAATTTGCTTATATAGATTCTCGAGGATGGCTTTATCCATTAGTGCTGTTTATGTCTATCCTGTTTTGTGCTGCTATCCCCATGGACGTATGAAAGGTGTCCTCGGGTCTCTTGAAAAGCGCTATCAAGCTATAATTATTATCAATATTATTATTATTCATGGCTCTGCTTGATTTTAAAGGACTCACTGATAACCTCAGGGAGACAGTAGTGTTCATATAACCAAGCCCTGTTGTCCCTCTGTCACCACTGGCAGAGATGATGACCCTGAAAGTCACTATTTCCAATCCAAAGACAGAAGATAAAGTTTTCTCAGAGTGTGACCGGGCTGTGGCCTCCGTCTCACTCGGACTCACCCCGGGTCCAACTGGAGGATTTGATGTAGAATGAAATCAGCCCGGAGAGGAGTGTGGAAAGAGAGCAGCGCTCACTCTCCAGTTACTTCTGGGGACTGAAATGTCCCCTGAAGTACACTACACACCGACAGACACACAAAGAATACTCAACTTGAAGGATGTCAACGGGGGGCTGCTGAAGTAATCCCACACAAACACAAAAAGAATTAGAAATGCGATTTTGTTTCTCCTCTCGTTCTCGACTCTGCGGGCGAACGAGTGGATTTGACTTTGATGACGACAAACAAAAAACAGGAGTGAAGAAATGGAAAATCATATTTCTCCTAACATCATCATCTCACTCCCGCCTAAGTGTCGGGAATGATTTCTCCATTAATAGCAAATTGGCAGAGTCATTAGCCTCAGAGCGATTTGATTTGTGCACTAAACAGCACTTTATTGATTTCAAGGCTCATTAAAGGGTTTTAAGCATCTATAAATGTGAGAGTGCAGTTAATCCTCACGTCTGCAGGTGAACTTTCACCGTTTAGTTTCTTTGCCCTTCACAGTACCTGCTTTCACACACAAAGACACACACACAGACACACACACAGACACACAGAGCAAGGTGTGGGGTTTGCTGGGTGGTTCTAATAGAAGGATTAAAAAGCTTTTAATACTGTTACCCTCAGTGTTTTTTTACTCTTCTCAGTGTTTCACATGCACAGTTGATTTATTTGCTCAGTCCCTCCTCTCCCCAAAGGCTTTATATGTCTTAAATACATGTTTACATATTTAATATCTATATCTGCATGTTAAGGGATGTCTTCATTTTGTTAAATCTCATATTGCGCTACTTCAGTTGCACGTACATAATTTTTAAATAAAGGACAAGCTGGTGAATATCCCTTTGTATGTTTGAGTGACTTCTGCACAATTAAAGTTACCAACTCCCAGTAGAAGTATGAGGTGTTAGCAGTTGTTAGCAGGTGTGAGGGACTTAACTTCACCTCAGTGTCATTAAAGTGTTTCTTCCTTGTGATCAGCTTCACAGGCCGAACCTGAGGGTACACTGAGGCTAAAGGTCAATCTGACTGGCTACTGGTTTATATGTATAAGTACAGTAATGAGTTAAATCAGACTTTGATTTATGCCGTCTCTCTCAGTAGATTCAGAGATCATGTCAGAGCTGCCAACTCTCACGCTTTCGCCGTGTGACACACGCTTTTGCATGTTTTCACACGCACTCACGCCACACATCCAATTTCTCACGCCAAATAAAAACGGATCTTTGAAAATAAAAACTATGACTAAATCTATTTTAACTTGTTGACGATACGAAAATATTGGTGGTTGACTCACGATAATTTGTTTAAACATCCTATCAGGCCGTCATTAAGTACCAGGAGCGGGCGATTGTGTGTGTCTGTGTTTGTGTGTGTGTATGCTCCCAGATAGCGCACTGGTCCGTTGGCTGGCTCCGCCCCCCGCCCCGCACACTCGCTCAGAGAGACACAGTGAAAGCAGAGCGCGTTCTCGTGGAGCAGCCTCTCAGTGACTCACTGCTTCTTAACTATGGAAAGCTTCTTAATCAGAGCAGAGGCTGCAGTTGGTTTCTATCGAGCCTCAGTTTCTGTGTTCGCCTCCAGTCTGACCTGCAATAGGCTTGTGTAATTTTTTGCTAAACATAAATCATTAACTGCTCTTAAGAATACCATTATTAAAAATATAGGTTAGGTTTCAGTTAAGAATTAGTTGAATACCATTGTAATCAAAATGTCAATCAATCTACCTTGGTCAAATCTTAAACAAAGGTCTATTAATTCAGCTATATTGTGGTACATAGAAAGTCATTGAGGCACAACAATAATTTTCTGGTTGAATGTTCAGCTCAAGTCTAGAAGCCCCTACAAGTCATGATCAGAGGAACATGGATCAGAATAAGTTCAGGTATTGCACATCTGTAGCATACCACCCAAAAATCCACTAGAATGCAGGAAATAACATCTACTTAAACCCAAATGTCCTGGGGGTGGACCTTCAGCTATGTCTTTGCTTCTTAGAATGTAACCAATGTTGTCCATCTCCAGTAGGCCGCCCCTATCAACGACTTCGGGCCCCAAAAACCACCAGAATGCACAACATGGATACAACGCCCAACTCCTATTCACTGATATTTGAGCCACCAACGTGTGTGGCTGCCTGCGCTACAAAATGTTGGTCACCCCCGACAAAATCTCACTCCAAGGTTTTTTGAAAAGTTGGCAGCTCTGTCATGTGGAGCATCGAGGTTTAATGTCTTCTTGGAAACTTCTACTCATCTTAAATTATAATGAAATGTAAGTAACTCTGTGAATCTGACGTTCCTCTATAGCTTGAAATCTATGTCTCTAAAGATTATTGATTCATTAAAGTTCTTGTTGAAAGCTGCAGAAACCTCAGAACAGCCCATGATGACAATCTGTGTAACACAAAGGATAGACAGTTAAATGAATCATTTGTTTTTCTCATATTAATTGTTATGTTGCTAATGAAGCTGCCGCTGATGATAAACTGTCATCAAATCATCACCTCGGTCTTTGCAAACATAAAAGTGATTTTTTGCGAAGTGAGATCCGATAACGAGTCGTCACTAAAGACACAATCTGTGGAGACACAATCTGATGTCAGGTGTGAACTGATGAACCAAATGTGTCCTCAATGCATTGTGGGTAATTCACACTTGTAGCTGAGATGACATCCAGAGGGAGGGATGTTAAAACCAGGTCTGAACAGATTTCAGAAGGGGAGTGTTCTGGCGTCTTTTAGCTGTCTCTTCTTCGGAGGTTACCAAAGGGCATTCTGGGAATTTCATCATCATCATCATCATTATCATCATCATCATCATCATCATCGTCCTCACATTCAAATGAATGGAACGTTCTCTCTCTCCTCCTCATCTGTATTTCACACGTCGCTCCTGTCGGGAAGATGGAATCGCTCTGTTCCTCACTGACGGCTCTCCATTTATAAAGTCTGATAGATTCTCACAGTCTGCAGTTTCTTTCCCTGCATTACTCCATTTGTACTCTTCATCTTGTGAATTAACATTTAAAGGATTGACAATGGGATCCATTAATAATCTGATTTATTGGACAAAAAACTGCTTTTAATCAAAAACTGTTGCTGTGAGAGAAGCAGGATTTCAGATGTGTTGCTGAATGCAAACAGGAAACAGCAGCGTCTTCCTTCTGTTGCCCCCCCCTAGACACACAGACACAAACACACCTGTGTCTTTGGCAGTGTTGGTTTAATCCAGCTTCGATTTGTCCCTGTCACTTTTGTTGGACCTGCAGAGCGCCTGCAGTCGCCGTGTCCACCTCAAGGACTTTTACCTTTGGGTTAGGATTAGAAACTTAATCTGAAGGTGGATCAGAAGCTGGAGAGTTGGATGGAAACCCCCCCCCCCCCCCCGCTCTTGTTACTGTTTCTTCTTCTGTTATTGTCTGAAGTTGAAGGAAACATCACAGAAGCAAAGATGTGAGGGGCGACACGCTGAGGGAGAGCAGAGACGCAGCGTCGCCTCCAGCTGACATGAAGCCTGTCAATGAACTGCTTGGTAAAAGGGGGGGAAGCATAAGCCTCTCTGCTAGACATACAATATATATACATTTTCATAAGATGCACTAGCAAATATAAATAATAATAATAATAATTACAGTGCTACATTTATCAACAGCAGCAGAATCATGTTATATGTGAACATTTTCTTCAAATGTTCAGTATTAACGTGCAATGTGTTCATAAACAACTTTTCACTGTATCACAGAAAACGTCTAGTTGCTATTTAACTTGTTATAAAACATATTTTCTGTTGCATTTTGCAGTGACCTTAGCAATACTACACGATGCTAAAGGAAATAACACAGGAAATATAAAACCCCTATCAGATTAAAAGGTTCACCAGCTGCCTCCTCTTTGGTATGAACAGGATTTGATTGGCTGGCGCCTCCATTGCAGCATGAGAGAGTTTCTACAGTGACACAACAGAACAACAACACGTGACATCATCTCATTCAGAGTAAACGAGCAGCGTTTAACTGATCCCAGTTCTTGTTCTTTAACGACTCAGGGCATTTTTCTCCTCTTCTCTGACAAGGTTTCAGTCTCGGTCTCTAATTGTGTTTCTTCTGGGCGACACATCAATAAACTTCATCTTCATTAACGATCACATCAGTCACATGGTTGTGCTGGATAAATGTCCTCCCTTAAATGTGTGTCCTCATGAGTTTAGGAAAAGCTGAAATATAAGTTGTAATTCTTGACTTTAGCTGGAAGTCGATTGAGTTCGGCAACGTCTGGATTCCTCAGCTGAGATCTGAAGGAACACTTTGAAAAGGTCGCCTGTCAGAGGAGAACATGCAAATTCAAAACCACATAGTTCATCTTCCTGAGAGGTCACGGTCTGAAGTAACAAGTCAGGTGACGATCACACATCTACACCTGACTGATCAAGGACAGCAAACGAATGTCTTTTAAATCAGATATTTGAAAAACTGGAACAGATGCACAGAGAGAGGAGATTTAAAGCCGGTTCGGGGATCTGCCTCTAATGTGATGTTGAGGATAGATATTAATTTTCTTTTAATTATTTTTAAAGCCCCAAAAAATATCCAAACACCATCTTGTCTTTCAGGTTTCCAGTCAGAATATATTACAAACCTCATGTCGCTCAGGGCTGCATTTCTAAATGTGCCTGAAATGTTTTAAAGCATTTTCAAGAAGCTGTTAAAACTTAGTGTATTCTTATTAGCTTAACACACTAAATATTGATTATTGAGATTAATGCAATTTTAGATTTTTATAAAGTAACATTCGTTTTATTATTATATTATATCAGTTACGTCAACTTCATGTATAATCTCTCTTATATCTAAGATTTTTGTGGCTTTATTTTCTTTTTCTGTTTAAAAACATCTATCATTTTTCATTTCCTTTAAAATTAAAACCATATCTCTCTCCTGGCCAGTGTTCATAGTCCTGCTCAAACTCCAGCCTTGTGTTAGGGAACTCGATTTTTGATATGCATCCAAATACTGAAATCAATAGTTGACACATTTCCAGGTCCTGGTTAAAGTTGAGTTGCAGTATTATTATCATTGAAATAAACATTCTAGCTCAAAATGACGATACAGCAGCTAAAGTTAAACTTCTTTCATTCAAATAAAAATAGTTTTCATTGCTTTTGCAAACGTGGAATCGCTTGAGTCGGACCTTAAACGGCTGTTTTGTGTATCTGCAGCTCTGTGGGAATAAAAAGTCTCCTCCTCCTGCGTCCACATGAAAAATCAACTTTCTGTTTTGCTCGGGCAGCATTTTCGGAGCAGTTGCACAGAACAGCCAAGACGCAGAGAAATAATTATGAATATTGAAGTGGTGAAGTGTTTCTGCATCCGGGATGTGAGGCTGAGAAGATGGTTGCGGCGTGTTCCCTAATGCAGACTCAATAACCTTCTCTGTCCTCCACCTCCTCCACCTCCTCCACCTCCTCTGCCTATCATTTTCAAATGCTTCCCATCTGAACAGATTCACTGTCATTTCTCCCCCCACGCACACATTTGTGTGATATTACCTGCAGCCGTGCCACAGCGGAGCCCAGACAAGGTCACACACTTGCAGAACTATAGTGTGTAATTGCAATCTCCAAATTTCCCATAATTGAATTAATGGCAGACACCCGGTGCACATGCCCTCAGTCGGCTCTTTGTTTTGGACCTGATTCGCTAATCGCAGTAATGACATTGCCAGTGCTCGTCACTTACGACCACACGCTTGTCCTCTGCTCACAGAAGGTCATTTCACGGCTGGTGTTTCTCAGGGGGCCGTGAACGCTCCCGGCACTTTCCCCCCCGCCCCCCCAGTTTGGCCCCAGTTTAGCCGAGTCCCTGTAAAGTGTAGATGTGGTATGAAAGCACACCTTCAAGCAGGGTTGAGTTGAAAGTAAGTGCTTTTCTGTGTTGGCTCCTGCTTTTGGGATACAGCACCGAAAATTGGCTCCAAACAAAAGCTCCTCTCTCTCCAGAGCGAGTCGACCTCCTGTTTGCTTTCCTCTGCTCGGTGCCTCCGGTGCACATCAATTAGTTTTTCACCTGAAAGTCTAAAGAGCCGCTGGCACCTGCAGAACTAAACCACACTCAACAGACTGAGCAGTTTGCTGCACTTAGAGCCTGATGGAGCAGGAGAAAGGTCACAGGGTCGTTCAGAAAAAAAACACTCAACACTTAATGTCCAGAGCAAACTTTGTACTTTGCTTATTATGGGATATGTTGTATATGAAACCGACGTTGTGGTGATAGCAGATGCCCGAGATCTTATATCGCAGGCTTTAGGGATTTCTCTCTGAACAAATCCAGACTGGTTCCATAGGTGGGGGAAGGAGAGGAATCTAAACATGAACAGCTGATCACATGTTTCCTAAAGTGATAAGAAGACATGCACTCCTTCCTGTGATGGGTCAGTCAGTCGCACGAGGCTCTGGCAGTTCTCATGTCATAAACAGTTCAGACCGTAAAACAGCTCAGGTCATAAAGTCATAGACAGGGAGGTTACTCTTCAACTACTAAATAAGTTTCAACCATAATTTTTCCAATACAACGTGCAACAGACAGAGACAGGAAGTATCCATGGTCTTGTCGTCCACAGAACTTGCGGTATAACAGAATTTATTACACAGAAGTTTCACAGGTGAGGACGGGCTCCATGGTTAACCCGGAGACATCACAAGCCAATAGTGAAAGTCTGACTTGCCTCCTGCAGGACAATGAGTATTATAGGGGAGGTGGGACCCCGAAAACTCTAGATAGCATGACATCACATCCCTGACTAAATATGGGCATGTTTTGCATTAAAGATGAAGAACATCCCTTCTTGACTCCTCCATTAGCAGGTCAAAGATTGTTCCAAGAAGGGAGAAAACTAACAGAAGTCATCAGGAATAGTTTTTAAAAAGTCTTAAGCATAAGGCGTCACAGATGTGAACATGTCATTATGTTTCATAACCGTGTTCAAAAAGATCTCTTAGCTGAATATACGCCAGTCACCATCAGGATCTATGGAGCCTCACACACACCGGGGGGGCCTCACCGGGGGAAAGCACGGAGGACCTGTAAAGTCCAGTTTGTGTCTGGAAGCATCTCAACGTTACCAGTTTCCCCCCCGAACTCTCTCCCAGTGGGTGAGGACCGTGTTGTCATGGCAACAGCTCTCTGGACCAATGGCCTCCTGGTATTTAGCTCGTCCATAGGTCACGCTCCCCGCCCTAATTAGTGCACAGCCACATTCTCACTGAACGAGAGAAAAGAAAACCATACATCCAGCAGAGGAAACGCATTTACAAGCATGAGTAACAATATATATGTTGATGAGACAATTTACACAGGCTCAGAATGGATGGGGGGGGGGGGGGGGGGTGTGTCACTGTCTGTGTGTAGTGTGACTCCAAACCTAAAAATAAGAGTTTTGTAATTATTGATGGAGACAGTTCTTGACGAGAGGGAACGTGGAACCTGTGACGGAGACAGAACTCAGTTTATCTCTGTTCATTTGAATTTCCTGTGAGAACATGACAACTAGGAACTTCCTGTCACACGTTTGTTGTTTGTGTGTGAGAAAGAGAGATGATGATGTAAACAAAGCCAATTTGAAATTTAGAAAGATAATTTATCAAAGATTTTGTTTAAGAAATGCACGATATTAACAAAATGCAACAAGAATGAACCATAGTGACCTTAAACATGGCCGGCTGTGGCTGAGGGGTAGAGCGGTCGTCCTCCAACCTGAAGGTCGATAGTTCAATCCCCAGTCTTCCCCATCTGCATGCCGAGGTGTCCTTGGGCAAGATGCTGAACCCTGATTTGGAACATAGAACAACAAAAGTGCTGCTAATAGATGCACTGTATGAATGTGTGTCTGAATGGGTCACTGTGTGTGTTGGCTGTTCTTTATGCTGCAGGTTTGTGTTGGGGAGAACGTGGGTGTCACAGCTCGATGCCTCGTACGCTCCTCAGCAACCGGCTTCACTTATGGAGGAGCCGAATAACTGAATAACAATCGCACCTCATTTACAAGTTTGTGCCGTTTAGTGTTAGCGCGGCTCAGAGAGGCTTTGTGTTAGTCACGCCTCGCGATGCCCAGGTGACTCCACGCTGGATTTTGTTGTAGCAGCTGTTTAATCCGGCGTGAGAGCAACAAAAAAGAAAAATACAAATTATCTTGAGAGGAAATTAAAAACCTGTGAGTAGTTCCTCTGCCCTGTTTCCCCCCCCGAGGGTCATTAAGGAAAGAGGAAAGTGAAACGGTAACAAGATGCTAAACTTGATCTGAATCTGAGGAGATATTTTCCTTTGGCAGTTTGAGACGTTTTGCCTAATTACGCCAATTGGCACCAGAAAGTGGCGCCAGGTTGCATCATCATCCTCCCTCCATCGTTTCCTCTCAATCACACGTTTGGAATTATTAGCGCTGGTTCCGAGCGGTGGAGTGAAGCTACCTGTGGTCGAGGGGCCGGGTGGAGGCCGGTGGATGAGGAGCAGATGCTTGAGCAGCATGAGGACATGATCATTAAGAAAGATAAATTAATTGTTTTAGACTTTTTCAAATCAGAGTACTTGTTCCACGTTCTCTGATTTTAGTGATTTCAGTTTATTTTGAGTTGTGTGTCACTGTAAACTGAAAATATCTTTGGGTTTAGAGCTTCTGGACTTTGGAGGTATGATGTGTCTTTGACCCCTGCTCTGTTATACAGGTTAGGGTTAGGGTTAGGGTTAGGGTTAGGGTTAGGGTTAGGGTTAGCCCTGAGAAGAACTTAAAGAATAAAACCAAGTGTTTCAGACAGAAGCTGAATGGAGGCGCAGCAGCAATGCACAGTCTGA
This sequence comes from Platichthys stellatus, assembly GCA_016801935.1. Lineage (NCBI taxonomy): Eukaryota > Metazoa > Chordata > Actinopteri > Pleuronectiformes > Pleuronectidae > Platichthys > Platichthys stellatus. The sequence continues at coordinate 3,953,782 of CM028859.1, forward strand.
GGAAAGTGACCTTTTAATCTCTTTTAATGAGTAATGTCGAGTGTAGAACTGGTGAAATACCAGTGGATTCTGCACCATTGAAGCCATCCATCCATTCATTGTACCTGCTGCATGGTATTTATCTTCTTTTGTTCGTTGAGCTGTCACGGTGATGCTCTTAGTGTGCCAGGAAGTGGACTGATGGCTCCCACTCGAGAGGAGGAGGAGGAGGAGGAGGGGGGCCGGGGAGGGGGAGGTGGAGGAGGAGGAGGAGGAGGAGGAGGCGAGACATGGAGAGCTCTCCTCCTTAAAGATCTCATAATGATATGACTGGTACAGCTTCTTGTGACCAGCAGGCAGAAAATTACATTCTGCTTTGCTCATTAAAGAGGCCACTGAGCCGGAAGGTTCTTTCTTTCCTCACCTGCTAAGCAGCTCATCAGCTCGGCCAAAACTATCATTAGGACAAGAACACGGCTGTAAGAGTCGAATGGAACATTAGATAAACGAGAGAGTTGCTATAAAGGGAAACGTCATCTGATAACACTGTTTCTTTTTTGCATCTCAGGATGTGTTTAATAGAAACACGTGGGTAGATGCAGGTCTGTGGTTTAGAGACGCGTGAGGAACTGAGGATGTTGCTCCACACAAGCAAGTCAGGTGTAAGGTTTTAATTTCCTCTGAAGGGCAGTGTCAGCTCTGCTCAGCGGAGCATCCATTACTTCATTACCTGATCACCCACGCCCCCGCTCAGAGGAGGTGGGGGGGGGGGGTGCAACGCGCATGGTAATCAGGTTAATAACGCCACCTGATGCTGATTCTAACCTTGACACCTTTGCCCTTGTTCCTGGTCGAGCACCGGGCTCCAGATACTGTCTTCTGTCTCCGAGCAGAGACCTCTTTTGTCTGACTGGCTGGTTTCTGCTCGGTGGCAGCTGCAGCGGACACCGAGCGCCTTGGAAGCGCCGAGGAAATGAGACGTGGCCCCTCGGGGTCTCTAATCAATGAGACAGCTCCGGCAGAATAACCCACATTTAGATCAATGGGAAGCTGCAGCCGCTCATACAGGTTCCTCAGAGTAATTACTCCTCCTGCCCGCTGCAGCCTAATGAAGGAACATTGTAAATGTCAATGAATGGAGTCTTTTCCCACGACTGACTTTCTGTAACGTGCTCCTGCTGCAGACAGAACCTCCACCGGCCAACTGGGATTCTTTCTTTCCTCGCCTGCCATCGCACTGATGCAACTGTTAACACCCGTTTTCCATCAAGTTGAACTCTTCACCTGGAATTTATTTAAAGGATGAACGAGCACTGTTTCAACATGATGTGAATAACTCGGCTTCTTCTTTTTCTACTTCATGCATCAGTGATATTTTGTCTTTTTCTGTTTGATAGTCTGCACAGAAGACAGTCGGGGGGAAATTAATGTATTTGGATTTGCTTTTAAAAGACTCATTACTTCCTTATTTGTACATCCAGATGGATATTACGTTTCCACTTCATCTTACACTACAAGAAAATAATCCAAAATATGTTGGATATGACATCCTTGACGTAATTTGTGCAGTATAGTGACGGTGGAGTGGAACCATGGTGTCAAGGTCCTGCCGATCCAGAGCCGGTCTTACCCGTCGTGACGTTTCAACCTGTTTTTATAGATTCAATTAACAGGACACATGTTTGGTCCATGTCCCATCTGCTAACCAGGAGGAGGAGGGTTTTCATGATATTTACCAACCAGCACCAGGGAGACAACAGGATGTTTTGACTTCATTTCGGGAAGGATCCATTTTATTGCTTATATACAGTCCATGGCGCTAATTGTCAGTAAAGGGAAACATCAGGATTCAAATCGTATGTTTTTGGACTTCCTCATATTTCTGCTCTTCTGCCCCCCCGATCCTCCATCACGGTGCCGCTGGAGTATTTGTCTTTGTTTTAGGAGGCGGGCTTGAAGCTGTTAGTCATCCCTGTAGTAAACCTTCTCCCGTCTCGGGGGGGTTTCATGTTGTCTCGCGTCAGGTGTGATGGAGTGTGTCATTACTGGAGCCTCCCTGCACCAAGGGTCCTACCCACCTCCCCTGAGCAGGCTCCCCAGTGTTGGCTCCTTGTTGCAGTGGTGAGAAGGAGGAGGAGGCGCACCAAGGAGACCCAGGGGACACACACACACATACACAGCCTCTCCATGTCTTTATTCCCCCCCCCCTCAGAATGTATCTGCACCTGTAATAGTTGTGTCTTATCAGGAAAGGGCAGGAGCCTCTATCAACAGGTGAGGTCATTGCTGAGGTGAAGTAATTACAGATATCTGAGACAGGGAGGAAGCCGACTGCGGCTCCTCTGGGAATCGGGTGACAGAGTCAGATTAGACCATATCTTCATCTGCATACTGGAGGTAACACCGGTCTTATCTCCCGTGCCGAGCTGGGGGTAAAGGAATTTGGGTCATTTCATCCATTAAACATGATACATCTGCCATCTTATTAGGATGTGCTCTACTTTCAGGCATTTCCCTTTTCTTTTTTTTCATCCAATGATGCTCCAGTTCTTTTTCTGTTTTACTTTTTCTGCTTTTGGAATCTTTTTTTGCATCATGTATTTCCAGAAATGTCAAAGAAAGAACACATGCTCCTGTCTCGCCGATACTTCAACCATCAGGGATTCAGAGTTTTTTTTTTTTCCACTTGTACTGGAAGACGTCTCGGGCTGGATCTCGACATCGAGACGGGAGCACTGACTCAAATTGCAGGCGTGCCCTCTCGGAGCACAATGCCGACGTCTCTCACCCGCTGTGGGTGGCGCAGCTCCAGCTCGAGTGGAGCTGGAGCTGGAGCAGTCTGATTCATCTGCAGGCACTTAAGAAGTAAGAGAGAGAGAGAGAGAGAGACTGACGGGTGCCCTTTCAGAAGTAGATGCTCCAGAGCTGAGATGACAGCTGCCTGAACATCCAGTAGAGTCGAGAGAAGAGCACCGGCACAACATTATTCCACTTCCTCAACCCACCGCGTCGTCCTCGTGGCTCTGAGCAGCAGAGCGAACGAGAGACATTTGTTTTGAGTGATTAAACTCCCAATTAGGTTGTTGATTAACTGACTAATTAGTTGAATATGGTGAAAATATGAAAGAAGCTTCTTCCACTTCACTGCCAACGTTTTGGTTTAAACAGTTTCATCTGGCAGTAATTTTTTAAAACACTTTAAGTTTTGATGTTTCAGAAAAGAACATCAACTGTATCTATGGCTGATGTGGTCAACGAGAGGTCAGTCAGAAAGCAAATACATGTTTGTGTGAAGTTTTCTTTTCCCTTAGTAATAACTGAAACGATGAATCCATTATCCAAGATTTATTTTTTCATTCAATTCCAATAAATCTCATGATTAATCACCTAATTGTTCCAGCTCGGCTGACGAGGATAAGATGTTCAGACAGAAAGTATCGTCTGCATAGAAGTTGACCTCATGTAGTTTCATTCTTTCTCTATTTCTGTTGTGTATTCCTCCTGTTTCCACTTCTCTTTTTCAATATCTAGGTTAAAAAAAACAACTCAAAGATGAATATTTGGCGCCTTATTTGTTGTTTTCTACCCCCAACAAAATCAAAATGAAATGTTGCACATTTTTCCCTATAAAACTCCGTCTTGGAAAATCTATAGTTTATGAAGCTCGCAGCAAAACCCAGCTAATAAAGAGCTTCACTGGATGAATAAATATGGAGACAGACGAAAAATAGACATCTAATAAAATTTGATAGCAACATCATTTTACATGTTACTGGAACATTGACTTTTTGTCACTGGAAACCACCGAACACATCGTCTGACACAGTTTTCAATCTCTTAAACAGCCAAAACACTCGTTAAGGTTTCTCTCCTCCACGAGTCTTGTTGTCTCTCTTGTTGTGGGGGGGGGGGTATTTTTGTCCTCTGTTGTCATAGAGTTGTTACCAGGAGATGTAATTACGCCGACGTTCCCCTGTGATGACAGACTCATTTGTGATCTCCTGTGGTTTGTTGGGAAACATCTCAAACACTGATGATGGACGACGATGTCTCTGAGTTAACTAGACTCCACTGAGCCCGGTGACGTCCACGACTGTAGTGATTTCAAACTGTTGAAACTCGATTTAGTAAAAGATAATATAGTAATGTGTGTTAGCGTGAGGAAACTGCCGACCAGTGGGTTTCCCTGTGCAGCATGTAAATGAGCTGGAGTTCACATCCCATCTCAGCAAATGGGCCGGAACTGAGCATCATCCCGATTATTACGAGCTCGTTAGAATTAGTTGGGCATGATTTGTATTCACAAAAGGAAAAGTTGTCTCGGGGGTAATTTGTGTACATTTGTATCTGGGGTGGGGTGTTTCTTTGTGTTTTGATTCTTTTCTCAAATAGAATATTTCACTTCTTGAATATATGAAATGTTGTTTAACCGTTAAATTAAAGTCAAGTTGAGAAAAGATTCAAATTCAATAAAAGCTCCAAACTCAATTACCAACAGGTTTTTAACAGATTAAAGCGTGTGGGACGCTCTTTGTAGCTTCCTGTCCAAAAATACCACAGTAACCCGTAATCTCCCAGCAGCCCCCAGTGACACGACGTAACCCAGCTTGCTTTTGGCAGAGGATTAATGGAGAGCTTTGAGAAAATTGTCCCACAGCGAGGCGAGGGACTTTGACTCCTGGTTTCTGACTCCGTGTCTCTGACGGAGGAGAAAGCGCCGACATGACAGAAAACTTCTCGAGCTCGACGGGTGGAAAATTGGAAGCGGTCTGCAGTTCAGTGCGGCCGACGGATCCTGGCAGAGAAAATAACACGGGCTGTGATTGAGATTGTTCTTTTGAAGGCGAGCCATGATGGCTTCCAGGGACCTCAATATCACGTCTCACTTCTGAAGATGAAGGGGTTTTAGTTCTGGTGGGTTTTTCTTTCCTCTGACCCGTCATCCTAAAGATAGAAGGACTCGACTCTGGATCGTGTTCTGGGCTTTGTGGCCTCGTTTCCTGTTTATTTTTATTCGCTCTTATCGGTGAAGGTGGGAAACAGGAAGCCAATGTGGCTGCAAACCTGAGATTAAATGCAGTTTATTCACTTCAGTGGGTGCACCGCTGGAAGTGAGGCGGCCTGGCAGCTCATTGAAGCAGGAGAACATATTTGTTTCTCCAGTAAGATGTGGATTTATAGTCTCTCTCTGTGCCGTAGTGTTTCCACAGTTTCTCCGTCAGCTCTCCCCCACATCTCCAGGTTTCCTCTGGATCTTATGAATGAGAGAGCTGCTCCACACCTGCCCGACTGTGTCCCTCTCCATCCAGATGTGGGTCTCTCTCATTCACACACCCACTGACGGTGATAGAGGTTGAGAGGAGCAGCGTAGAAGTGGAGCAGCGCTGCCCTAGTTTACTGGTTATGGATGAAGTGATGGGACTGGGTTCTCTGGCTCTGCTGTAGCATGGAGGCCCTGCAGGACACTGCTCATCCAGAAAGCCCTCATTGGTTAGCTTTCTCTTTCTAATGTGAAGAGGAGACAAGCCAAAGTCAATCCACATTCAAATTATTACATGCACTGAGGAGGTTATATTTTCAACCCTGCTTATCTGTATCAGGATGGACCACAAAGAAAGTGTTGTTTTTAATATTTCACCAGTTTTCCAGGAAACAATACTGGCAATCAGTTGTAGAGTGTAATCCTCTGAAAAAAGGTCCAACAAATTCTGAATTTATTAAATCAAAATCCATGTATTTTTTCCTCCATGAAAATAGTGAACATGTTGAATAAATGTGTTGTGGAAATCTGTTTGGTTCCAAGAAATGGGATGAAACATACGTGGATACTGACAAAGAAATAATAATATCAGAGACTGATTTGTAGTTTGATCCAAATAAATGTTCCGATCTAGTCGATTTTTTCCAGCTGCTGAATAGAAACAACGTTAGATTCAGATCTTTGGAAAACAGCAGAACCAGGCGTGCAGAACAGCACTGAGACGCTCAACCAGCAGAAGAACTGAACATGTGACACACAATCAAATCCTCTTCTTAAAAAATATGCAAAACCTGCCATTTTAAATCTAAGAATTATTGAAGAAGTAATGATTCTGATCAATTCTCATTTTAGAAGAGACGCAGACAAATGAATGAGCTGTAATTAGTAAAGTACGTTGTTGTTTTTCCTCCATTGTTTGGATGAAGTGACTCATAAAAGAGTCCGACTGTGACTCAGATGTTTAGATAACAAAACAGAGGCAGAATTATTCTGCCTCTGTTTTGTAACCGATTTGTTTTGTCGCTGAAGGACATCTGTTTTATTTTGAAAAGGATCCACATTGTGCAGTTTAATCTTCTTTCTATCGTTGTTAGGACCCTCGATGACACAAACTTTGATCCTCCCAACTTAAAGGGCACTTTCTCTATGGTTTTTACCGGTGTTTATACACGTGGGTGTGACAAATTAAACTCAGTGAAAAGTCGACTTTAAGTTCTTCTTTTCCTTCAGTAAAAGTCTCTCCTCCCATTTGATTGAGCTGCAGGGTGCTGGTTAAAGGTGCTGGTTTAGCTCTTCACTGGTGGATGTAGGATTTTTCTAAATCAAGGGGCCATCAAGGAGCCATGATTTACACTGAGGGGCCAATTATATGTCCAACCTCCACACAGTAGCCCTGATTGAGCGAGGTGCGCATTAAGTCCTTCCTTGCTCGAGCAAATCCAATCCGTCCATCATCTATTGATTCGTTTATCCATTTATCCATTTTCCACATTCGTTCATATATATATTAAGTTGTCATAGTTACGTTAGCGCCAAATTTGTCTATTTGTTAAGTTTACTGATAGGACACTTCATAGGCCAATCAGATTTCAGCTGGAGCCCCTGGATCCGCCTCTGGAGCCCACAGTAGCTGAACATACTGTATTTGACTTTTCTATATATTAATAAAAATAAGCTGACAGAGACATTTTGAGTCTTCGGAGCTGCACAAGTGTTCGTTTGACATTCCATCGAGTCATTTCCCTCGATGTTAATAACTGAGATATCATTAATGGAGCATTAAGTGAAAGTTAAAAGCATTAAAATGAACATGACTCATGTGCAGAGGGTTGGAACGGTCGTATAGATCCAGACCCACACACACACACACACACACACACACACAGACAGACACGCACACTAATAACACAGTTTATGTTTCATGAAGATTTTGTTGACTCCACAAGATAACTACTTCTTCTGAGAGTAAAACCCTCCGTGTTGTGGTTGTCGTCTCTGTCACGGAGATCAACACAAGCACAAAATTACAGGAACGCCTTTATAATGAAAGAAGACAAAGGGAGAAATCAGCTTGTGTGTGTCTGCGTGTGCTCACACTGTGAGGAGAAGGAGGAGGAGGAGGAGGAGGAGGACATGCACAGTCTGTTGGATTTACCTCTGCTTTTGGATCAGTGTTCCTGCCGCACCAGGACAAAAGACGAGAAGTGTGTTTGTGCACCATTATCCTAACTCCACATATTCTCCTCTGATTTGTTGTTGGCAGGATTTACGAGCGGGTGATAGACCCTCCTCAGATGGAGCTCACCCCGGGCAGTGGAGTGTGGCTGGGCCAGCACGGCCACAAGCACGGCCTGTTCAAGGTAAGACTCCAGAGATGATGCACACACACACACACACACACACACACAGACACACACCCCCACTTCCTTCACATACCAGAAGGTGCTTCACATTCCAGCCTTTGAGAGAGAGACGTACAGAAGAAGAGTTTCTTTGAAACGCTCGTTCCCAGGCTCATTACAATGCTGTCGATTTTTAATCACTGCTCACTTTGTCAGGCTCCTGCATGCGATCACAGCAGGGGGTGCAAACAGCGGGGGGGGGGGCGCCCAGACACACACGTGCTCTTGATATTCCCACCTCTCCTGCCCACCTGCCATGCAATCAATGGGCTTTTTTCATTTTGGTCCATGTAACATATTGATCAGTTTCCGGTCCCCGCTGCGGTGTAAATTATTTCTGCCTCCCCCGTGCTTTGACACCATCGCTGCTGCACCATCCCTCCTCCTCCCTCCTCCTCCCTTCTCCTCCCTCCTCCTTCATCCCCCTTTCTTGCATCGAGACCTCGAGGAGCTCCTTCTTCTGAGAGGGAGATGTGGTCTGCTCCGTCACCCAGTTCCCCACCTGTGGTCGGCTCAGTGCTCACAGACTGTCTACCCATCCACTGCTCAAATGCGTTTGTCAGCAGTGGACACAGATGGCGTGGAAGTGCACAGGCTCATATGAAGTGATGGAGGGAATGAGGAGGTCCCCCCCCTCCTCCATGACTTCCTCCCTGACTTCCTCCCTGACTTCCTCCATGACTTCCTCCATGACTTCCTCCCTGACTTCCTCCCTGACTTCCTCCATGACTTCCTCCATGACTTCCTCCCTGACTTCCTCCCTGACTTCCTCCATGACTTCCTCCATGACTTCCTCCCTGACTTCCTCCCTGACTTCCTCCATGACTTCCTCCATGACTTCCTCCCTGACTTCCTCCCTGACTTCCTCCATGACTTCCTCCATGACTTCCTCCCTGACTTCCTCCCTGACTTCCTCCATGACTTCCTCCATGACTTCCTCCCTGACTTCCTCCCTGACTTCCTCCATGACTTCCTCCATGACTTCCTCCCTGACTTCCTCCCTGACTTCCTCCATGACTTCCTCCATGACTTCCTCCCTGACTTCCTCCCTGACTTCCTCCATGACTTCCTCCATGACTTCCTCCCTGACTTCCTCCCTGACTTCCTCCATGACTTCCTCCATGACTTCCTCCCTGACTTCCTCCCTGACTTCCTCCATGACTTCCTCCATGACTTCCTCCCTGACTTCCTCCCTGACTTCCTCCATGACTTCCTCCATGACTTCCTCCCTGACTTCCTCCCTGACTTCCTCCATGACTTCCTCCATGACTTCCTCCCTGACTTCCTCCCTGACTTCCTCCATGACTTCCTCCATGACTTCCTCCCTGACTTCCTCCCTGACTTCCTCCATGACTTCCTCCATGACTTCCTCCCTGACATTCTCCCTGACTTCCTCCATGACTTCCTCCATGACTTCCTCCCTGACTTCCTCCATGACTTCCTCCTTGACTTCCTCAATGACTTCTTCCTTGACTTCCTCCATGACTTCCTCCCTGACTTCCTCCCTGACTTCCTCCCTGACTTCCTCCTTGACTTCCTCAATGACTTCTTCCTTGACTTCCTCCATGACTTTCTCCCTGACTTCCTCCCTGGCTTCCTCCCTGACTTCCTCCCTGACTTTCTCCATGACTTCCTCCATGACTTCCTCCCTGCCTTCCTCCCTGACTTCCTTGACTTCCCTCCTGACTTCCTCTATGACTTCCCCCCTGACTTCCTCCCTGACTTCATCCCTGACTGCATCCCCGACTTCCTCCCGAACCTCCTCCCTGACTTCCTCCCTGAGTTCCTCCCTGGCTTCCTCCCTGACTTCCTCCTTGACTTCCTCCCCTTTGCTCCCCTCATAATCACTTCAGCTGCTTCAGGAAGCTACAACCATAAAACATAACTAGGGGTCGTAATGAGCTTCTTTCTCAGATGACTTGTGGGTTTGTGTGTGTGTGCAGTGACTGCTGGCTGATTCTAGTGCTGGACAATAATTCATATCCTTTCACTGAAATCTGCAAACCATTAAAATACAGAGAACTTCAGATATATTACCTTTTTAATTCTGTCATACGTTATTATGTTATAGTCAAAGTCTCTGTTCGCTGTCTGATCCTTGAGTTAAAGGTGAGATGTTTCAGTAAAATACATTTATTCACATTTTCTTTATTCTATTGTTTTTCCATGGGCTCTACCCTGATGTGAAAAGAATAAATCAGTACTTTCATGTGTTTCCACCTGAACTTACTAAACTCTGTCAACCCAGATACATTTCAGCTGCAGGCTGTTGTCTACTTGCCTGTTATTTTTCCACAGGGCGTTTCTGAACTTTGGAGAGAGACGGCTGTGTCCCTCGTGTCTTCACACTAAACACCTGATTTAAAGGGAACAGAATAAAACACAACACTACAACAGTTTGTGTCACAGTTCATTTAATCTCAAACCACATATTATCTCCTTCTTCTGTTCCTGACATCAACACTAATCTGGAGTTTTCAAGCACCCACAAAAAGGAGGTATTTGGAAACGATGATGTCCACATTGCTTCCTGATTGGTTCTTATCAGTCTTGAGGGTTTATAACATTTAACATCAGTTAGTGTTTTCACCCAGTAGCTCACGTTACTGGTCAGGTCATGCATTTCCAGGTGTTATTATGGACAGAGTTTAGTTTTGATACAGAGCTAAAACACTCCTCTGGACAGAGATCGTTGTATTTCCAAAATGCAGATTTGAACCAAAAACATATTAGTTTGTGTAATTTGTTGAATCTGTAGACAAAAGGCTAGTTGCACTGGGGATTATGTGCTGTTATGGATAAACCATGTTAATTTATATATGTATAAACTGTTGTGCGACTAATAAAGGAGTATCTTATCTTATCTTAGGTTTGTCCTTGCATCAGTGTTCAGATGTATTGTGCAGAGGTCTTGATAGACACATACAGAGATGGAACATTCAGCTAACTTTACGTTCACCTCTTCCTTCTTCAACCTGCTGAAGACGAGAGGATGCACAGAGTCCACTCACATCTTCTCTTGTCAAACGTAGAGACGGTTGAAGAGCTTGTTGAAAAATGAGAATAAAGAAGCAAAAGGAGAAAATAGCCGAGAGCGAGTATAACACCGCAGGAGGAGATAGGAGGCGAAATAAAGTGGCGGCTGTAATCTATCCCACTCAGGACGGAGGAGTGGGAGGACGATAAGACGAGCTAACTAGGCCTTTAAATAAAACATATTCAGTCCCGGCTGTGGCTGCAGACGCTCCACGTCCTCCTGCCGCCTCCTCTCGGGGCCCTTCAATCTGAAAGAGCAACCGTAATAAATTATCTTTATCTAGAATCCATTGTACCGGGGAACGCTGACTCCTCAGGGACGGTGCGGGCTCGTTTGCAGCCGGCGCTCTTGTGAAGCACTCTGCGTTTCATGCACTACGGGACGGTAATGAATCCTAACACAGGCGGTGATGGAAAGCAAGGAGCAGGTTCCACGAGGTGGCACGATGGAGGAAACGTGGACGGGAGGGATTCAGAGCGGAGAGGTCTCCCACTTAGTTTGTCTTTAACTTTAAAGAAAAGGTGGGAAACTGATCTCATCACCTGACTCTATTCACACTGGTTCTGTTCTCATTAACTTTCCCGTTGACTCATGTGTTTCTGTAATGTTCATCCTCTGTCTCTCTGCCTCTGGTCTCTTCCCCTCTCGCACTTGTTAATTAGTGTGGTTGATGTTGAGTTGGTCCTCGGAGATGAGCAGCAGGCTGAAGCTCGGTCCTCACACCTGGCTCGGGAAGAGAAAAGTCATGTTCTGCATGATTGTACCCGGGACAGTAGACCTCTCTCAATGTTACCCAAAGGCAAAGGCAACAGCAGGCCTGGACTCTGATTGCTGCGATAAACCAGCTTACGTGGAAGAATGATGGTGAAAGAGAGCAGACAGGAGCAGTGGAGATAATAGCGAGTGAACTGGTGAATGTTTGAGGGACACAAGGAAACAAATGATACCTAAACAGCACCTGATGCAGCTAGATTCCCAAAAGGAGATATTTTGTATTCATGTGTAATTGAACATGAGATAATTACCTTGTGGGCGCAGGATCTTTTTTTATCTTGAATGCAGAGGATATTTTTAGTAGCATGCACCCTCACACAAAGATTTGTAGAAGTAGTGTTACAGTGTTTTTGGAAATTAGCCGAGAGAGAGAGAGAGACAGAGAGAGAGAGAGAGAGAGAGAGAGAGAGTGAGAGAGCGAGAGCTAAACTTCAAAAATCAATGCAGCTGCAGAGTCTGTGATATTTTCTTGACCCCTCTCATATTACATGTGGTTCTTAAATTCACTGCTAATATAAAACTATTGATTATTTCAGGCTTAAAGCTGAAAGTCAGCACTTCTGTCAAATTCCCTTCAAATCCAATGAGAGCAGTGAGCAGCTGCACCGAGACAAGAAGAACTTGTGTCACTGACTTCAGAATTAAATTAAGAACTCTAAAGAATCATGACATGATGGTTTAGTTTAAATAAAGATTTTACAACATATTCTACTAATTTCTGCAATTATTATTTTTCCTTTATACCTACGTGCATTAACTCAATCACCTTTATTTAATGTGATGTTTATTAACGTTTCTAATGACAGTGCTGTGCTGGTGAGGCAGTGATGGAGAGACATGTGGGGCCTTGCTGCTTATTTGACATAAACAAAATAACTACACAAAAATATACTGAGGAAAGCCCCCCCCCCCCCCCCCCCCACGTCTGCAGCCATGGACTCGTCTCATCACCGGGGAGTTGACATTATTTGGCAGAGGAATGAAACATACCTGGTATTGCAGGGGAATGAGATATGTGTGTGTTTGTGTGTCTGTGTGTGTGTGTGTGTGTGAGAAAAGATATTTGATGACTTCAGTTCCAATTACCTGCTGATCACTGGCAGTGATGTGCAGTCAGGGCTCTGATATCACACCAGCGGCTCAGACAGCCTCCATCTACACCTTCATTTTCATCCTGAGTGACACCGACAATCTGCTTCTCCATCCGTTGTCTCACAGTGCGCGCTTGTGTGTGTTTGTTTGTGTGTGTTTGTGAGAGTGAGAGAGAGAGTGTTTGTTTGTTTTCAATCTGTGCTGCTCGCCTGAAGCCTCTCTCTCTCTCTCTCTCTCTCTCTCTCTCTCTCTCTCTCTCTCTCTCCCTCTCCCTCTCTCTCCCTCCCTCCCTCCCTCTCCCAGGTGTTGTTTGCATGCCGGCCACCCAAATGAACAGTAAATGAATTTCACCAACACGTGAAGCACAGATGAGCAGGTGCCAGTTCTGCTTCGGGTTGAGAATGCTAATGCCCCCCCCACAGCACATTTTAAATATGGCTTCCAGTGCTGAAACTCTATCAGGCTCGTGTTTTTCTGTGCGGGTTCCCCGGTGGTTTCCATTAGAGAGGGCGCTTTGTTTTCCATCATTGATCCCTGTGGTCATCACGGAGACGTCTCTGGAGCCAGGCTGTCATTCAGAGTGATTGACAGGTCGTCAGTTAATAAAGGAGAGAGAGCTCCGATGGTTAAAGGCCATTTTACTTCTGCTTTTGTGTGGAGTAGCTTCTCTTCAGCTCAGCTAGGAGAGAACGCTGTGTGTGTACTTTGTGTTTTCACCATCTCCCTGATACATTTCCATTATATGTCCAAGTTTCATGCAGATTCAAGTATATTGGGATGGAAACAGACCAGTGCAGTGCTTCTTCTAATCATGTGTGTTTGGAATCTGACATTTTTCTTACAGATTGAAGCAGCGTTTTAAATTCTAAATGATTCCTTGCATCATAGTAAGATGTTTAAAAACACATAATTAAATCAGGATAAATCAGAACACAGGTTTTGTTCCTGTCAAGAAAACCTGTAATAAATTGTGTTTTCATTTGTGTTTGTTCTTTAGATATTCAGCAGCATTATGCAGAAACCACAGAACCATGAACGTTTGTGGAGGGGCACATTGGGACATCATCCAAGAAAGAGACAAATCAATTTCGGATCCAGGATATTTTTTTAAACTCTATTAAACAATTTACACTTTCTCAGAGAATAACTCATCCTGATGGATAAATTCAGGCGTCTTTATGGGACAGATATTTCAGGAGTGTGTCCAAATTTGGTGCAGATTTTAATTTGACCTGTATCGTTCAAATTAAAATCAATTCAACATCTCAATTTGACCAAATCGTTAACGAATGAATTTCCTTCTTCTTGAGTTCACAGCTCGGGAGCCTCTCGAGGAACACGGCGCTGAACACCATTAGCATTCAGCTTGTGTTCATGCTAGCATTTGAATTATTGATGATATCCCAACATGGATCAATACATTGTATGTATCATTGTCTAACACCCCCCCCCCCTCTCTCTCTCTCTTTGTGTTGCCAGGGCGTCATCCAGGATGTGAAGCTGATTTTCGCCCCCAACGGCTTCATCACACAATGTCCTAACCTCAACCGCAGTAAGTGTAATGATGATAGAGTCACTGTGGTGTTCTTAGGTATTAGGGGGGGGGGGGGGGCTGGGTATAGGGGGGGGGGGGGGGGCACCTTCTCCATTACAGTGCACCATTATGAAATTGGGTTGTAATGAGCGATGTGTCATCCGGCGGTGACCTCACACACAGAGTGTCTTCCTCCAGCCATCTTCCTCCTGATCTCATTCCTCTCATCGTGTCTGTTTACTGTCGGCCGGGTGGAGATAGGAGGTCGCCGCCGCGCCACCGTCTCTGTCACCGATCAATGCGGCGTGTGATCACACCGCGGCGCTTCATTATTGATGCTAACAGCAGCCACAGGCCGAGGACACAGAGTAAACAGATGTGTGAGGCTTGTGTTTGCTGGTGGCCACCACGAGCCGAGTCCAGATGAATACAGTCTGGGTAACGATTTTCCTTTTGTTCCCTGTTCTGCTCTGTTTATCTCCTGTCTAATTTATTCCCTCTTGTTTGTCTCTCTCTCTCTCTCTCTGTCTCTCTCTCTCTCTCTCTCTTTCC
>CM028859.1:3980515-3994201 GCA_016801935.1 Platichthys stellatus
CCCCCCCTTTGCTCTCTCTGCCCCTCCACCATCACCCCCCCCCCCCTTTCTGTGGCGTGTGGGGAAGAATAATGCCGACACAGCTCTTTCCACAGTAATGGCTCCCCAGGCTCCCCCCCGTCTCTCAGGGCTTTTATGTGCCACCGGTCTGTCACTCATTACAGGACCTGATGGGTGGCATCAGCCTGCACCTACTGGAGACAATCATCTCTGTCTGTCCCCTCACACCGCGGATTCACGTGCAGGTCCTCGGTGTGGGGTTGGGTTTGGATTTAAAGAAGCACGGTGGCACACGGGCGGTGCACTGGTGCTGCGCCAGTCGGACACAGTTTGATTCCCGGCATCGGATTCTCATGTAGATGTTTTCTCTAAAAAATAATCCAAAAATACATCTGCTGTTGTTGAAGTAGAGCAAAATTGTGACAACACAATGTACACACACTGTGACTGTCACTCTTTTGTGACGTTGATGTTGATTGTGTACTGTTTGTTATTCTCGATGTGTGTGTTTGCAAGCTTTCATGGAAAACAATGCTCCACATCGTCAACATTGTAAATCAGACGTCTTGTCAGAAGCAAAGTTCCTCTTTTGTTTGCTTTTCATCCACAGTGACGTCTTTTGCTCGTGTGTGAACAGAATATCTCTCGGCCGTCGGGCTTGAGCACATCTTCAGATCCAAAGTAAATCCAGCCTTCCTCCGTCCCTCTCTCTCAGGTTATGACTTCTGCGCAGAGGGACTCATTTGTGGAGAAAACTCCGAGTGCAAAAACCGGAATACCAGAGCAGAGTGTGAATGCAAGAGCGGCTACGCCTCGATCCACGGGGACTCCACTTACTGTGAAGGTAGGACCGAAGCCCGAGACGAGGCTCGTGTGACTCACTCATTATGTTTATTAGCTGGAGAAGTTAAGAGCAGGACGGGTGAGCGTTAATTCACTGCTCGGTGGGACTCGACGCCGAGTGAGGCCTGGAGGAAGGAGGAGGATGGACCGAGAGGGGAATAGGATTTGTTCTGATGCAATGTTGTTGGCTGGGAAATTGTGTTTGCTATGAGCTTGATGTATAAAGTGAAGTTTCAGGTGTTGTTCCCTTGATGGCTCAAGCCACATGGGTTGTGTCTCTGCAGATTTATACATGTAGTGTTAAGAGACAGATTCACACTCAAGAGCTTTGTTGTTGTTAGAAAATCAACAAGAGAAGAGACAACAACAAGGAAATGTGGACAAAAACTGACGAGACAAAAGAAAGACACTTTCTAAATTGGTTCAGTGGCCTTTGTATGGAATTAAAAAGTGCAGAACAAGTATCACTAACAAAAAGAAAAGTCTGTATTTGGGACGAGGTCTTCACGTTTCCTGGAAAACGTATAATCTGGGTTTGGAGACATATTACGCGAGTGGGATTCTGTCCACGTCTGGTTCTGGACTCTGCAGATTGACTCCCTCGGACTCGGAGGACGAGTGATAGCGCTAATGGCCGCATTAGATTAGATAAAGAGGATTTGCTCGCTTGTCTTTGGGCCGGAGCCGCGACTCGCTGAACACACTGAACACACTGGACGCTCTGGAAGCTGCAGAGCCGCGAGCCGCTCTGTGTTTGATCTGCATGGTAAAGAGGTTTACCCAGAGCTCCACTCTCATCCAGCACCGTCCCTCACCATGTGAGCGGGAGCCGGCAGACGCCCGTTGTCAGATCAACTTTTTTTTAAATCGTGCAGCCGCGGCTCTATTTGCTATGGCGGCATTATCCACGTTTGGGGGGGGGGTGCTCCCTTAAGGCAGCTCAAACTTCCATTGTAAGTGGATTAGCTGGAATCCTGCTGTACAGTGTGGGGCTGTTTGACAGGGCTGCACCCTCACCTCCAGCGGTAATGGGTTTAGAGGAACATCTGAGTTCTAAACAAAGCTGAGCAGCGTGTCCCTGATATCCTGATAGATCCGGTTGTTGTTTGACAAACAGAGAGTCGTCCCTGGCTCTGTCTCCAAGCTGTCATGAAACCTGATTATTGTTTCCCCCTGAATGTTTTAATATGCGGCTGAAAGATTGAATATGAGATTGTTTATTTACTTATTTACCAGAGGATTTCAGCGGAGTCTAATCTGTGCCTGGTTTCTCTCGCTCTGTCACATTGTGGACTCTCTCCCTCTCTCCTGGAGGGAATGAGGTGTATTATCTGTTGTGAGACATTATATTGAAATTTCTCTCGGCTTAAAACAGGAGGAGGATTTTTCCTGTTCCTGGATTATGTGTTTTTACTCGATTCTCTGTTTCCACTTTGTTTGTTCCCAAAACAACAAGAACACGGTTAACGTTACATTTTAAACTTGATTACATCCACTGCACTTTTACTTCTGATTCAAATGAAGGTGAATTAAATACATGTGCGGCACAGTGGGGCGTAGTGGGTGGACCTGCAGCAAGAAGGTTCCCAGTAGGGTTTCTGTGGGTTCTCCAGTTTCCTCCCAGTCCAAACTCAATTCAAGACTCCAAACTCAGCATAGGTGAGAATGTGAATTGGTTGTTTGTCGGATGGATGGATGAAATGTGATATTTCAAAATGAAACACCTTTACAATTGTATGCTTTAATTGTCGGGTGTTCATTTTTGCCAGAGAGTGGTTGAACGCTAACGTTAGCTGTTGTCTAACGATCGTCTCTAAATATGTTTGGACATTTATCCACCATCCATGCAGAGAGTGAGTTGAATCCAGCTGTGCAACATCTATTGTGTGTGCGTGTTCCAGTTCTGCCAGATTTATGACCCTGAGAAGAAAAGGCTGTGATTTTTTGATGAAAATGTTTTTGTGTGGTGCGAGAAGCCTGAGGATCTGCAGCATGTTGTGTGTCTGCTGCGGCATGTTGTGTATCTGCTGCAGCGTGTTGTGTGTCTGCCGCAGCGTGTTGTGTATCTGCTGCAGCATGTTGTGTATCTGCTGCAGCATGTTGGGTGTCTGCAGCAGCGTTTTCTGTGTCCGCTGCAGAGTGTTGTGTGTCTGCTGTAGTGTGTTGTGTGTCTGCCGCAGCCTGTTGTGTGTCTGCTGCAGCGTGTTGTGTGTCTGCCGCAGCATGTTGTGTCTCTGCCGCAGCGTGTACGACACAGACCTGATTTCTTAACCCAGCGCGAGCACGTGTTGAAGGTTTTATTATTCAAAGCCATCTGCCTGATCTCAGAGAACCCACAAATGTGTGTGATATGCAGAATATGCACACGTGTAGCAACACAAACACACGCTAATGATGGTTGGAGCCTTTCTCTCCTGCCCACCACCGCCTGCGTGTTTATCTCCTCCATTAAAGATGGATCACAGCATATGGGCTGACATCTTTCTGGATTCTGGAGATGAGTCCGGTTGCAAGGCGGCGCTCTGCAGACTGGATGTGAGGACGGCTGCTGCTCCTCTTCTCTGCAGCTCTGGAAACTCTTTCTCATCCCGGGCAGCCGGAGAGAAGTCGGTGGTCTCTATTGATCCGTCCTGTCAACACTCACCGACTCAAAGGCTCCAGCCGGGCTGCTGCCACAGTGTGAGCGCGTGGAGCAGCTCGGCAGGCAGAGCGTCAGCCGAGCTGCTCTGCATGAAGTGACAGTTCAGTCTGAAGGCCTCGGTGATCGGCGTGACCTTTAGCTTTGCTCCCATTAGCTTGTTACATGTCCACCGAGGTGTGAGAGTGACATGGATATAAGTGTGTATCTTATGTGAAGCTTGTTATATCATCGCCTTGGTATGATTCCCATCATTTTACTTTATAACCTCAGGAGCTGAAGCTGTTTCACTCGCTTCCTGTAAAGTTGTGACTTCACTTTGTAAATACTTTACAGGAAAGTGTGGACGTTCATTAGTAAGTTTTACAGGGTTCCTACGGTCATCAAGACCTGGAAAGTCATGGATTTTTAAAAGGTGTTTTTCCAGGTCTGGAAAAGTCATGGTAAAAAAAAATCCCAATTGTTTTGGAAAAGTCATGGAAATTTGTAATTTTTTCATGACTTTTCATATTTTCATGTTGTTAATTTATGCCAAGTTTTAAATAATTCATATGCTTTTAAAGAAATGCGCTCCACAGATAAGCAGGCAAACCTCGGTTTGTGTCATTTAAGGTATAGTGTATGCCTTGGAATTTTCATTGTTAGTTTAAATTAGAAATAAAAAAGTATAAAAATAGATTTCACAAAATTTTCGGTCATGGAAATTTGGTGTAAAGTTATTGAAAAGTTCTGGAAATCCATGGGTCAAAATGTTTATGAACCCTGGTTTTATTCATAACCTGATTGTTATATCGCTGTCGGAGTTAATTCTCCATATTTGTTTCTATTCCTGTTTTCAGTGTATTTATACTTGTTTGTCAGATTGTTTATGCTAAAACTGTAAATGATCAAGCCTGAATTACATCTTTATGAATATGAATCTCTGTATTGGAAACGTTTTGGCATCGTTTTTGAATCAAACCTGATTCGTTGAGTTCTCTTCTGTTCTCTTGCAGCCACCAGTTTTTGTTTTCTGCATTGTTGAAACTAGTTTACGTCTCTTATCTAGTGTCGACACAACAAAACCCTTTACAACAGAAGTATGGTCTGAATCTCCTCTAGTTGTTGTAGCGGTGTATATAGCATCATTGTTGTTGTTTAGTCTTCTTCATTGACCAGTTGTTGTTTGTTCGTACGTCAGCAGGTTCATTCCCTCGTCCCCCCGGGTCCTATGACCTCGGTGGAAACACAGATGAACAGTGATGTGCAGGGACCTTTTAGTTCCCGGGACTAAAAGGTTAAAGGTGTTTGCTCGCAGTCCATCTTTAAAGGTTGATATGTGAATGTGAACATATGGTTTATGCTGCTGTCACCAGTTTGAGTTTAGTACTGGTGCCGTTTGCCAGGGCTGTCTTTGCATTTAGCTGCTGGTTTAGGACACTGTTATCTGGAGCTGCAGGATTTGGGAGATAATCCAGTGTTTAGCTCCATCACAGACCAGTGAGGCTGAACTGCTCAGAGTGTGTGTGTGTGCATCCCAGTCCGTCTATTAGGACGCCATGTAACAGAGCTCCCAGCAGCTCGGGACAAAAGATTATTCTGTACGATCAGATGCATCCTGTGAGACGGGAGTAATTAGAATTGATAGAAAAGCACTGAGACCATCCTGTGGGTTGTGTTGTTGTTCCAGCTCGGTGTCACACCAGTGACCGACTGACCCACTCAGTGTCTGTGAGTGCTTTAAGGTTCCTGCTAATGGACTCATCTTGTGTCTGTACCCTCAGATCTGCTGTCTCCTCTCAGCTCACAGCCACTCCGATGTGATCCCCGCTGTTGTTGACAACTTTTTAATTGTATCCTAAAATATGATCTGTACTGTTGGATTCCACTCTCAGTGAGGCTCTGTACAAAGGGAAGTGTTGGACCTGCTGATGTTGAAAACAGTTGCATCAGCTCCGAGCAAACAACATGATTCCCTGTGTCCCTGCTGAGTGCTGGGGGGGGACACTCCTCCCAAACGGCCGGTTGCTCCCTCGGAGCCCCGCTCTCCGGCTTCTCCTCTTGTTCCGTGGTGGGAGGAAATCCCAGAGTGGCTCTAATGGCCGAAACCAAAGTGCACGGAGATACTGCAAATCCTTCTTGCATATGTTCCCAGCTTTATATGGACATATTTCCTCAATATAACCAAATGATCTCCCACTCTTCGGCCTCTCGAGGGCCTCGTCTGCGCGCCCCCTTTCTCCTCCATGTTTCAAATTAAAGGCCCCATCAGCTCGTCCGTGGACATAAACGCCAGAGCAGCTCGCAAGGCATGCTCACGTCCAGTCAGGGATTTGCACATATGCAGAGCCGAAGCTGATTTCCATAGAGATGGTCTCGGGGGGGCGGGGGGGGGCGGGGGGGGGGGGGGGGCCTCACGGGTCGCTCTGCCCACGTTAATGGACCCATTAGCTCCCGTTGTGCCCTGTAACTCTGCAGCTCTCTAATGTGGAGCTCAAACACTGACTGGCCCTTGTTTCACTTGTAAAGGTGGATTTGTTTCACCGCTCCGCCGGCTGTGTATTGTGTTTGCTGCACAATAGCAAACGTTTAATTTGGCCTAATTAACATGCGTTCAATCAAATCCGTGCCACAACTCCCTCTCTCTCCCCTTCTGTCTATTACCAGCCGGGGCTGCACTCTTCTGCGGTTTGCTGCGACCTACAGCTCTGTTTTTTTATTTCTCTTCTTCTCTTCCGTGTGTAATAAGATTACATCCCAGTGCTGGGCCAGCACATCAAACCTAACGGGGCTGTTTGTGTTTGTTCAGCTTCCTTTCATTTAGCTCCGGAGCAGCCGAGCTCCCCGGGTTCAGGGAGCGACTCCGCTGTGTCCCCTCAGCTAACAGGCTCCGGGCGACGCTCTGCCCCATGTCCCTGATCTCCGCTCAATCTCCGCTGACACCACAGCACACTTCAGCTTCCTCCCTCCTCCTCTCTCTGTCTCTCTCTATCTTTAGCTTTTAACACTGGCTGATAATGTGTCGTGACTTTGGGGCTAATGGCGTTGCTGCTGCCGGAGCTGGATCTGCCTCGCCTCACTCCAGACACTGTGGTTGAGAGGTTGCTCCAGTTCCGGAACTGTGCAAGAGGCAATCAAAGGTTTTCTTATAGACAATTTCATGCATCATAATGAATTTCAGGGGAGTAAAATGCAATTTAAAAATCAAAGTGTTTTGATAAAAGCACGCGGCTGCATTTTGAAGAGAGAAGTTATTGCTCCCTCGAGGATATCAACTGCTGTGATAACTCTTTGGATGGACACATTATCTTTGTGTATTTGAATTTCTCAATATATGCCACACACGTAGAATAACAAACACATCAAACCAGACACCGAGTGAATCAAAAGGACAAAATACAAAGACGAAGTATATATATACAACACGTACTTTTACTACAAACGTCAAACAACACAAATGTATGTCCTCTGTCTTTGTATAGAGTACATGGCTCTACCTCTACATCTTTATATCTGACAATTTAAATATAATATGTCAAATATAAATACCAATGATCATAATAGATCACTTCTCTCTATTTGATCCTTTATCCACAGAAATAAAACGCTAATGGACACGTCATGTTAACTCCTGCAGAGTGAGCTCATCACATTGTGTCGCACTTATTGAAAATACGCTCGATAAAATCACTTTAGAGCTAAATATCTGATTCTCCAGCTGATTCCGACCCATCAGTCAGTGTTTCACAGGAAATCCATAGTGTCACTGTGGGTTCTGAGTGGATGTGATTAATGTCTCGTCAATTCTGCCAACTTGGGTGGTCCCGAAAGGCAAAAGGGGAAACAGGGACATTTTAGATTCAAGGCTTTTTGATGAGGGAAAACGAGAACTGTGACTTACCCACACTTCAGGGTTCCTCTCAACAAATAACTGAAGGGATATAAGTTTCACTAAACTTTAGGAAACTGTCAAATAGTTCAGAACAGATGCAGATCTTCATTTAAGGCTAAATATACAGGAAACGTCCAGACCTTGGAACATGTTTCACAAGGAAGATTTCTTATCTTGGATAAGAAGGTTACAAAATATAAGAAGTCAATTTAAGAAGTATTAAGATTAAGATTAAAATTCGTTTATTTATACCAAACACATGCACAGACATGCACAACACACTCATGCAATGGTAGGTAAATTTATCCTCTGCATTTGACCCATCTGGTGCAGGACACAAAGAGCAGTGAGCGACCATGTACAGCGCTCGGGGAGCAGATGTTGGGGGAGTAAAGTGCCTTGCTCAGGGGCACTAGACAGGGTAGGGAGACTCTTGGATTTATGGACAGATCAATCCAGGTCGTCTTTTGTTGTCTCTCCGTGGAGTCGAACCAGAGACGAACCAGAGACCTTTTCTGCCCAAAGTCCAAGTTTCTACCACTAGACCACCGCCTAGATGTCATCTCTTCAAAATTCATATTTCACGACTATTTTAAATTGCATTTGCAAAGTGTTGAGGTATGACTCACAGTTTCAGCTTTGCTTTGCCTCCATCTCGGTGGAATTGAGTTAAACGTTCTCGTTCCTGGACGTCGATTAAACTTAAATTGGAAAAGTTCACCAGGGACACAAAGCAGCAGTTCAAGTGAAAACTCTTTGTAGCAAGATCGTGTTTTAAAATGCTCTGAGCCTCGCAATTTAAATTCTGCTCACTTCCTTTGTTTTGGCATGGTCTCAGGCAAACATCTAAAAACCTTGGCACACAAAATAAATTAATAAATTAACCATCTTCATCGCTACGTCTGGAAATGTCTTTTTTGTAATTCCGGCGAACTGAACCATTAAATGTCAGTGTTTCGGTTGTTCCTTCTGTTACTGGGAACATTCTGCTGTAGGCTCTGGTTCCTGTTTCACTGAGTGTTTCCCAGTTAGTGCGTCCTCAAGTCACGAGTTGTCACAGAAGTCGTCGTAAACCCATTTTCCAAACCCCTGGGACCTATGGTTTAGGATCCAGGAAGTCATTTCTGCAGGATTTCAACCATCCTGTGTCTCTGTGTTGCTGAGACAGACAGTTGGTGTTATTGTGTTGTAGCAAATAAACCCAGTATTAGTCCTCTGGGTGCAGGGACACACAAAAGCTGGTGTGCAGGGTGGCTGCAAGCTGCACACAGGCAGATCTTCTCTGTGTGTGTGTAAAACCTGCAGGACTCCACAGAGGTTGGGAATGAGCTCATCAAGGGCAGCGCCTGCCTGCAGAGCTCCCGCAGTCGGGATGAAGGTGTGTGTGCATGTGTGTGTGAGAGTGTAAATATGCGTGTGTGTACATGTGTGTGTAGCTGTAGATGTAGCTGTCCTGGGTTTGCAGATAAGCACATGAAAACACGACGCGTCTCCACCCGGAGTGCACCACCTGCCCCATGCTGCAGCTAATCCGCTAAAACTGACAGCCTCTACTTGCGTGTCCCTGCTGAGTCTGGTCACACATAACAACAAGGAAATACACACCTGCAATATGTCGAGAAGGCCTCACTTATTCTGCATGGCAGGCCGCCCCCCCGTGTCTGATGAGGGCGTAAGTGATGAGCGCTGAGAGACCGAACGCAGAGGAAAGTCTCTTATTGATCCAGAGCGGTTCAGGTAATCCTCATTTGTCCTCGCTCCGTGTGCAGTGATGGGAGCAGTGGTGTGCGTCCGCTCCCACCTGCGAGTGGCCCCATGCCGCCGGTGATTGGCTCTCACTCAGTGGCATTAAAGAGTAATTGGCCGTGTTTGTAGGTCTGCAAATCAGCCGGGTTCCTCTGTGGGAAGTCTGTCTCCACCGTGTTAGAGCCAAGATGAGCTGACAGGGAACCAGCAGACGTGAGAGGGCACGAACCAGAATGACTTGTAGTGTTATCACGGGATGAAAATGTCCTGGAAGCACCGATACACAATTTGTTCATTTTAAAGGTTCAGTGTGTAGAGATTAGTGACATCTAGTGGTGAAGGTGCAGGTGACTACTTTGTCTATTCTCTAGAAAGAATGAGAATATTTTATATTTTAATATAAGGTATGTAAACATAAAGGGGTCGTTCTAGGATGATGGAAAAAACAATTTGTAAGATTGAGATTAAACGCATCACAAGGACAATTTCATATTTCTACCAATGGATCCCTTTCACCTAAATCTAACACATTGTCATTAATTTCATAATTATTAATAACTGGTCTTTTCTGAAGCTGCCTGTTCTCTCGACCTGTGTTTGTGCTGGTTGCAGCTTTCTTTTCTGAAACTATAACATGACCTTTGCTAAAAGCTCGACTCCGTATTCAGAACCTCAAACTTTAGCATAAGTCGCTACTGCTAATTTATTAATATTCAACTTATCTGTTGCAGATTGGCCCAAATGCCCCAAATGACTTTGCACTTCTGGACTCTGAACAATACACATTGCACGAAGCCGATAAGATAAACGGTTCTTGAGATATGTGTTCCAGAGACGCACAAAGATTTGGGGAATATTTCAGATTTGATTATGTATGTACATAAATACAACTGAGCATGAAGACTTGACAGTTATTCTGCAATGAACCAAACAACTGACAACATGCACCTCATATATAAATCTGTACTGTTTCTCCTCCAGAAACACTTTCACAACCAAAATGTCAACTGAATTACAGAACTGTATCGTTCATGATGGTTGAATAGAATCTGCAGACACAGGAGAAGCAGCAAAACATCATGTTTATTAAAAGTATGAAGGCCTGAAGTTACATTATTATTAAGTTATTTCTGTCCAGTCTGAAGTTCCGTCCTCTGACATGAAGTCAAAATGAACTTGAATTCAAAGTGTTGCGACTTCTCACAGTGACTTTCACTCTTCAATCAAAATGTCCCCTCAGTGCTCTTTTAAAAACTTAAATACAAAGTCACCTCGGATGAAGTGTCGTGAAGGATCTCAGGAGCGACATCACCACATTCCGCCAATAACACATCTAATGTGAAACTATTTACATTGAGTTTTTGAAAGTGTGGTTATTGGACACATTTTTAATGATAATAAAACTTAATTAACTGTCGTGAAAACTGAAACTCTTTCATCCCTTGGAACAAAACAAGGTTTGGTGTCTGTGTTGGTTCTGTAAAATGAATAAAAGAGTCGCCGAGGTGAGAATAACAATGTGTGGAACACAAAGAGGCTGACAGATAAAGACAAGCACATGCTAAATCTCCAAATCTCAACATTGTGTCACTCCTCCTAAACTCCTCGTGCACGTTATCACAAGAGACGATTGTGAAAAGCTGCAAAAACAAGATCCTAGTTAGGATTAAAAGGACTTATCTTTTAAATAAAGGCTTCAGAAAACCATTGTGCCTGCTAAAAAAGACAAGCAGGGGCAAAACATAACAATGAAAGCCTCTTCTCTCTGCTCAGTCAGAGAGGATGAGAGACCGGGAGGTGTTGGAAGCAGATCTCTGTGCGTGGAGCTGGAGATCCAGAGCGTGAGGAGAGCATCTGTCTGTGAGCGGTGGCTGGACGGACTCGACCCGCCGTGTGACACCGGCTGAGGTCTGATGGAGTCACAGCGGGTTAAAGGTCAACGTAATGAATTACAGTCATTTCCCTGAATGACGTGTGTTTATATACCCCCCCTCCCTCATCTCAAACTCTTCTGGGTGGCATCCATCTTTGCCATCTGCGCTACACCGACTGCACGTGTTTTCCGACACTGCCAACACCATCCGGGGGGTGCCCCCCCCCCCCCCCCCCGCCTCATTCCTCACACGGTTATTCGTCCCTGCTTATTCCCGTTCAATTTCCTGAGCGTTTCTGAGCTGCGGGGGATTGGGCCGGTAATCCTCCAGCCAGAGGGCTCGCTGGCTGGAGGATAGTGGGCGCTCTGCACGGTCCACGGGCTAAAGTGTTCACATTTCAGCTGGAGTGGAGCCTGGAAGGTCCCGTGAAGGCCTGGAGAAATGATTTGCTCTAAGTAGCCTAATGGGAGAGACTGCAGATTAGCTACAGGCCGGCTTTATTCCACTGACAGGGATACAGGTTTTTTTGCCGCAAGTGTTGGGGCAATTTGCTTTTTCCCTGTTTGCATATTAGCCTGATTGTGATATCAGATTGCCAGTGAGAGATAATTACTCAGCTTTGAGACGAGGGAGACAAATGCTGGTTTTCCTTTCTATTTTATTTTCGCTTTTGGTAAAACCGTCATTGTTAATTACGCCAACGATCATATCTCCACTTTAGGCTTTTGTCAGGGGAGCTGAGGTTTCAATGAAGCGTAATCTATTTATATCAGTTGCAAGTGAGATTGATTTCTTTTGTAAAGATGAGGGATCTCACAGCTTTAAATTTGAAACTTGTGTAAACGTGTTGCTGGGACACGACGTAAACAATAGATTAAAGAAATGAGCCTTTCTACTCAGTGCTCCTGCAGACGATTGTCTAAACTCACTTTCCACTTCCTTATATCTCTAGTTTTCAGGACTCTAGCACACCAGGCAAATAAGCTGCTTTCAGATGAGCACTGACTTCTGGATAATCTCCTGAACTTTTCCAGAGGGGCTGAATGTCTGAGTCAGATGCTCTGGATGTTCTCTCGAGGTTTTTTCCTAACAGCTCCTAGTGAAAACTGCAGAGAATGTCCGAATGAATCTGAGAGTTCAGCACAAGCGAGTGGGTTTGTCGATGTTTATGGCATTAAACAAAATGTTATTTAAATATTATCTCTCAGGCTGAAAATAAGAAGTCCAAGAAGACAAAGATAACAAGGTTTTGGTGAAGCCACCTCTCGTCTGAAAGCTCTGGAGATAATCCTGTTGTGAAAGACAAAATCAAGAGCTATACGTCCTTGTCCTTCATCTCTCTTCAACCTGACTGACTTGTCTCCTAAGTCTTCCTCCAAATTAAATGTAAACTAACAGTGTTTCGGATCCTTGTCAACTCATACAGGGGAGAATTTCAGGTTAGCATCAGAAAGTCGTGCTTGAACGACACAAAACAGTCTAAACACCGGTGGTAAAATCAGGCCAATCCCTGATTTATGAGTTAAAAGTATGGTTAGTGACATTTCAGTTCAAAAACACACATATTTCAATCAGGAGCAAAGCTTCTGCCTGATTTCTGTTTAAATAAACTTTGCAATAACCAGTTTAAGTGGCAGATTTCCACTGAAACACAAACTTCTCGATTGTCTGATTTATCTCTTGACTCTCCGAGTTGTGCAGTTTAATGTGTGATTCGTGTGCAGTGGATTTTTAAGACGCGAAACGTTCCCTCGAGGTCTCTGGCTCGGAGGTGAAGATTCGTCTGCGGTCAACTTTAGATATGGACAGACGCTCTTCCTCACTCGTCCTCCTCACTCGTCCTCCTCACTCGTCCCCAGTCTGTTAATTACAGCTCAGACCGCGGGGACTAACGATCTTATTCCACTGGGTGGTAATGACACAATTATGACTGTGAGTCCATCAGTCTTCGCTGCTTAGCTCAGACGTTGTCCTTGGCCTTTCACACACACACACACACACACACAGACACAGACACACACACACACACACACACAGACACAAACACACAGACACACACAGAGCAGGGAATACGACTCAGATGACTGAGTGTCATTGAGCTAAGTGACTCTCTCGCTCAAAGCTACTGACGTGACGGGGCATTTTGAAAGATGGGGTTGGAACCCGTCCGGTCCGAGCTGTGAGTAACACGCAGGTTGCATCAGGTGATGGATGGACATGTTGGGCTCAGTTGTCCCCAGTTTGATGAAATGAGATGGTTTCTAAGCCGAGACTCTGAATTCATCCTGAAGTTTGGCTTTTGTTCGGGGATTGATTTTCCGCCGTCAAGGATTTTCCCCTGGAGCAGTGATTTCCGGCTCCGGGTGCTTTATGACCCGAGCGCTCCGCCGGGGCCACCTCACGTTCTCACACCATATTTAACCGCTGGCAATTAAACCCGACAACAGGCTTTTGTCGCGTCTGTCACGATCCTAATTTAATGCTCCAGTGCGGCTGAGATGATGTGTGGCTTTATGAGGATGCTACGCTCACTTCATCTGCGTCTGTGGATACGTGCACAGGAGGGAAGGTCAGTTGATCTCAACTGTTGTTTCACAGAATGTTAAGAACTTTGTCGTTTCCACCCGTCGATCTGGGAACGGATCGTTTTAAAGCCTCAGTTTGAGTTTCACAGTTTGTTGTCTTCTGGGTTTTTACTGGAGCTACCACCGTGG
>CM028859.1:3995199-4010083 GCA_016801935.1 Platichthys stellatus
TGTCTCTCTCTCTGTGTGTGTGTGTGTGTGTGTGGGGGTGTGTGCGTGGGTGTGTGTTACCTCTATAGGAGGGTTAGAGTTAGGATTTACTGGACCAGTCAAAGGTGAGGTTAAAACACAGTTGGTATCTGGTGTATGACGAGTTTACAAAATGCTGTATGAACTGTAAAAGGACATTATAATATAATTAAGATGTAAACATGCCCCAGACTTATTCAGAGTGTGACCTTATTCGGGTTAGGTTAATCAGGAAATGCTATTAATTCAGTCTGTTGACTTAATGGTATTCATAACAACAGACAAAGATTGATATTTTATTATTTATATTTTGCTTATTCAAGGTTGACCTTCACCTTCTTTACAAATCAGGTTATAAATTCATCACATAACAGTTCATTACAGTTAATATGACTGAACGGCTTTGAGCTTCTAATATTGGAACAGCTTCCACCTGTGTTCATGCATCATCTCCTGCTTGTCTGGTGATGGATGTCATCTTCACCGTGTCCTCCCACCGGCACGTCTCATATTCGCTGCCATGGGAATATTTAATGAACACACTCTTCATTCAGCCTTTAGCTTGTTTAGCCAATAAATCTTGAATGACAGGAACACGGTGTAAAGTGAAGGTGGAGGATGTCTCAGCAGCTGTGGGGCTCGGTGTGTGAGCGTTGTCAGTGGAAGGTCGTCACCGGTGAGGAGACACCAGGCCGGCGTCTCGGTGGTTATCTCCACGCTTCCTGCAGAAAGGATTCAGACGTTCAGTGTCTTGGATGACTCGAAAGGTTGAGCGCTAAGAAAGAGCAGATGGTGGATTATGGGTGACCTTCACGTGAGGAGCGTCCTGCAGGGAAGGGAGATGAACCCCCCCGTGACAAGCATGTGAGGCCTCTGATTGGACGATGTAAACGCAACAACTGTTCACACGTGTTACACCTTCCTGTGTTTGTTTCATCGACATCGTACAATAATTGATTATTTACTTAAATGTAGCAAACGCGCTAGCTAGCAGTTGAAGACACACTGGTGCAACTTTTACTGAGCAACAGCGCCCCCTGCAGCTACAGGTGGTGATTGTCCTGCAGGGCGAGGAAATACAAGGGAACGCAGGATATTACCCATGATCCCCGGCTTCCTGAACCAGAAGAACTGCCGCTGTAACAAATCCACCAAACTGTTTAGAATTTTTCGTGGTTTAATCGTTTTCCAGCTGAATATTAGAGATAAACTCTGGTTTTTAATAACTTCTATTAACGTCTTTTTCACTGATCCACGGTTCAACCTGCTGGAGCCGATCTGACGATTGAAGCTGTGACTGTCACCGAAGATACATATAAAACAAGAAAGAGGAAAGATTCTTCTTATTTCAAGTGTAGAAATGCCAACATGCATTTCTACTATTCATTCTTATTATTAATGCAAATTGTTATTAAGCTCCCCTTTGTTTTCTTACGAGAGAGATACAGTATGTGACATTTCCATATGTCAACCTCTAGTCTAAGTTATTACGTCTGTAAATTGTCTTGGTAGTTCATGTCATATATTGACATTTCTGTAGTGGCTCCATATATGAACGAAATTGAAATTGAACGTCCCATTTAGTCAGTTTGCTCATTTGGAGCAGATTGCCAGCAAAGACATTCCTGGTGCTGCCGTGCCATCAAGTAAATCACGTCACCAGACTCCACCGGTTATATATTCATTTCAGAAACTGAGTGACAGCTCACTCCTCTTGACATCTCCATCTCGCCCGCCCGATAAAATACACAATGCAAAAAAAGAGGGCTGCTCATCAATCCAGTTCCACTGACGTCTGGCTGCATCTCTTTACTCAGTATCTTCAAACGTCAGAGTTTTTCATGTTATAACAACCCATAAAAAAATAATTAGTTTTTACTCCGGAGAACGTCAATCACAGTGGCAGCGGGCAGCTTGTCTGAATATCTAATAGAAAGCCAATATTGGCTCAGAGATAAATTGCTTTAACCCCGGCCAGGACCTCTTCAGCATGCACAGCGGCAGAACAAGCCCGAGATGTGACTGAGTGTCAGCGTAGGGTTTCTGAGGAGGAGGAGGAGGAGGAGGAGGAGGAGGAGGAGGAGGGAGGAGGAGGAGGGGGTGGTGGTGAGCAGGAGAGTGACTTGATAATTGAGCCCTGGGTTATTCACATGTTAGATCGTTTAAAGAGTCACTCGGCAGAGAGGAGGGGAGCTGTTGACTTCATTAAGAACAGTAACGCTGTGTAATGATGTGATGAGGCCTGTCAGGGAGCTGCAGCGGGGGGGGCTGACACCGTGATGACAGGGCGTGCGGTCGTGTTGGGGCATATGCTGTCCGTCTGATTGGCCGAGCTCGGGGTCAGCGTTCCGGGCTGACACGTCGATTAATGGGTTGAGTGGTTTGTGTCACTGGTGGAAGAAACGTCACCATGCAGAGCTGGTACTCTACTTCACTGCCTGGCTTGAAATGCTCTAACTTCAAGAGCAGCTTCCTCTGCAAGCTGCTCTGCAAACGCTCCCCCCCACCAAAACCCAGCTTCTCCTTTTCCTGCTGTATCGGACTTCATCAATGACCCTGTTCAGGCCCGGTAGTGACATCTGTCCACTAGCAAGTGGTCAGAGCTAAGTTAAGGTCTGAACCTGAAGTGTCCTCGATGCATCCTGAGATCTGATCGCTCTGGAACACGAGGTCAAGTTCCTTTTGTTGTGGGAATGTAAATCTGTCTTCAGAGCAGATCTGAGCATCCATTCGTTCCTTCACTCCCTCCTCACTCTGTAAACTCTGGTAAAAAACACCAGCATTTGGTCTTTTTGCACATCAATCAGAACTGATATAATTTGGTCACAGGAGAAACATTCAGGATGCATTTTGGTCCATGCAGGCGTGAACTGTCGTGTGGACTTGATGCTGTCCACAAGAGTTTGGATCTTTTAGGAGGAAAGTTAATACAGAGGATTGACGTTTGTTCTCATTGACACCTTCTCTGCTCTGAACCCTAAAGAGGTCTTTTGGATACAAGGTACCTGAACCACCAAATATAACTTATTGCAATATTCAAATTATTGAGAATAAAGTACCTGAATGGTTTGGACTGATCCAGCATGCGATATGAAAAAGGCAGAAATCAAACACTTTGAGCCATTACCTGCACGGCTTTATAAAAAGAGATTGAATAAGCAATGTGATATTAACACTGGAACACTTTTTGTCAGTCATTAAACTGTGTCAGCGCCTCGATAGAAACTATTAATCTCCTGTGAAATGGAATCAAAAGTTTGTCTGTGGAGCCACAGCTTTATGGACTGAGATATGAGATCCAGCGCAGCGGCGGCAGATCTGCTCCCAATTTCACGTTCAGAGGAAAAGAAAACAAATAACGTCTGTGCTTGTGATTGGCAGGAGGCTAAACAGTCTCTTATCTGCAGACACAGGATATATGATCACAGAGGGGAGGGCTCACATCACATGGCCCCACCTGAGAGAAGTTTTAGCTTTAGCCCAAGAAGCATAAAACAAAATACATTTCACAAATGTAACTGTAATGAAAAGTTTATTTTAAATAACAGAACTTTGTATTATTTATAATTTTCTGTTAAATTTATAAAGTCTACATGTATTTACACTTTACTACCCAGATAAGACATCTATAGACTTCACTGACATGTGCATACAAAGTTCAATACCCCCCTAAAAGAGTTGCTTCTCAAGACAAAGCAAGTTTACATTTACTTGAATTTAGTCAGATTATGGAGTTTTAAGATAATTAATCCATACGAAAAATGACAGACTGGTTTATGTTTTCACTAAATACAGGATTATTACACTTAGATGCTTTGTAATCTCTGTTCTTATTTTGTGTCTGACTCCTCCTGAGCAGGACTGACGCTCGTTTGTGGAAAGATGTTCTTCTTCTCTTCACTTTCATTCCTCTCTGTCACTCTTCATCAGAGCAGTTCCGTTGCTCTACCCTCTGGTTTCAAATCTCCACAGCTGCTCTGTTGGATTGAAGCCTGAGGATTTACCCCGGCCGGATCGTAGATTTCACTGTGATTTTTACTTCTGTCAAACATGTCGAGACTAGAAGTCCGCCCGTCACTCAGTCCTCCAGGGTTATGCAAACGTGCAATCAAATCGTCTCCTGCACCTTCTGCACTCCTGCTGCCACTTTACACTACATAACACACACACACACACACACACACACACACGCACACACACACACCAGGGTTGCCCAAGGAGCAGGGGATCATTTTTGGCAGAACCACCGACCTTTCGATTACTCGATGATCCGCTCTACCCCCTGAGCCACAGCTGCCTCAGTCACATGACCCTAAACCTCGTTACTATAAACATTAAACTCAAGTTAAATAAAATCTCCTTGCTGAGATGTGTGGATCATTAGAATCAGTTTTTAACCTGTATTTAACCTGGCTGCCTTTTACCTGTAAATATTTTAGCTGTAGCATCTTTACAGTTGTCAATCACATCATGTTTCATATCTTCACATATAAGAATGATTCCCTGAGACTCCGCTGGCCGACAGTTATGAATAAAAATGCCTGAGGCGTTTGACACAAAGACCTTAAACATCTCAATATCCATCCCCCGAACAAATGAGCACACAGGTTTGATTCCTCTGAAGGTTTTCACTCCGAGGCTCACGGCACCGGCTGTGTTTATCAAAGTGTTTTAAATGTCGAGAGCAGCTCCCTGTTTCACACATTCACTCAAGAACCCACGTAGATGTAAATAAAACAGAGAGAGAGAGACGCTGCAGTTTGTTCTTTAAGATTTATTTGCATGAGGTCGAGCAAACAATCCATGAAAATATTGAATATCTGTGAGCAGTTTTAGATTCAAGTTATTTCAGTGTCAAAAATCTCTGAGAAAAGTCTCCAAAGTTCCCAAATGATGATGAATCACTGATGATAATGAAAAAAGGTTTTGTTTAGTGACGCTTCAAATGTGCCACATCATTATTTAACATATTTAGCATCAGTGAATCATCCGGAACATCTTCTCCGAGGAGACCCTGAAATGATCCAGAGTCTTTCCTGTCATCCAAAACAACACAATCTGAACTTTATTTAAACATAAAATATTAATGAAAATAACAGAAGCTCTTCGAACGCACAACAGAATAAAAACATTTATACAGACCCACTTTAAAAAAATTGTTTTTACAAAGAACACAAATCCATATCCCAGCTCCACAGTCAGTTGTGATGCAGTTTGTCAAATATCATAAAATCAAGAATGTGCCAAAACATTGAACTGCTTCATGAGGTTTGAACATAATATATTAAAAATACAATTTCAATCAATAGGAAAAAATGATAAGCATTCAAATTTGTATTATGCATTGTTTATGCAGTGTGGAGGCACAACACATAATTGATACGTCTCAGATTTATAAAATGTGTGTGTTTGTCATTCTCTGCTCATAAAGAGAAGTTTAAAATAGCAACATTCACAATATTATAGATATTTAATAATATGCAATACATTTAGCCATATTATTGTTTTTCTATAAACAGAGAATCTCTTAAATAAGCATAAACAGCTGTAACGTGTTTCCAGTGAAAGACTAGTAATATATAATTTATATTATAGTTTAAAAAAAATCACATTAAAAATATGTAAGTTTGACTTGATGTAATCTGTGGAGTGAGGTAGAGTCCATCAGGTCAACTGGAATGAAGTGTGTTTGATCAAGTATATCAGTGTAAACATTTAGATTTCAGAAATCCATACACAAGTCCATATACTTGTTAATAAAATAAACACCTTGTACTTAGTTACTTTCTGGATTCTGTGCTGCTGCTGCTTCCTGGACCCGAGTCACAGTTTGCTGGTCCCTGGAAGTCGAGCCGGAGAAGCCAAATCTAGCCGAGCATGTTAAACGCAGCCAGAAACCAAGTTGGCTTCGCCCTCGACAGCTGAGGTTGGTGCAAATGTCACAGATTAGCCGGGATGCCAAAAAGCCAAAAACACGTCTGAGTGCCAACCACACAACCCTAAAAATCCCTGGATGGTGACACAAACAAATATCTGAATAAGCAGAAACTCTTGTGTTTCATGTAAACGGTGAAGCTAGTTCACATTAAAGTATAAAAACAACTGTCAAGTCACGGTTTCTCTGATCAAAGCAGATGGAACGAGGCTTCTGGTTCTGCAGCAGTGTTGAGTGTGTGTCTCTGAATCCCTGAATCACTGGGTGTGAGCTCGCTGGTCAAAGACACAATGATAGTTCAGCTTTTAACATTATTTGATAAAAAAAATGTATTAAAGCATTGAAATCAGTGGCCCCTTCTCCATAAGAAAATGTTGTCTACTTTTAATCACCGTCACTTGGGTCGCGTGTGCGTTTAAAGCCGGTTTGTCAAATTGCTTCTCACATGCACACAACATTGTGTTTGTATTTATCCTCTCATGCTTCAGAAACACTTTGAGGTATTTGAACGGGTAATAAAGAGATAAAGAGAAGAAGAGCATTAGGAATGCATTCTTTGAACAGTATGTTTTAACGCTCTCACATGCACACGTTGTTGCGTCTGTGCCACTCACTGTAGCAGTTCCTCAAAGTCGTGAAGCAAAGGGTTTTCTGGCAGGTGCTGCAGAAGACCGAGGACTTTCTCTTGCAGACCACACATGCCCGTCTGCCGGCGGTGGCCCGATACCTGGGGGCCACGTTGCGCATCTGTTCTACAAAGTAAGACGGCAGGTGCCCTAAACCCGGAGCAGGGGGCACGTCCGTGGGCGGGGGAGGAGGTGGCGCTGTGGACGGAGATCCAGGGGTTCCTGCAGATGTGAAGGCTGCTGGGACCAGTGAGGACGGGGCTGGGGCTGCCCGGGAGGTCAGTGGGACTTTGAGCGGAGAAGCAGGCAACATGAAGTTCTGTGGAGCCGACCGGCGCGGAGTGGACCCGATCTCAGCCAGGGACAGAATCAGCTGTTCCCTGAACGTCTTCTGTGTAATCACAGGCCGGTTCTGCAGCTTGCACATTTCCTTGTGGAGGATGAAGGAGTTCACGGTGGCTATGTCCACGAAATGATAGAACAGAGTCTTGTACCATTTCTGGGTCTTGTGCAGGACCTTGTAGTATCCGATGAGCGCGTCCGACAGGTCCACGCCGCCCATGTGCCGGTTGTAATCCTTGATGCAATCTGGAATGGGCACCTGCTTCACCGTCCACTCCCCGTCTTTGTTCTTCACTCGGCGATTGGCCGTGTCGTCGCTGTAGGCCTTGTGCATCGTGGAGCACATCGTGACCTCGCGGGCGTCCAACCACTTGACAAACAGCAGCTTCCCCTTCCTGATCCACCGGATTGTTCCCCTTATCGTTTTCCTGTCCATGTCATTCCTCTTCGTTTTGGGGTAACCAGCGATATTGGAACGCACGGTGCCGCAAGCCCAGATCTTCCTCTGGAGGAGGTCCAGGAACAGTGTTGGACTGGTGTAGTAGTTGTCCACGTAGAGCTTATAACCTTTTCCCAGGAAGGGTATCTTCAGCAGCCTCATGACAGCATCATAGCTCAGCCCCTTCCCTGTGGGTTCACCATCCTTTCCCCCATACACGAAGAAGTTCAGGGTGTAGCCACACGCCGAGTCGGCTAAAACGAAAAGCTTGAAGCCCCATTTAGTCGGCTTGTTTTTAATATACTGCTTGAGCCCGATCCTGGCTTTACTGGCCACCATGCGTTCATCTATGGAGATGTGCTGGTGAGGATGATAGAAGGTGTAGCACGCCTCCAAGATCTGCTGATAGAGGGGCTTTATTTTGCAAAGTCTGTCGTAAGCTGGAGTTCCTTTCTTTGCGTCGTTTTCTGCTTCGGTTGCGGGGTCGTTCATGTGGAGGCTGCGGGAGATGGCGAGGAAGCGTCTGCAGGGCATGACGGAGGCCGGGAACGGCAGACTGAACAGCTGAGTCCCTCTCCAGAACTCCTTCAGAGTCTTCAGCGGGACGAGCCCCATGTAGAGGACAAGGCTGATGAAGGAGTACATGTCTGCCGCTGTGACCTGGACCCAGCTCTCCCTGTGGTTGTGATATTTCTTCCTCCCGTAGGCGTTGGTGTTTCTCACCAAAGTGTCGATCACAGTCGTGGAGAAGAAAAGCTGGAAGAGCTCCAGAGGTGTGTAGTTTGCAGTTCTGTTCAGCTGTGGCCCGACGTCCCTCTCGGGTCTGAACCGCGGCTGAGGAGGCTCCACGTCCTCCTCAGTGACGTTCTGCCACCGGTCTCCATCATCCGCTCCTTCCTCTTCCTCAACCACAAGCCGCCTAGCTGCTTGTCTCTTCCTGCGTGGAGAGGACATTGTCCCACGAGTACGAGGGGAGGAGGAGCCTTTAGATGCATCGTGGATCCTCTTGCTGCGAGTTCGATGCTCAGAGTTCTTAGATGGAGACTTGAGGTTCGATGCTGCTGGAGAAACAGAGACGGAGCGACAGCGCTTTCCAGTAGCTCGTCTCTTTGTGGGCGTGTTATTCCAGTCTGCATCTGAACCGTCCTCATCAGTGAAGTCATCTCTGAAATACAATTGAAAAAAAGTGAATAAGAAGAGAATGTATGACTTAGTGACTATTTTATAATTGCAGCTTTTCCTAAATCATTTCTACAAGGTTTAACAAAAAGTTAATAAAGCAATTCCAAGTTATCTTTCAAAAAGGTATAAAAACACAAATGATAGTCACACAAATAGAATACCTACGTGTTTTATTAGATATTTGTTATCTGTTAAATTTTGTCAAGTATTTAATTATCTGATAAAACATTAGTTAATTGATTTTCCCCTTGTTTCCTTAACTAATACAAATATATATATATATATATGTGATTATTAGTAAAGATACAATAAATCAAAACAGTATTTGTGCACTTAATGCACAGCCACAACAACTGTGGTTTCCATGCCACCCTCATACACCCCCCCCTTACCGCCCCTGTTCCTACAATCTGTAGAGTCGCCCCTGTCCTGTATCACCAGTGTATTGTGATCCACTGAATCATTTCCCAATGATTAACCAGTACACAGACCAGGCTTTGTTCTTAACTGTTAAACAACTGGGGAGAAAGTTCGACATTGGACCGCGATGTGCGTGCACCTTTACACGCACGCGCTTAAGTGTCGTTAAATACGTAGAAACACTTCGTAGTGAAGTTTGTCAAACGATCAGAAGAGACAACAGAAGCTTCGTAAGGACTTGTGCACGGTGGAGGAACGTGCGCGTGTCTCTGCGGTGAGGACAAAGGAGCCGCAGCAAGTGCACGCGAACATCTGTCGCATATAACACGCGCAACACTTGCGCACGTTCTCCTGCAGCCTGCGCACAAACCGCTGCGTTGAATGAATGAGTTTCTCTCTCATCTCATCAGTTCGTTTTCTGCTGTAAAGCGAAGGACACTTTTAGAACTTGGCTCGGTATCTTCTAAACTGTGCGCATCACGTGTGGAGAGGTCTCCGGGTTGTTGGAGCGATTCCAGCTCTGCACGGTACTCACTGTTCTGATCCTCGAGTCAAACCTGCAGGAGTGAAGTCTTCATCCTCCTCCTCCTCCTCCTCCAGGCTGCACGTGCTGCTCTCAGAGTCCGGGTCCGAGCCGCGCTCCTCCTCATCCTCAGACTGGGACAGAAACATGTCTGTGGTCCGACTGGGACCGGACCCTTGTTCCTCTCAGGACCCTTGTTCCTCTCAGGGACGTTGTTCTCAGTGTGAAGTGGAACCGGTTCCCGTGGGACCTCCCACTCGCGCCATCTGCTCTTGAACACTGAGTTTCTCTGCTGAGACAGGATGTTCAGACTCTTACTGACCATATATGGCTATCAAGGTAGTTTCATGGGATACAGTTACAATTGTTTTTTTATAAATCAGCCAATCACCTACAGATATGAAGCGATGGGAGACTGGGATTGGTTTAAAAAGCATCAACCTGTTATGATTTCGATATTTAGCAAAAGTAATTAAAGTCCGATATAAAAATTATGTATTTACTTTAAATTCATGGAAGATGAACCATTTATTGTTTGACATTCTGAAACATTTCTCCTAAAAAAATTATTGAAACATGTCACATCTCAGTCAGGTTTAATATTTACAATATAACACAGCACAGATCATTGTATTGATATTATTGCATATTACTAGCATTTGTTTTTGCTGTTATTTGCAGATATGTAAAAAAACATGTCCAATGAAACGTGTTTTAGAAAATCCAACTTTTATTAATCTTGTTGTGCTGCATTTTCTTATATTTATTTATTTAAATTATATAGTTAAAATGTAATATATATATAGATCTGTATTGGAAACACTTTACTCTAATATTAGAGTTGGCATCCGTTCCCTTGAATCCATATCAGTCTGGCTCTACTGTTCTTGTCCAAATTGAATACATCATTCATACAGTTACATGTGTTAGTGGGAGAAAGACACATGTGAACATTAAGGTTTGTTCTCATATGATCAAAACCTTGGTTTAGTCTGGAGTTGTCAAACCTGCCCCTCTAGTCTATGAAATTAGAATTAAGATGTGATTCAGAGCCTCTTTGATTTATAAAAAAAAACATTTTGAGTTTCAGAAGAGTTCCAATGAAGAATAACTTTTCATAAAAGGTGCAAAGAAATGTCTGCACATCAGTTTCCAAGTTCGTTTTCTGCTGTAAAGCGAAGGACACTTTTAGAACTTGGCTCGGTATCTTCTAAACTGTGCGCATCACGTGTGGAGAGGTCTCCGGGTTGTTGGAGCGATTCCAGCTCTGCACGGTACTCACTGTTCTGATCCTCGAGTCAAACCTGCAGGAGTGAAGTCTTCATCCTCCTCCTCCTCCTCCTCCTCCAGGCTGCACGTGCTGCTCTCAGAGTCCGGGTCCGAGCCGCGCTCCTCCTCATCCTCAGACTGGGACAGAAACATGTCTGTGGTCCGACTGGGACCGGGACCCTTGTTCCTCTCAGGACCCTTGTTCCTCTCAGGGACGTTGTTCTCAGTGTGAAGTGGAACCGGTTCCCGTGGGACCTCCCACTCGCGCCATCTGCTCATGAACACTGAGTTTCTCTGCTGAGACAGGATGTTCAGACTCTCACTGACCATATATGGCTATCAAGGTAGTTTCATGGGATACAGTTACAATTGTTTTTTTATAATTCAGCCAATCACCTACAGATATGAAGCGATGGGAGACTGGGATTGGTTTAAAAAGCATCAACTTGTTATGATTTTGACATTTAGCTAAACTAATTAAAATCTGATATAAAACTAATTTACTCATTTTAAATTCATGGAAGATGAACAATTTATTGTTTGACATTCTGAAACCTTTCTCCTAAAAAAGTATTGAAACATGTCACATCTCAGTCAGGTTTAATATTTACAATATACCACAGCACAGATTATTGTATTGTTTATATTGCATATTACTAGCATTTGTTTTTGCTGTTATGTAAAAAAACATGTCCAATGAAACATGTTTTAGAAAATCCAACTTTTATTAATCCTGTTGTGCTGCATTTTCTTATATTTATTTATGTTAAATTATATAGTTAAAATGTAATATATATATATAGATCTGTATTGGAAACACTTTAC
This sequence comes from Platichthys stellatus, assembly GCA_016801935.1. Taxonomy (NCBI): domain Eukaryota; kingdom Metazoa; phylum Chordata; class Actinopteri; order Pleuronectiformes; family Pleuronectidae; genus Platichthys; species Platichthys stellatus. The sequence continues at coordinate 4,006,779 of CM028859.1, forward strand.
TCTCTAATATTAGAATGTGAACATTAAGGTTTATTCTCATATGATCAAAACCTTGGTTTAGTCTGGAGTTGTCAAACCTGCCCCTCTAGTCTATGAAGTCAGAATAAAGATGTGATTCAGAGCCTCTTTGATTTATAAAAAAAACATTTTGAGTTTCAGAAGAGTTCCAATGAAGAATAACTTTTCATAAAAGGTACAAAGAAATGTCTGCACATCAGTTTCCATCTGTGAAAATACCCAGTGTTCAGTGGACTCATCCATCGAGTCCAACCTCCTCCTCACGTGGACTGTGTGGCTCCTTCTTCACCTTTCCTCCTTGGCCTCTGTCATAATAACTACGGCTGCTAGAGGTCGGCGGACAATAACCTGAAGCTGTGGGTCGTAATAAGCTGCTCGGACGAGGAGGGGGGGGCAGAAGGGTTGAGGTCGCGGGAGGAGGGCGGCGTCCATGATGGAGAGAACAGTGATTTAAATCCACAGCAACACGGTGTAAACCTTGGTAGATCAGTAGATAAGTTTGTTGGAGCTGTAATCTCAGAATAAAAATATGTATGTGCTCCACAGGAAAGTAAGAAGGTTAAACAGGTCCCTCTGTTCACATCAGCTCTATGACTAAATAAATATTGTGGCGGTAACATCTTCATCATTCAGTTTTTTACGGCCCAACTATGGTGATATCCATGTTTTCTTATTCGCAGGTTCAGAGGAGGCAGTGGACACAGAGTTGTGTTACAGTTACTGACCGTGAGCCGCTGAGCAGATAAACTCAGGTTTAGTAATCTATAGAGTGGCCGTAGAGGGGAGAGTTTGTGTAGAAGCTGTTGTTGTCTCAAGGTTGTGGGTCACGTTGTCGGGTCTGTGTGCTCGAGCACGACAAATAGGACCATCGGTGGAATCTAATGTGATATAATCATCATTTATCAGCTTTAATTCCCTTCGTCTACAAGTCAAGACTGTTTTTTATTGCCTTGTGAAGGGCAAAGCATGTTGGGTAAAACCTTTGCCATGCGAGTGCAGACACTAGCGCTGTGTGTTTGTCGGCTGCTGCGTGGGCTTGACACACACTAATACGGGTTTGAAAGTGCAGGGGTGTCGTGATCATGAGTCGGAGACGATGGCGTAAGAGTCGGTGAAGAGGCTGACTAAACTCCCACTCGCTGTAATGGCCTCAGTGTGTGTGGAGGAGCAGAATGAAGGAGGCTACAAATCCATCAAGTGCTTCAGCGGAGGAGGGCAGAGGTTCTCCAGGTTCTGTTTACAACCAATCATTCAAAGCAGGTAAACGTCGGATCACAGAGAAAGAAATGTATTTGTATATTTCACTATAAACTAGGGACTGGATTTAAGAGCTGGATGATTTATCAGGCTCCCAGAAGGGAAGCCAGAACATCCTGATGCTCCCCCTGGTGGCTGGCTCTAGTCATAACGTCATAAACCCTGCCTCCTCCATGTTAGTGGATTGGACATGGACCAAACTAAACAGTTGAAATACACGCCCACTATATTTATGTTATTTTCATGTAGTTTTTCAAATCGTTATTAGATGTTATGGTAATGTGGTGAATATATATACATTTATTTATGATTATATAATTAATGCTACAGAAATGGATGTCAAGCTCAGTTTATGTGAGTTTCTAATGGCTCAGGTAATTTCTTTCAGTCATTTTAGGTAGGTGTACTCTCTGGTAGATATTACATCATCATCATTATATCACAGCGCAGCAAGATGTGCAAGCAGCAAACGCTGAGCAGGAACCACAGAGTCGCTTTGCAGCCAGAGTCGTGAGCAGGTCATGAATTATTCAGGATGTCACAGCTGTGATTTCAAATTCTGAGAAGTTTAAAGGTTTTCATTCGACTCACATTTCAGCCTTTTGTGCGTTTGTTGTTCACCGAGTCCCGAGAGACCGTTAGTGTTCCTCATTATTTATTTACTTTCCTAAATTGGTGGAAATGATCCTGTGCAGAAGGTACTGTGCTCCACCAGGTTCCAACACCAGACACATGAATGCTTAAAACTAACTCTTATTATCCTTATATGTACAGTCATTGATCTATTTGACAGATACACAAGTCATACCATGTTTACTTAATAATCAAAGCAGAAATAAATCCTCTGAAAAGCTCCCAGGACTTAAATTACTTTTCCATTTAATTTAGTAAATCTTTTTTATAGTTTTGTTATGTTCCCGGAAACTTTGATCTTTACCAAAAAGGTTAATCACCAAAATGTGCAGCTGTGCATTAGACTGGGATGAAATAATGATTTCAGTGTCTCTATTGGACGTTAAAACGCACTTAGTGGGTCTTAAATCTCAATATTCACAGTGATGCTGTTATTCTAAAGGCACATAACTGAAACCCCCGCTGGAGAAAGGGGAACTGGCCGGTGATCTACTGTTATGTGTGGATCCAACTCTCATGGAGCCGAACTGAGCTTTTATTTTGGAGAGGTGCAAATGTGTGTTTCATGTTTTAATTGTGTCGAGGGTAACACAATGGCCCCTGCTGCCGAATAAATCATGTGAGTGTTGGATGGAGCCACCAGCGAGGCGTCTGAATGATACATGCTAGGGAGGAATCCTCTGTGTGCTGTTCTGTCAGGCGTCAAGACAGGATGCTGTGTGTGTCTGTGTGTGTGTGTCTGTGTTTGTGTGTGTGTGTGTGTGTGGGAGTGATGATGCTATGACACATGTCCTCTCTGGGAGCACGAGGGATCCTTTGCTGCTCTGAGCTGTGGATGTATACTCTCTGATCACGTTGAACACAGTTGTTACTCTGGCTGTTCTGGAAGTAAATACATATTATTTTATGCACAGTATTGGATTTTGATCGACATGTAAATCCCTTGGTTGAAAAACACTTTTATTAAAAAGTCAATGTACAAACCCTGGATGGGACAATGTGTCTCCACTTCCTCTTGCTCTGCAAAATGAAAGCTAAAATACATAGAGTACATATTTATACGTAATATATTTTGTGCTTTTGACATAATTTGGACCCAGAGTCTTTGCAGTAGTGATTGTGATGGGGAGCCTTAGTATCGTTGTCCAGTTGATAAACACTATCAACCAATCGTGAGTTGTTTCACCCTTTTTTTTATCAAATAAGGAAAGTAAACCAAACTTATCAGGATCAAATAAACACTTAATTACCTTAAACGACTTAAACCATCGAGCTATTGAATCATCTTCATGTTTGTTTACAAGCTCTGTGATAAAACAGGCAGAATCAGTGTGATTGATAGATAGATAGATGGATAGATGGATACTTTATTCATCCTGTGGGAAATTCCGATAGTG
>CM028859.1:4010640-4022034 GCA_016801935.1 Platichthys stellatus
GAGGATGCTGTGTGTGTGTGTGTGTGTGTGTGTGTGTGTTTGTGTGTGTGTGTGTGTGTGTCTGTGTGTGTGTGTGTGTGTGTGTGTGGGAGTGATGATGCTATGACACATGTCCTCTCTGGGAGCACGAGGGATCCTTTGCTGCTCTGAGCTGTGGATGTATACTCTCTGATCACGTTGAATACAGTTGTTACTCTGGCTGTTCCGGAAGTAAAAATATATTATTTTATGCACAGTATTGGATTTTGATCGACATGTAAATCCCTTGGTTGAAAAACACTTTTATTAAAAAGTCAAAGGTACAAACCCTGGATGGGACAATGTGTCTCCACTTCCTCTTGCTCTACAAAATTGAATCTAAATACATAGAATACAAACTTAGACGTAATATATTTTGTGCTTTTGACATAATTTCTTTGCAGTATTGATTGTGTTGTGGAGCCGCATTATTGAGGTCTCATCACTATAAACACTATCAACCAATCGTGAGTTGTTTCACCCCATTTTTTTATATCAAATAAGGAAAGTAAACCAAACTTATCAGGATCAAAGAAACACTTAATTACCTTAAACGACTTAAACCATCGAACTATTGAATCATCTTCATGTTTGTTTACAAGCATTTTGATGAAACAGGCAGAATCAGTGTGATAGATAGATGGATAGATGGATAGATGGATAGATGGATACTTTATTAATCCCGTGGGAAATTCAGATGTGATATGAGGAGGTTCAGGTGGATGAGAGCAGATAGAAAGTTTAAAAGTTTACAAACCACAAGTTGCACGTGTTTGTTCTTTTTCACAAACTTTAGCCGAATCGTCTCTGTACCTGAACCTAATCAGACCTTAATGGTGAGAGGTCAGAAAGCAGGAGCAACAACTTCTGTACGGGTCATTTGAAATGGATTTTAAAAACCGAAACACTGATGTTGCCGATAAGGACGCTGGATAAGATAACACCCGAATGGCTCGACGTGGAAGTCAATGACAAATTGCCTATTTTGGGAGCAGGCAGAAAATCTGGCAGAAAACACAAGGGAATAAATTGCCTTTGCTTTATCGCGGGGTGGACTTTAGGACTACTGGAGATAGTCCTAAAGCAGTTTTAGATTAACGCCCAAAGCAAATAGAGACACCAGAGTGGTGGTGATGTCCTCGTGGTGCAGCCTGCAGCCGTGTGGAAGCTGTGGCGTGTGGCGTCCTCGCCGTGCGTGCAGCTTCTATTACCGTTTCCCGGGATTAAATATAAATAGGACCTGATGCATATTGCATCAATTTGGATGTTTCCCCCTGTTGTTTTCAACTGCTCTGTAAACACTGAACAGGAAACGGTCAACTATGACTGAGTGTTGAGCACTTAATGCCGAGCCGCTAAAACTTTAATGACCTTTGGTTATCAGGTGTGTGTGTGTGAGAGAGAGAGAGAGAGAGAGAGAGAGAGAGAGAGAGAGAGAGAGAGAGAGAGAGAGAGAGAGAGAGAGAGAGAGAGAGAGAGAGAGATATATAACGGGTTAACAGAAACAGGAGGAGACGAGGAGAGAACAGGCCCGGAGTTGTTTCCTTCACCGTCCATCATCTCCCTGCAGCATTCAGGTTCAGTTAGAGAAAACAGCTCCTCTGACACGGCACGGTGTTTACCGGCCTCGCCACGGAAAGCTAAAGGAGAATGAATGATTCAGAATCCACTGCAGCAGTGTCCTGCAGCATCTGCTCCTCTCTGGCCCTCCCAAGGATTCCTGCTCTGGCTGCCGCTCGCCTTCTGCTCCTCCACACCTCCATCTTTATTTCATCCTACCGTCTTTTTCCATTTGCTCGCCGACTAACCGAAGAAACTCTCAAACCTCCAGGTCTCAGCCCGGTCACACTCACACTCCTCTCATGCAGCACGAGTCGTCTCCGGCTCCTTACCGCCCCCTGATCTCTGTTACCCAATTAGACTCTTCCTTTCTAATATCTACTGTGTATGTGTTTGGATCATCAGCTTCCATGCACGATTTGATTATTCTTCCTCTTCAATTTACTAATCTGATTCCAGATTTACAGCCGAGATTAACCTGTAGTTTAAGTGCCTGCGAGTATTTATTGGAAACTAAACCAGAAGCCTGACTACGTGGCCTCGTGTGAATTCAGCCCCTGAGGATTGCGTGCAGAGAAGGAGAAGGTTTGCTCCGAGTCATCTTTGTGTGTATCGGTGTGCAGAGGCCTGATAAGAGTCAGATCCTTTTTGGGAGAGGTAGGAGGTAAATCGTGTTACAGACCAAACCCACTAAGCTGCTGCAGTCGGATGTTTCTCTGACTAAACCTCCTTCATTCCTGGACGTGCATTTAGATTCTGTGAATAAAGAAACTCGAGGTTTACCTGTTGGCAATAAAAATAATCATGTCACCGATTACTGGATGATCTTAAACTGCTCAGTGCGCTTTCTTCTATTGATCACAGGGAATTGTGGTTTCTACAAATTGTTGTCAAAGTTAAATTGTAAAAGTGCACTTTAACACTTTATCTAGTAACATTTTCCATAAAGCAGAATGCAAATAATTAGCATTATTATGCTTTGAAATATTGAGGATTAAAATGTGATGATCTTGTTTCTACCACAGAATGAAGCGGGCCTCATGCAACACAAGCACTTTGCAGTCTGTCACAGTGATTTAAGATGATGGCACTTTTAGAGATAACAGCCTCCTCTGACCACTCGCAGCCACACGGCACATTCAATATTCAGCGTCTCGGCTTTTCTGATCAGATCGGTCCTCTGGTGAAAAGCTACTAGATTCGATTCAACATAGAACTCGTCAGATTCACCCTGTGACTGTTTGTTAGAGTTCACCTCAAGACTGATTCACTTGGTTTGAGCTGAAGAGAATAAAGCTGGAGAAAAAGGAGCAAATGTCTGCGGAGAAAACTCAGTGAGGTTCATTAGAGTTGATGGATGTCACCTGTAAACCTGTAATAGAGCAACCAGCACTAATATAGCACATGTATTTATCTGTTTCCTCACCAGTTCTCAGTTGTAATGAAATCAAACATGATGCATCTCTCTAAAAGTTAAATAAAAACTTTATGGTCCAGCTGTACGGTGAATTCCTTGAGATGAGGGGGAGGTTGTTTTAGCTCGTTTACAGTTTAATAACTTGCAATTAAAAACGAGCGCTTGCTCTCGTTCATCAAAGTCAGAGAAGATGAAATAAGACGCAGCTGGAAGACAAGGGGAGGAAAAGCAGAAATCACCAGATTTATATAAAACATGGAGGATTATCAGGATATTTGCAGTTTTCTGACAGAACATTTAGAAATGTATGTTAATGAAAATGCAACTTTCATATATTCTGATCACCCATATACAGCCGCCCCTTTGAAATGATTTAGCTTTGAGAATATACAGTAAATATCTCCATTCTCTGCCCTGTAACTTATATGGTTATTTTGTTCCCATGCACAAATTCCCCTTCACTTTTCAGTTGGGTCTGAAATGTGTTATTTAATGGTTACGTTGGAATTTCTCAAGTGTAAAAGGACTCGACTGAAACTTTTCAAAAGACCAAGTAATCCAGTTCTTCTCCTCTATCAGATACGCCGAGTGCATTCTGTCCCTTTGTAATATCTGGACGAGCAGAATCAAGCATCAGCTCCCGTCACATAAAGGGAACAATGGGTTCATTCAGTACGAGAGCAGAGGATGAATACTCTTTTAATGTCGGAGTTTTGAGCCTTGGGCATCACGAGAGCTGAACAATCCCACAATCACAGATAAAGAGTTAATGATCCCATCCAGAAAGTTTTCAGCAGAGAAAAAACTGCATCTACTGCTTCTTCAGACTCTTAAAGAATAACTTAAATATCAGATCTGATATTTTATTCATATTTTACACATTTCTTATGTTATTTTTTATTCAGATTTTATCAGAATACAATTCAATAGAAAATGCAGTATTGATTATTTTCTTCAGCTTACACTTACCTATACTGGACGTGTCTTATTTTGCCGTATTACAAATCTGAAAGATGAAAATCACATTCGCTGGTGCTTTTTTGATTTTAGAAGATGAGTCGCAAGGCAACAGACTGAAAACAGAATGAAACCTGTTCTTCTTGTTTTGTTTACTAGTTTCCACTCAAACCTGTAATTCTGTGGAAATAAAAGGTGAAGGAAAAATTCTGCCTTCATCCTTTTTGGCAGAATAAACCATCAAACCGTCAGCGTGGCTGCCGGGCTCGGTTTACTTTAAGTAGCAGTAGTGTGTGGCTGCCACATTCTGTCAAACTAGAAAGGCTCTCAGCAAGTTGCACCCCCACACCGGGGCCCAATAGCCCCCTTAAATTAAATCAAGCCACACCACATTTCACATATTCGTAGATGTCAGTCTGATGTCTGTGCAGAAATGTCCTAATGCTAAACAAAGTTCTTGGATCTGACTGTTTGTCATGACTCACACCAAGAATCCCTGGGTCCGGCCCATTTCCCCTCCTCCCACCAAGTGTCTGTGCAGTCATTGTTTGCAAAATCCTGCTGGCAAGCAAACCAATCAATCAATCAATCAATCAACCAACCAATCATTCAACTAACCAACCAACTAACCAACTAACCAACTAACCAACTAACCAACTAACCAACAAACCAACCCACCAATCAAACTATCCAACAAACAACCAATTAATCAATCAACCAATCAAACATCCAAACAACCAAACAAACCAACCAGCCAACCAATCATTCAACTAACCCTCCAGCCAACTAGCCAAACAGCCATTTATCCAACCAACCAACCAACCAACCAACCAACCACCCAATCAATCAGTCAATCAACCAACCTACTAACCAGCCAACAAACCAACAAACCAGTCAACCAACCAACCAATCATTCAACTAACCAACCAATCATTCAACTAACCAACCAGCCATTTAGCCAACTAGCCAACTAGCCAAACAGCCATTTAACCAACTAATAATGTAAGATGATGATTGAAGGAACCTACAGTACTTCAATCACATCATTGTCTTTGACCAGTGCAACACCTGTCATTGAGTTCTTTAGTGAGATGCATCTGTACAGAACCCGTCCTCCCCTCACTGCTCTCTGCTCAGTCGCCTCCTCACAGTGTCATGACTGCAGACCTCAGATCAGCAGCTGTACAGAACCCGTCCTCCCCTCACTGCTCTCTGCTCAGTCGCCTCCTTACAGCGACGTGACTGCAGACCTCAGATCAGCAGCTGTACAGAACCCATCCTCCCCTCACTGCTCTCTGCTCAGTCGCCTCCTCACAGCGACGTGACTGCAGACCTCAGATCAGCAGCTGTACTGTGTTCCCGTGCTGCATCAGACATGCTGCTGTCCTGCAGAGCAGCCGAGCTAATCGCTCCACTCGCTCCTCATTATCCAACAATGCTAAATGGATTTGTCGGTTGCTATAGCACCCACCAGTCGGCCCCAGTGCAGACATGGGCAGGCACGTACACTGGGAGTAATGGGAACGGCACGTGGCTGTGTGTAACTCACATCGCACCCTGGCATAGCTCCGCCTACTGGAATACTGGTTTCATGACCCAGTGATGGTTTGTGGAATCATCATCATCATCTAGACGATGTTAAAGTCAGGCTCCGTCAGCTTCAATGAGAAAGAAATCTCAATTATTTTAGGAAGGACCCTACTCGCAATAGTGAAGGTAGATACTGTAGTTTTATTTTACAGTTCTATATAATATGTATCTGCTTATAAGTACATGAGGAGCTTCAACGTCCAGGAATCTAAAAGTATGTTTAATTATGGGAATTCACTGTATTGCCCTTATTTCACTGGACAGGGCATTTTCTTTTTATTTCCTTATCTGTCTTTGGTGTTTGTCAAATATTAAATCCCAGTCTACTCTCGCTTCGCTTTCCATTATAAAAGGCTTGTAGTTATGCAACTTAATATCCTGAAGTATTACTTCCTTATTTTAGTTTTGCTTTTATTGGTAAAACATAACCACAGCTCATTCGTTCAAGCCATCTTGGATCTTTCCCTAACATTAACCACAGTCTCAAGCAGCTCATGTGACAAGAGAGAATGTTGTTATTCAAACTACACAAAAGGTAATGAAACATGATCCAGAGGAACTTTAATGATAAGTGAGAGTTCTGCACTGTGTCATAACTATTATGCAACTATTTGTCTTGAAGTTTTCAAGGTTTTGATTTACATGCAAATCTATATGAAGTGTGTTGTGTGTATTAATGGGAGGAGAATGTCATTGGTGAATAGATTAAAACCATAGGAACAAGTCATTATGTTTAACTGTAAGAAAATGTTATTAGAGACATTCTGGCACATTTTAATGGATCCTTTCATCCTGATGTTTCAAAATACCTTTGGGAATAAATATATACTTCTTGCCTCCACTGTTTTCATAATGTTGTGGATGATGTGAACGTGAGTCAGTGAGTTAGTCGGGCCATTTCAGACCCCATTAAGGTTTGTTGCATTTAATAATGGATATTCTGCCCAGTAAGAAAATGTGCTGGTATTAGTTTCTAGTCTGGTTCCTTGTCGCTCTTTGTACTCGTATCCAACTGGGATATTTTTGACCCTCAAAAGAGAACCAGTCTTTGATGCTGGTCAGACAGATGAATGTTTTCTTCCTGATCTTGATGCGTATGATGTTTCTGCTTTTCACTCGGACTGTTTTATATCCTGAGAAGAAGGGGTTTGGTTTCCAGCCGCAGTCGGAGCACAACAGAACGAGAGCAGGAGAAGAAAACAGTGATTTGTTTTTTTTACAAGAAGCTGTTGTGGCTGGTGAGAGAAGAAGAGCGCGGGACTGAGAGAGATGGATCACGTGTACAGATGAGAGAAATGAAGAGGGAGTTACGGGCTGTAAAGCAGCAGCGTGCATTAAACTCTGTCAGTAGGAGGCTGTTGTCTGGTGTTTCATCTGGAAACCACGAGGCTGGTTTAAATGAGGCTGCGGGGGGGGGGGGGACACCTCCTGCGATCGATAAAGTGTCTCGTTGGTCCCGACCTGGCAGGAGAGAGATTTAAAGAGAAAGGAGTGCTCCCCCCTCTCTGCGGGGGTGTTTAATCCTCTGAGCTGTAGGATCAAAGTCCAGAACACTATTGTATTAAGGTACGAAACACACACACACACATGCACACACACACACAAACACACACACACACACGCACGCACACACACACACACACACACACACACAAGGTGGAAACCTATTTCAATAAAGACCTGAAAGACAGGATTAGTATTGAGGGGGGAAAAAGGTGAATGTCTTTTATTCCAACACTTCTCATTTTGTCCTTCGGGGCTGACATGATACATATTTACTCCCTATTTACTTCTTATTTACTCACTTTTTCTAATATTTATACAAATTAACATGTATTTAGACATAAAGATATCTAAATAAAAATATATAAAAGTAAAACTAATCAAATCACGTTATTTATAGTGTGTACTTTGTGCATAGTTGCAGCACAAGGTGCTTAACAATAGAGTCTAAATGCAGAAACACAACAACAGCGCATCACAGTGTGACTTGTGCTCAGATTGTTGTCAGTAGCACAACATGGCAGCGTCGCTATCTGGGATATTCTGCTTCATTTCTCTGCAGTGGAATAAAGTGGGGACACGTGGACACATCTTTATATTCCAGTCTCTCAGCCTCTCTCCTTTAACAGAGAGAGGCGGAGACACATCTCAGGTGAAAGGCTATTTTAAGGCTCTTGGACAATGTGACATGCAGGCGGCCGCAGCACAGCGGAGGACTTTCAGCATCAATCACAGCTCATCACAGCAGCATGGGGGATGTAACAGTAGAGGGATGTAGGATAATGCATTATGGATATCTACAGTATATGTATATATGCGCGTGGGTCTCTGAAGAGTTCTGTGGCTCCTCTGTGCTTCACACTAATCACCTCTTCTCTCCCACCTTCCATCACCAGAGGAGACGTCTGTATTTTGTAGGAGAGCATGTTACAACTCGCTGGAAACACGAGTGCAGTCGTGTTATTTTTCCGATGCCGGGAGGAAGATTTAGCCGGGGAACTGTATCCTCTCTCATTTCCTGTATTAGCTCTGAGCCTGCTGCTGGTGTTCTCCTCCAGGCGGCTGTTTGGTCAGTCACACCCGCACACGTGAAACCTGGAATCCCAAAATACCGGTTGTCTAGTAAGACCCACTTTCTCTCCCTCACACCTGCTTGCCTCAATATGCCACTGTCATTATCACCTCTTGTAACAGTGGAGTTAAATAAATACACACACGCGACACACAATGCACACAGAGACACACGCATCCTCATCCTCCGTGTGACTGGCGTGATATTTGCCTCTGCAGCAGGAGTCAGGGCTCCCCCCCCCCCCCCGCTCCGCCGCTCCTCTGTGGCTCTATGAGATATTTATAAGCATTTTGATAGTTTTCTTCCACTCTCTATGATCCAAGGTGAACGCTGTCATGTCGGATTACTCCAAGAGCCGTGCCGCGTCTCTCCTGCTATTCGCCGAAGCTCCCGGCGCGCTGGCACGTTCCTGTTTAGACCCACACGGGTTCGTTCTGAATTATTAATCAGAACGAACCCCCCCTGCTCCCCCCCCCCGGCAGGCGAGGACCCCTCGCTCGACACGGAATGGAACCAGCGAGGCACTGATTGCATTCTCAGCAGATGAGGCTCAAACTCTCGTCTCCGCTGCAAAACTCAGTTAATTAATTGATTAAAAAAAACACACAACCTGTTAAAACACAAATTAAAATAGCATCAGTCTCTATAGTACATTTTTTGTTGTTGATATTTATGTCTTAATTCATCACACTGATGTTTATAGTGTGATATTTAATCTTCTTTCTATACGGCTCAATTTACAGGAGCAGGTTTCAGCAGAACTGAAGCTTCATATAAATATAGAATATATGCTGTAGCACATCTGTAACCATGGCAACCGGAGTAGTGGTGACATCCCAGTTTACCTCGTAGCCGAGGTGTCACCAGGGTGTCTCTCTATATTCCACTTTCTGCGTTTATTTATTTATGGAAAGCAACAAAAACATATTGTTACACAAAAGGCGTGTTTTTCATCTGCTGCTTTGATATATGCACTTAGGTCCGGATGTACCATTCATTTTCCAGGGGGGGGCAATGCAAACGTCCTGGGTCAGTGGCTCCAGATATTTTCCCTGGTGCCGAGTTGTGTTGGTGATGTTGACGTTGACACTTGACGTACAAAAAAACTGTATAAAACAGAAGTAACACAACTATCTCAGGATGACAAAGTGGAGCGATACACATGAAGAAGACACAGAAGACGATGTCGACTTTGAAAAAGACCGAGAGATTTAAAAGCTTTCAGTGAAAACATGATTTTTTGCAACTCACACGTCGTGTCTCACTCGACCCAGGCGCCGCCATCATGAGACACTTCCACCCAAGTGTCTGGTGTTGGCATCTGGAAATAGCTTTAATGGTCAAACTGGGGCACATATTGAAACACTGACGCCACAGCATCATGAGATACAGCCCCTGTGATTAGACTCACACGATGACAAAGATAAATCCCACAAAATGCATTATCTTCACTGTCCCAACACGTAGAGTAACATCCATCTAACGCTGTCTCCCTAATTAACGTGGAATTTGCATGGAGCAGGCAAACGACAGGAGGAGAAACTGGAGTTTAATGAGATGGTTGAAGGAGGGATGAGGGCATCGTGGACTGTAAACTGCAGGAGAATTCATTTAGAACAGTGACGTGAACTTCAAGTGAACTGTTGCTCTTAATTAAAACTGATTTACTGTTCTGGAGTAATCGTCGTATCTTTATTTTTACCTTCTGCGTTCACTTCTGTTCATTATATCTTCACTGGCTGATCCATTTTACTGTTATTATCCAGAATTCAAAATGAAACATATGAGACGAGGAGGCAGGGACTGGGATCACAGGGCAAATACTTAATATACTGCAGCAGACAGAAGTACTTCAGTAGTACCTGGCAGAGTACTCCGTGTTTAACTTCCTGCAGGTGTGAGAACGGAAGTGTCCTCTGAGGTCGACGCAAAGTAAATTACATCAACAGATGGTGTTGATGTAATTTTGCTTCATGCACACGTTCCTCAAAAATGGACGATTGATTTAGATTGAGGTCGTGTGAGTTCTAACATTAATTTAAAAGTTAAATCTTAAGTAAAAAAAAACACGAGCAAAGGCAGCTCTTCTTCTCTGTTTATTATATATAGACACAATATATAAATCTACTGCCCATGCATGTAAGTTCTCTGGGGATCTGCACGAAATTCAACAACTACAGATATCAGACCCTAAATATGGTTAATACTTTTTATTCAAAATTTGGGTCAAATCTGTGAAAACGTGGGAAAAGAAAGTCTTTGATCTCCACCAAGCTTTAACTGGTTCTGTCTTTGCCCACGTCTCATCCTTCCAACGAGAATCTGTGGAAATCCTCGATCAAGCCGAGCAACAGTTGTTTTCTGAAACCACATTTAACTTTGCTAGATCCCACGATTTTCCTTCATCATGAATTATTCTCTTTGAAATCAAGGCAGATGTTGCAAAATAGTAGGATCTATTTAAACTGATCTGGATCTGCACCAAACTTTAATGGTTTCTTCCCAGAACCACATCCTTCCACCAAATGTCATCCTCATCTGTCTGTAGTCTTTGCAGAATCTTGTTGATCGGACAGGGGGTGAAAACATAACCTCCTCGGTGAAGGTAACCACATGTCATTTACGTGTGTAACTGTCTGTGCTCATCTCCATAGAGAAGTATGACAGGCGCTCTATCGCCCCATGAGCAGCTCTATGAAGATCCATGTTAGCACAGCTTTGAGCTAAATGCTAACATGTTCGTGCCGGTTTGTCACATTCACGATATCAAACCTCATTATTACTGTTATTATAAACATTTGCTAATTAGCAGCCGAGTCAGGGATTACCCAGGTTGGGTGGGTTCTTCCTCTGGGGATCATGAATGTGAAGCAGTCGTCTGTTTAGTGAGAAACAAGGAAACAACAATGGATCCAAACACAGAGGTTTGTCGGCTGTGCAGCCGGAGTTCATTAATGTAACCGCTCATGTGCAAACACAACTGCGTGAAGAGAGCGCTGTGCTTTTCCCCTGTTCTCTCTGATTCCCACACACACACACACACTGACACACACACAGACACACACTCACAGCGATGGTGCAGATAGAAAATGGGTTTTGCCAGCGACAATAAGAGATGAATGGAGAAGTGCTCGGAGTAAATGAGGTGATTTCCATGATGAAACAGAGCGATAAAAGGCAGAGGAGGGATCACTTCTCCTCTTCTCCCCCCACACTCTCTCTCTCTCTCTCTCTCTCTCTCTCTCTCTCTCCCTCCCTCTCTCTCTCCACCTCTTCT
>CM028859.1:4024866-4034866 GCA_016801935.1 Platichthys stellatus
AGGTCGAGCTCAGGTAGATGGAGCCGTGGCCGGGGGAAGGACACGGGGACACGAGGCAAAACAAACTGGAGGAGACAGATGAGGTATCGAAGAGACGTTAAGGATGTTAAATACATTCTGTTACAACTGGAGTGTCACTGGTAGAGCCCACACGAGGCCCAGCAGTCCCTTTATATCTAATAAAGCTTCACCTAATTGCACAGACTCGCGGAAGTTAGATAAGTGAATATGTGAGTTCAAGTTTGAGATGTTTCAGAGGAGTCATATATCCAATCACATCTGATTGGCTCCCTGTGTTCTCCTCCATGTTTAATTTCATCCGTCAGTGTCACGTGATATGTTTTGGAATTACCAACATTAGATGAGGTTCATCTCGTCAGAGCAGAAAACTGAACTTGTCACTCAGTCGAGCGGGTATCACCTCCGAGGGCCGACTGCTCCTTTTAATCAAGCGTGAATTCAATCAATCTGTAACTGATTATACTCATAAAGAAAATATATATATGTGGCTCTGCAGCAGAAGTTAATTCCACCATTGTGTCCTGGAGATCTGTCCTGTTGATTCCTGCAATATTTCAAAAACAAATCTAAATGGACAGGGTTGAAAACATAACCCCCCCAGGCTGAGGTGATGAAAAATGGACATTAGAGTTGAATAAGAGAAGCAGACATCTTTATTTGTTTTAACTCTTGTCTGTGGTGTGTTCGAGGAGCGTCCGACAGCTGAGGTGTCGCTGCAGAAAAGAACAGATTTCACAAACACTGTTTCTGAGTCATCTTCTCCTTCTTCTGTCATGTCTGAGAATCTTCTGTCCTGGGTTTCACCAAAGCGTATAGTTCGCTGGCGGTAGAATAACGAAGAGCAGCCTGAGCAGCTAACTACATCTACGCTATGGATCTGACAATAGAATATTCTCTTTTCTGCCACGGATCTGAAATAGTTTCATAACTCTAGGACTTTGGCTTTGAACAAAATGTCCTTTCCCCGCTTTTGTCCTCTATAAAACAAATCTAGCTGCCATAACTTCTTTCTTTCATCGATTTATGAATTCCACTGGAGCCACGCTGCAGAGATTAATGTGCATTTGGGGTCAAGTCCAATAAAGTTGAAGCAAAACCTGTGTAATGTGCAGCTCTGGGTCTGAGAGAGCACGACCCTTCTGTTCTGTGAGAATAATCCGGCTCTGCACAAAGTCAGAGTCGTGCCAGCTACCGTCCAGCAAAGAGTTTTCACTTTGACTGATTACCTGCGTCTGCAAGTTGAGTTTAATGAAACACCGACTGAATGGAAATCACCGGGGCCCTGGGAGAACCCTGTGTGATTTAACAGGAAGCACGATTACACCAATCATCCCTCGTACATTTCAATTTGAAGAGAAAGTCTGATGTACCAGTGACAAACTAAAGACCTGTATTAACTCAGTGACCTAAACTAGGCCTGTTTTTCTTTTCTCCATCAAGATCCATGAATCATTCTCTGAGAAATTGGTGAAAATTGCCCAAAAAAAGCATTAAAACAAAAACCAGGAGTGAATATCTGAGCGTGTTTCAGGAGCTGAAGAGGCTGAAGGCTGCAGGACAGACCTGAGACCTTCTGCTGTGTCAGTTTTTCATCTCCGATGTCACAACCAATAAAACGAACCCGTCATGTCTGTGGGAAATCTCCACCTTGTCAGTCGACACAGTTCTTTGGCCTCTTCTCTTGTCAGCTTGTCGGCAAATTCACGTGTGTACTCAACCATCTTGGATCATGCCTCAGACCTGTAGGGGGAAAGTGTTTGTGTGTGTGTGTTTGTGTGTGTGAATGGGGGGGGGGGGGGGTCCAGTCCCATGTCCCACATCCTTCGACCAACAGACTGGTTTCCATAAGTTCGGTGCAGCTTGGTTGAGTTTTTCTCTTTGGCCTCGATGAAGTGATGCACCCTAATTTAATGCTTTACCAAAACCATGATCTTCACCCTAGAGTGAGTGGTTGCTGGTTAAACTGGCCCTGAGGCAGGACCCCGGACATGGTCGTACTTATATTGCTCCAGTCCTTCACGGTGAACACAATCAGAGTCAGGGCTGCTTCCTCACTTTTCACTTTGCAGCAAGGACACAGAATAAAAACCTTGATTTTATTAGATAAAAATGTATTAAGGTGCTTCTCATATCAGATGCCTCTTGATATATTTTATGTTTATTATTACACGGTACCACAGTGAAACCGTAGACGGAGATGAACCTCTGTCGTACAGTGTGTGTGAAGTGACGGAGACGTAACACCGTGAAACCAACAACCTGCAGAGGGAGATAAATCCGTCTGGAAGAAGGAGCAGCCCTGATAGACCGAGCTCTTTGATGGAAACTGTCTGCATCCATCAGACAACAAGTTGTTCGTGTGCAGGGGGTCAGCGGGCGGATTCAAAACGCACTGACTTATCGGGGGGGCTGATTGTGATGCATCGCTCGCTCTGCAGTTTGGGAAGAAGAAGAAGGGGGGGGGGTGGAGGAGCTGGGGGAGGAGCTGCAGCTGGTGGAGCAGCTGACGAGTGAGAGGATGTTGTCAGAAGCAGATGTGGAACCTCCTGCGCGGCTGATGTATTACCGAAGTTACTTGTCAACGCCGTGTCGTAGAAGAAGAGCCGCGATGTAGAAACACGGGAGTGGGTGTGTGTGTGTGTCTGTGTGTGTCTGGTGATGTTGTCGTGAGGACGGGAGCTGCTCTGTCGGTTCCAGTTGTCGATTCTGATCCAGTCACCAAACCTGTACTCCAGTCGGGGGGTGATGTGGTGGAGAACTTTTAAATTCGGGCATCGCTTTAGAACGGTGGCACATTAAGTGTCTGTGCAGAGGACGGAGAAAGTTGATGTGCGTGCATGTGTGCGAACTTGCATGTGTGTGTGAGTGTGTGAGTGTGTGTGTCTGTGTGTTTGTGTGAGTGAGGGAAATCCTTCCAAGCAGTTCAGTTTGGTTTGTCATCACTTTTTCCCCAAAGGACTAGTTTCAGGATTTGGGACTAAACCATATTTAGGATTAAGTTAGGATTAGAAATTGAAGGTGAACTCCACATGATGAATTATGACACAAATCATAATTCAACATATTGACTGAATAAACCACACTGGAAAAAATCCAGTTTAATACTTTCATGTGGTGGAGGAACATATCCTGCACATAAAGAAGGACGACGTGTCAGGGGATCGAACCACAGTGTCGAGCTCCTGATTGTTAAAACCAGAGATGTACTATATGAATGCAGTCAATGCATATTAACAATATTAAATGTTGACATAGACTGTTACTGTACAATAAATTTCAAGGTAAAAATAACTTCCACATCCACAAATCAAGGTTTCATGCTATATTTCATGTTTTAAAACTTGTATTTTCACGTTTTATCAGAATATAAACTTGTATTTTCACTTTCAAAACAAACTTACTTTGACACAATCTATGTCGACCAAATGAACACAGGCTAGGAATGCGTTTGCCAAATGACTTCAGCCAATAAAACGAGTTTGGACAAGTTTACAGCAGAATCAAAGTCTTGAGCCCAATAAAAACCTGCTGAGGCTCAAACAAACCAATCAATACTTTAAAGACACAGATATTTGCTTCAGAGTTGCAGTGGTCCTGGATTAGAGACTCAAGTAATTGCATAATGAAAGCACCAGTTATGTTTACAAGCAAACCAATAATCTACACTTAATGGAATTAAGATATTTGAACAGCGTGAAGTGGGCTGTTCACATTTTATAGATTCATGAATAAAGGACATTAGTGGCTTGTAAACAGACTTTAAAGACTTGTTTTCTAAGATCCCTCTACTCCTCAGTTCACGTTTGAGATCCAGCAGGTTGAACTTGTAGTTTCACCGCAGCTATCGACAAACACACTTGTGTCAAGAGGACACGAGTCTGCGCCTCCTGCTCAGCTGCTCCTCATCTGGAGGATTCGACCTCTCCTCCTCTTCCCGTGGCCTCCAGCTGCTCTCTGCTGTCAAGTGGAACCACCGGGGGCCGCCCTTAATTATGACCAAGAGGTCCGCCTGCGACACTGAGGCACGGCGGCGGTGTGCGTCTCCGGGGCCGGGGGGCCGAACCCTCGAACGAGGGCACGCCTCGCTCTCTGTCGCCGCATCATGAGACAATGAGGGCTACTGCAGGGCCATCTGCTGCCTCTGCCTTCCCAGCAGTGAACAATAACTGTGTGTGTGTGGTGTGTGTGTGCGTGTGTGTGTGTGTGTGTGTGTGTGTGTGTGTGTGTGTGTGTGTGTGTGTGTGTGTGTGTGAGAATGCTGCTTTGTTTCTCCTCTGAGGCTCTGCCGTCACTTTGCTCGTTCTCCCGCTGGGACTCGTACCGGCACATCTACTTTTCAGGGAAATGGGACACAGCCACAGTGGGGGCACGGAGACATATTTACAAACTCCTTTAAAAATGTACGAGCTCCTAAAGAGAAAGAAAAAAATGACCTTATGTATTATAAATATATATTTACTCAAAACATGCTGAGCTTGTTGACCTGGAGTGGGTCACTAATGAGCCCCCAACAAATGAAACTGCAAACTAAACCTCCTGAAGCGTTTTGATTCGTGTCCCACTCGAGGATCTCTGGAGAATTGGGTCCAGACTTGTTTCCTCAGTTTGTCTTTCACACATTTGCACAGGGGGGGGGGGGGGGGGGGGGGGGGGGGTTCTCCGCCCGGACACGTTCACCACAGCCACAGCTTCTCTGCAGGATTCAGGCGAGAGGTGCAGCAGCAGCAGCAGGCGGAGGCAGGATGGGACATATCGATTCTGCTGCGTCATCAGAGGACCTCCTGCTGTGTGCTCCTGTCGTCTTTCCTCTGCAGACTTGAGGGGGCGTGGCTGAGAAGCTCCACAGGCTCCCACTGGGAGCTCTGGGAGTTCAGTGCTGGTCAGGACAGCAGCTTTGCTTGGCAGCTCGTTTGGTTTTCTCAGTGTTGTGATTTTAAAATGTGTTCAAACCGGAGGCACAGGGTCGGTGTTTCTGTTTTTCATCTCAGTTTCTATGTGCAGTGAACTGGTTTTATTTCAGCCCAAAGTGAGGCCAAATCCACAGGATCGCCCCCTGGTGGCTGGCTGCAGTCGGGGTCATAAACCCCAGTGGGAGGTTGGAATTAGTTTCATGCCACAAAGACAAGTTATCACAGGTATCAATATATTGTGTGTCCAAAAATTGCTGAGATGTATCTTGTTTATCTCAAATCTCTGAACACTGTCAGCTCCACTCAGGATTTCAAACCTCTGATCCATGAGGTTTCCTTCCTTTCACCTTCTCTCCTCCCACCTCCTCCGCTCACTTCATGAATAACATCAACTAATCTCCTGAAACCGACCCAGCGCCACCTGCAAATAGAAATGAGAAGTAATGTGAGACTGTGAGATACACACATACACTTCCACACACACACACAGCGTTTTGTCAGCACAGGTAGCAGCTGCCTCCAGATCAGAATAACAACAACGCTAATTTAGTGCTCCCACACACTTTGTCGTCAAATATTTATAACCCACTATACCAGTGTGCCAGTAAGAGGACTCGTGGCTGACACTGGTGGAGACACAGAAAGTCTTCCCGGCTCCTCGTCTTGTGGATTTCTTAGTTTTTTGTTTCTACATCTTACTCCATCTTAGTTTCTCTCCTCGATGTGAGCGCGTGTCATTCTGGGTCCTGGCCGACACTTTGAGGAGAATGAAGGCTCCACACGTCCTCTTCTCGACTTTTGTCTTTTGTCCTTTCGGCTCCGAGATGAATGGTGACTGATGGGAGGTCAAGTAGGTCACGCAGGTCGTTAACCGCCGGGCTTCAGCACCTGGCGGCTGTTCATTAACGAGTCATTTCTTAATCAGCTTCTTATCTCAATTAGCAGATCAACTTGTAG
Organism: Platichthys stellatus; assembly: GCA_016801935.1. Taxonomy (NCBI): domain Eukaryota; kingdom Metazoa; phylum Chordata; class Actinopteri; order Pleuronectiformes; family Pleuronectidae; genus Platichthys; species Platichthys stellatus. The sequence goes on from CM028859.1 coordinate 4,030,755, forward strand.
ATGACCTACCTGACGAATTTAGATTAGTGCATATTTATCAGTGTGTGTGTGTGTGTGTGTGTGTGAGAGTTTGTATCTCTTGGTGTGTGTGTGTGTGTGTGTGTGAGTTTGTATCTCTTGGCATGTGTGTGTGTGTGAGTGTATGTGTGTGTGTGTGTTGCAGTAATCTGAAACAATGAGAGCTAAATTCAACCATCTGCTGCTGTCGCCCAAAAAACTCAGCTCAGGGACAATCAAGGGTGTGTGTGTGTGTGGGTGTGTGGGTGTGTGATTGTGTGTGTGTGGGTGTGATTGTGTGTGTGTGGGGGGGACAGACACAGAATAGTAATGCTGGTTGTGACTTTGGGCAAAAGACAAACCAACCCAGTGGACGTGGTGGACAGACACGGTGACAGACAAACCAAACACAGAACAGTTGTTAACGTGCTAGTTTTGTCGTCTTGTGTCAAACTCTCAGCGTGAACCTGATGTGACAGTTAATGTAATCAGGTTGTTGTTTTTTGCTGTCACTGTTTTCCCTCTGTTAGCATCTGTGTTCATCACTCAGCTTGAACACATCTGTACCGCGTGCTGGTTATCAGCCTGTCACCGGATCCTCTTCTGCTCTCCAGGCGTGTGTGTGTGTGTGTGTCCTGGGATTCATGTGTGTGTTTGTTCAGAGGCTGCAGATACTTCTCTACAGGCTCAGATCAGGCCTCAGGTCCTGGTTACATTCTGACATCCGATCTATCTATCTATCCATCTATCTATCTATCTATCTATCTATCTATCTATCTATCTATCTATCTATCTATCTATCTATCTATCTATCTATCTATCTATCTATCTATCTCTCTATCTATCCATCCATCTATCTATCGATCTATCTATACAACCTTGCATGGTAAAAAAGAAAGTACTTTGGTTAAATCTTGTAATATGATTGAACTTTGCTTGTTAACCTAACAAGTGCAGATGATTAAATTCTCTGACTTAATCCCTGGCGGCACATGTGCTCAGGAGGAAGTGGTTCAGGTCTAATCCAGCCATCTCCGGATATGGGAGACTCTCACCACGCCACTCCACTGGGTCTTTTACCTATATATCTATCTATCTATCTATCTATCTATCTATCTATCTATCTATCTATCTATCTATCTATCTATCTATCTTTCTGTCTGTCTGTCTGTCTGTCTGTCTGTCTGTCTGTCTGTCTGTCTGTCTATCTACCTATCTATATATCTATCCATCTATCCATCTATCTCTCTATCCCTCTCTTCAATGTTCTAGTCTTCTGACCTCTCAGAGCTTCCCACATGTCCTAATCACAGATTCACCCACATTCACACAATGATGACGCAGCATCTGCAGCAGTTGGGATCCTGCTCAAGGACACTTCAGCAGCCTCAAGATGAGCAGACCAGGGACCTTCTTATATACAGGATGCATACACATAGAAACAGGGCCGTGCTCCAGATATGTGTGATACAGATGAGCAGCAACATTACAAACACCGTTCTTCAACAGGAACTTTTTCAAAAAGTCATATCCCTCGTAAAAGATGAACCTTTTATCCAATCTGTAAAATATATATATAAAAAAAAATACCATGAACTGACAGATGTAAGGTCGACCTTACTTTCTACATTTCCGTTTATATATATTTATTTTCAATGGAATCGCGGTGATAAATCTGCACATACGAGAACCCCAAGGTTCCTCAGAGGCAGTGCCGTTGTTAAACTGTCCAATAAAACGTGTATTTATTGTGTCTGTGGAGATTCTCACTGGTCCAGGTCACGGTTAGCCAGGAAAAGTTGAATCAAGGTCGGACGCACTCTCAGAAGCTTGAAGGTGTTTTTCACTCCTCGTCCATCGGGCGTCTGCCGCTCAAACTTCAAAATTCAGACAAACTGGAAAAAGTAAATATCGTATTTTAACATATTTCAAAATGAAACAGACAAAGAGCCGGTGGTAAATAACCAAAGAGCTTCAGAGAAGAGACTTTTTTGCACAACTCTGTAACTCTTAATTTCATTTTGCACGTATTTCATATTTATTATATTAAGCTATTTATTCACCTCGTGAGGTAGGAGGTTATGTTTTTTGCCCCTCTCCGTTTCTTTATTGGTTGGATTGTGTGTAGATCTGCAAGATTACACAAAAACAACTGCACAGATTCCAATGAAACTTGAACGATGAGACGTGGGTCGTCTTGCTCAAGGACACGTGGACTGGAAGGGGCTAAGGGATTGACCCACCCACCTTCTGGTTGGTGTATGACCCGCTCTCCCCCCTGGTCCACAGCTCTGTTTGTCTGCTGTCAGAGCCTGCGTCAGTTGTGCATTGTGCGTTTCCTCGCTGATTTACACCTCATTATCCCCATGAAGCGGATTCTGATTTCTTATAGGATTTTAATAAGACCTCAGCTGTGCAGTATTCCGTGGAACCATAAGGAAACTCACACTGTGCCTCCTCCTGCTGCCTGATGTATGGTTTTTATATTTAGAGTGGTGGGTACCCAGGTGTACTCCAAAGCTTCGAAGTAAGTACACCCGTGTGTACATCCTGCACACACACAGACAAACAAACACACACACACACACACACACACACACGCAGAGCATCTGTCATGGAGGTAAACTGTTCCGCTCTGTCTGACAGAAGGACTCTGCCACACTTTCTGCCTTTGTGTGTGTCTGAAGCTCTGCCAGTCTGCGGCTCGGTGAATGGCAGATCCTCGTGGCAGCCGCAGAGTGACGGGTAGATTAAACCGCCTTCCTCCTCCTGACAGCGACCCTCGTCATCGTTCAGCCCTCCGACCGACGAGGCCTCTTCTCTCCTCGGCGATGCAGGCGACATGCTCCTCAGCCTGCTCTAGTCTGCTCCACCTCCTCCGTCTGTGTCTTCCAGAAGGACAAAGATGGTGCTGCTGCTCTAATTAAACACAATGGGAAGTTCTCCTTCTCCACTGGCTCCAGTATTTCAGAGAGGAGTAGTTTTGTGTATTTGATGTGTTGTGCAGCACGGTGCATGTCTTCATCACGCAGATCAGATACCCATCATGAAAATCCCTCGGCCCTCAGTTCAAATTACAGGATAACATCACAGCTCTTTGCAAGTTCATGTCAGTAGTTGAAGTTCCTGCTGCGCTGTAGGATCGGTGCATGGTGGGGGGGGGGGGGTTATGTCCTCTCCTAACTTTACAAGTTGTGCAAAACTACACCGTGAAGCTCGATTATGATGGTGTGTAATTGCCGGCTGAGATTAATTACCTCCTTCAGAGGAGGCCGCTTTTCTGATGTTCTCTCTCAGACTGCGTTAACAACAAAGTCCACACAGAGATAATAAGTAATGAGGAGAAAGTTTTTTATTTCATCTTCATTTAAACACGCTCGGTTCCGCATCACGCTGCACAGAGAAGAAAACGTGTCTCTGGATTCAAAGAACAAAATCTGTTTGTTTCAAACTCAACTCCACCGAAGCAGAACAGGGAGGTGATCCGCTGAAGTCCTGAAGTTCAGGCGGATGATCACAAAAACAGGAACCACTAAATCAAAGAGAACAGAAGAGAGGCGGGGGTTCGCTGACACGTGTCATGTGGGGGATCGAGACTCCTGGATGAAAGTGAGATAAATAAATAAACTTTGTTTGTTTGAATTTTCATGAAGATGGAGGCAGAGGAGCATCAGCTTCTTCATCAAGGACACTTCAGCCGAGACAACAACTAGCTGACTGACATTAAGTTAATTGTGAATTGCTACATTATAGCAAAAGTAATTAGTCATAGTACTTCTCCTGTACACAACTGTCACATCTGTATGATATGTTACTGTATTGAACGCTTTTCAGAAACTAAATCTTTCTGGTTTGACTGCATATTTAACACTCAGCACCCAGAAGATTTGGTATTGTAATTAGCCAAGTTCGGATTATTTTAAAGGAGACATGTTCTGCTCATATTCAGGTTCATTATGTGAATATGTGTTATTACTTGAATGTTTAAATGGTCTGAAATTCAGAAAACACATCTCATTCCTCAAACTGTCCATCGCTGCAGCTCCTCTCCTCAGCCTCTGTCTGAAACACTTGGTATGAGCTTCTGTGTATTTCAAATATAGATGAAATTAATA
>CM028859.1:4037366-4042998 GCA_016801935.1 Platichthys stellatus
CTGGTCTCATCCACATATACATGACACACACACACAGACACACACAGACCCACACACACACTCAGAGAACCAGGCTCTTCTGCGTAAAACCTCCCATGTGTGTTTCTGATCCCATCCCATCCGGCTAACGCCTCCCTCAGCTCGTTGTGTTAATGCTCATATACGACTTCTTTCAAGCTACATTAGGAAGACATTAATTCACTTTTTATATCTTTTCTCTATTATATATAGTTTATGTAGATATGTTTATGTCTAAATAAATGTTACTTTGTATAAATATTAGAAAAAAGGAGTAAATAAGAAGTGAATAGTGAGTAAATATACAGTATATTGTTTATTTTTATTGATTTTCTCATGTGTGTTGTATTTATTGTGGTAAAAGTTTAGCTTGTTTGCTCGTGGGATTGATTTCATGTTTTGGGGAACACATTTTTGGATGGACATCTATAAATACCTCCAAGGATGAGGTTGTGTTCTCATAAGCAGGGGCAGCTGTGGCTGAGCGGTCGTTCTCTAAGGCGATCGGCAGTTCGATCCCAGTCTTTGGGCAAAGTACTGAACCCCCGAACGGGAGAGACACTGTGTGAATGTTTGTATAACACCAGTGGTAGTTATCAAGAAGAGACTATTTACTATTAGCCTTTGTTTGTCTGTCTGTCACCAGGTTTACTCCAAAACTCTGATTCCTATGAAATGTTGTGGAGGGTTGGGATGTGACCCAATGATCAGTATGTTGAATCCAGGAATTCTCTGTCCAATCAATCAATCAATAAATCCAATTTGATTTGTGTAGTGCATATTCACAAATGTGTAAAGTCTCTGTTAACACGATCAGACCCCTGCTGTTGTGATGTGAATGGAGCGTCAGTGTAGAGTGGGTTCACTGAGCCTCGTCCTCCTGCTCCGTCAGTCGCCCGTGTGTCTGTGCTGAGGTGTCACCGAGTCACTGACCCGTTGTCTCTGCTCTGCTGCTCCTCAGATATCGATGAGTGTGCGACGCAGATGCATTACTGCCAGTCCAACACGGTGTGTGTGAACCTGCCCGGCGGCCATCGCTGTGACTGTCTGCCAGGCTTCATCCGAGTGGACGAGTACTCCTGCACCGGTACGTGAATCATCAGGTTCTACTACACAACTGTCACACACACACACACACACACACAGGAAGGACACACTCTGAATTCTCACCTCAACATATGTACTAGGAGGGAAGGTTGTTTAGATAAGGACGTGTTAAGATCTCCAGATGAATTCACTCTGATGATTTGTGTATTTGGAGGAATGTGTCACTGCGTTGCCTTGTTCATGAAACTCTGGAGAATTCCTGAAACTATTGGTTCTGGACTAACTCTGGACTTTTCCTTTCACTCACTCTCAAAGTCAATCGTTAACATCAAACATGATTGATATTGACGATTCAATATTTGGGATATTTCCAATTCGCTCTGTGACTTTAAGATTATTGCCCAGTCCCAGTTCACCAGTTCACCACTTGTCCCTGCCTCCTTTCTCTATGTGATGGAGGGGTAGTGGCCATGTAGGCCTTCAAACACCCCTTCAACAGTAGTGTATTCAGGATCCCCCCCCTCCGGAAGTTCCTAAATGCTCTCCGGCCGCTGCTGCTAAAATGCTCATAAATGTAAATCTGCCAGAGGACATAGATCCAGTGGGATATCTTATTTTTGATCCCGTAGCAAATGAACATGTGATTGAATCGCTTCAGGGAAAATCAATATTCACGTCTTAAAAACAAGAAAGTAAACATTCTGAGTGAGAGTAACGTGTAACCATCGTTTACCATCAGATCAGACTTGAGTCGAGATTTTCCTGCTTCATTGAGGAGGTTAAAACGAGATAAGACGAATGAATGGATGAATGAGCAGATCATTCGTTACGTTGTCTGTGTGCAGTGATTCCTAAATGTGCCGGAAGACGCAGACCTCCAATCAGCCGCTGCCCTCGTGGCTCCGACGCACAGACTCTGTGCTTTGTCCTCAGAAAACCAGAGAGTGCAGAGGAGTTGGTTCTGAACTGATTGATAAAGAAATAATAAAACCTGTCTTTTGCAAAGATTCAGAGAATCAGTGTGCGGCCGAACAAGAGCGAGTGATTGCAGCCATTCAGCTTCTTGTTAATATTTTCTCTATTATAAGTATATCCTGATGAAGAGGATCCTGTTTCCTCTTCGTCCCTGAACCTCCTCCGAGTTGAACACACAGAATCTGATCAAACCTTTTCCACCGACGTTTTACAACCTGCTGCACATTTCATGTCCTCGTTCATCTCTGTGGACGTGAAGCTGTTTCTCACCGTGAGATTCAGTGACACCTGTTTTGGCGAAGCTGGAGTTTTTCTCTCTCTCTGTAAAGGGGTTAAAGGCAGCATGTTATCTCAAGGGGGGGGGGGGAAGTGTTCTTTAATTAGCTCGGAGTTGGCAGCCACTCAGGGACGGGGATCCGTGGACAATCAATCTCTCCTGCAGCTTGTAAACTGTCCTGGCTGCCGACTGGAAGCCCGAGGAGCGCTCTCCTCATCTGCCGGGAGAGATAAATCCTCCCTGCGTCTCCGCTCCTCCTCGCCTCGCGCCTCCTTCTCCTCCTTCGCCTCCTTCGCCTCCTTCCCGCCGCTCGCCGGGCTCCCGCCGCCCGAATGCTAAACTGGCGTTAGCGTTCACGCCGCACGGAGGCGACTGCTCATATTTCACCACGTTAACATGATTGCCCATTAGCTCCTGTAATTGCCATGTCTGTATTGTTATTCTTCTTTGTGTCTGCGGATCGGGGGAATTTTTTTTTTTACGGTAATTGCATTGTTGTCTCTGCGTTAAACGGAAACACACGCAGACGCCGCGGAAAAATGTTTATACAAAAAAATGTGCGTGATCTTTGAGGAGTCGATCAAGCAGGCGGCTGAGGGAACGCTTGTTCAGGGGGGCAGGCGCCTGTTTGTGGGGGGGGGGGATAAATGGCACATTAATCATCCGTGTGAATTTAGCATCTGCAGTGTCAGATATTGACTTTCCTGACACACACGTACATATGCGACGGCAACACTGGCTCCTCAAATGTGACAATCAAGCGGAAATGACATAAAACAAACATTCCAGCGTTTTTATTACACATATAGTGCGCTTGTGTGTGTCTGTGTGTGTCAGTTTGTGTGTCTCTGTAGACGTCAGGCAGCTTCATCCGCCCACACACACCGAGGTATTGACTTTCCTGACACTCACGTACATATACGACGACAACACTGGCTCCTGAAACGTGACAATCAAGCGGAAATGACATAAAACAAACATTCCAGCGTTTTTATTACACATATAGTGCGCTTGTGTGTGTCTGTGTGTGTCAGTGTGTGTGTCTCTGTAGACGTCAGGCAGCTTCATCCGCCCACACACACCGAGCCTGACATCACCGCAGGCACCACACAGTCTACTCTCAATATTACAATGTGAGCAGCTCCTTCCTCTGAGAGATAAAATGTCACCCACAGCATGTTCACACTTCTCTTCTCTGGACTCAGCCTCATCGCTCCTCGCTGCCCGGCGGTGGAGCAGCTCGTCCTGTTGAGGAGCCGGCGTCCTGTAAACAATCTGAGGTTCTGCTTGATTTCACCTGCTCGGAGCAGCTCGGGGGGGGGGGGGGGGGGGGAGGGGATGAGAGATGGAGTGGAGAGGAGGTGGAGGAGGAGGAGGAGAAGTGAGGTTTCGTGACATGGAGCTGAGCTGAGGTTTCTCTTCAGTGGAACACGGACCTACCTTGGATTTGCTGTATTTTTTTAAAACTCACTCCTTTAAGATAAACCCTAGACTGTAAATAAAGATGGACGACATGACAGCTCCTTCAAAAGCAGCAGAGGGCATCAACTGCACCTCCTCCATGTTAGCAGATGGGAGGTGGGACGAACTTACTAAAGTACGTATTTATTTATTAGTTAAAATAAAACAGGGTGAAACGTCAGACTCGCGATTGGTCGAGTGCACGTAAGGGCATCAGCCCGGCCCCAGGCTAGCAGCTGTGGCTCATGAGGTAGAGAGGTTAACCAGCCGGTCGTTGGTTCGATCCCCAGTCTGAACTCCAAAGTATCCTTCGGCCAGATACTGAACCCCAAATGCCCCGATGGCTGTTTGAATGGGACTTGTACTTTAAAACACTTTGAGAAAAAGTGATATATAAATACAGTTGGTTTACCATTAACCAAAAATAATAAATAAAGCACACGGCGGTGGAATCTGTACTCGGCATAGTTTAGTTTCATTTTTGTACAACAGGAGGAGGTGGAGATGAGTCGGCCATCTTTATTTATAGTAAATCATTTAGATTCTGTCGCCGAGTCGGTTTGTTGTTCACATGGAAGGTGTTCGCAAAGAAAGCCTCAAACCTGGGACTGCTGTCTGCTCTCTGTCAATCAAAAGACGTTTCAATATAAAACCCCTTTATGATGAAACATCTTTTGACTGACAGACGGACTCAGAGTTTTGAGAGATGACAGGCAACAGGGTGAGTGCACGTCGGGGACAAACGGATAAAACAGATCAGAAGATCTATTTAAAGACGGATTTGAGAGTCGCCGATTTGTTCAGGCTCCAGTTTGCTGAGTTGTGGATGATGTCACCGTTCACCCTCGTCTCCTTTGCAGGAGTTCGTCACGATCCATGACTTCACCCTCTGTCCTTCTGTGACTCCCATGGTGCATCCTTCCATCTTTCCTGCATCAAACAGACACTGATAGAACTCGCAGCTACAGAACAAACCGCTATGGGAGCTGTGAGGTCACTTCCTTCCTCTGGTCTCCGTCCTGTAAGTGAACTCCATGAGGTCTCGGCTCTGCAGGGGAACTGGACGCCTCATCTGTCAGGAGCTGGAGCTTTTCACCTCCTGTGAACTCACAGAACAGCCACTGCGTTCAAGAGCTGCAGAGATTAAACCTCAAGACGCCATCAACAATAAACTCTTCCATCATATATCATCAGGCTGTTATTATTAGATTTAGTTTAAGGTTGATATTAGTCTCTGGCTTGTCTTTGTTTACTCTGCTGGCTTCTCAATGAACGTATCTATCTTCTGTGCTCATCCCACTGATCGATACCTGCCTTCACTATCTCTCTCCCTACAAGCCGGTCGAGCTCAGACTGAACGAAAGCAGCTGCTGTTTAATTCAATGCATCAGACGCTACGTGGATTCACCAAAATTGTAGCAATGGGAGGTAAAAAAAAAAGACACATCACGTGTTTAATGAAAATTTAATCAAATCCATTTCCAATTATGCATGTAATGAATGTGGAGCTCAGGTGTGACGAGCCTGGCAACCTTCCCCGTGTACGTTAACGCTTTCAAAATGGAGGTCACGCCGCTGTCAGGCTGGCTCAGCACCAGCCAATTAAATAAGCCCATCAAACCCAGTTTGCAGAAGGAGGCAGATAAGTTTTTTTTCTTAGTCCTCATTTCCCAAACCGACTGCGAGATGCTAATGTTTATATTTAGATTTATCCGTGGAGGTTTGATGTTTCTCCCCGCCGCTCGTCCTCCGACTGTAAAACCATCTGGAGTTTCTCTTAAAGCTTCGTCTCTTCCCTCGTGCACGGCCTAGCAGCCCCCCCCCCCCCCCCCCCCCCCCCCCCCCCCCCCGGCG
>CM028859.1:4043091-4057773 GCA_016801935.1 Platichthys stellatus
CCGCACACAAAGGATAGGAACTGGCTGCTGAGGACTCTGTAAAAAAAGCTCACGCCACCGAAGGAAGCAGCTGTAATTTATGATATAAATGAAAATATTTGCGGCATAATGAGAAGCACTTGTTTTAAAGTGCCAGGTCTTTAATGCACACACACACACACACAGACACACACACGCTCCCTCAGCAGTTGTGCATTCATTCTCTTGTGGTGCCACGTTTTTTCCTGCTGCTTCGGCTCCTTTTCAAAACAAATTCGGCAAATTAATGAGAAACATAAACAGATGCAGATTAAAAGAAACTGTAAAAGTTCATATTATCGCTGCTGTTGGGTTTGAATGGTTGTTTTGATGCCAAGGTGAAGGAGTCACATGGTGCAGCACGCTGGTATAACTGCTCTGAGTGAATGTTGTTTCCATCAAAACACGACAAAATGAAACAATACCAGGGGAGCTTAACTTGGAAATGATTAGGTTTCCTTTGGAATTTGTAATCACAACAAATAGAGACTGGAGAATGACCTGTTATGACATAATGGATCATGTGATTAATACATGTAAGAGAGGTTTGCTCATATCAAACCATAGATGAAAGCCGTCTCCTCAATGTTAGCGGATGGGACATCGACCAGGTCTCAAAGATCACTTCTGTCATTTGAGGTTGTTCCCAATAAACTGATAAATATCAGTTTGGTTTAAATTTGTTATTTGATTCCATAAAAACGAGAATCCAGGATATGTTGGCTTCATTATCTGGATAGAGGCAGGAGGTGAAGACTCGTCGTCCATCTTTGTATGTTGATGATTTATGTTGTTGACAAGTAGGATGCATGGAATGAATGGAACGTTAATAGGTTGGAAGATCTGGGGTCTGGTTTAATCCAGGAAACAACTTTTAAAATGAGACAAAACCACAAACTTTAACCAAATCCCACTAAACCTGCCTCCTCCTGGAAACCCTGCACCATTCATTCATTCATTCATTCATTCATTCATTCATCCACAGCCTCTGTGTGTTTAAACTGGTTTTCATTAAAGTCTTTACACAGAGAGAAAGTGTCAACGTTGTGTTTGCAGCCTGTTTCCTCTGCTCCTAAGTGGCCGAGTCGTCTGTTAGTTGAAGTACAGGTCTGGTTGTAAGTTGAGGGAACGTGAAATAAATGCAGAACCCTCTTTAGAATAAGTGAAACAGTAGGAACTAGAATATCCAAAACATACGCACCACGTCCTTGGGCTTTGATTCAACAAGGGTATAAATTATGATAAGGGGGAAATAGAACTAAATCTGCTTCGAGAACAAAGTCACCAGAAGACACAAAGGTTCCTAATTCCACTCTGCCCTGTCCAATTAGCCCTGTAAGCTCTGTTTTGTCTCCGTGAAATCTTAATAAAATCTTTTTCCTCTCTGCACGATCGGCCTGAACGCGGTCGCGTTGCAGAGCAGCTGCGTGAGATGGAATTAATCGACCTTCGGGTCAAAAGAAAAAAAAAAACGTTTCTCCAGCTCCAGGTGGATCACGGCAGGAAAATCTGAAATATTCATCCGTCTAATTTCATGGGAATCCGTGTCCTCCGGGCTGAATGCTTTAACAGGCAGTCAATATTTCCCCCCAGTGACATAAGACAGATCTGAGTCGGGTGCGCATCGTGTCAAGGTGACCAGCAGGAGGCGAGCATGACGACTTTGGCATAAAGTATTTTATAGATTCAAGGGGGAGAAACCCTTGAAAAATCCTGGTGAGCTCTGTACTTTTCTTTTTACGGCCCTGTCACTGGTCATTAGGTTTCACATTAGGGATGTGTTCTGTTTGACTTTATTGAATGAGACAACGGCTGGTGCTTAAGCGGCGAGGACGCGTTTTAGATTTTCACTACGCAAAGTTAAAGTGAATCACGAGGTGTTGGTTTCACTCACAGATTCACGCTCACACACGGGGTCGTTGCTTTCAGGCGGAGTTTCAGAGATCGACTTAAATACAGAGATATAACGCTATTTCATGATGTCATCAGACTAGATAGCTTGTTATTGCTTTGATTGAGAGGCCCCCTAGTATCAGAAATGTCATGTTGTACTCACAAAGAATAGTGTTTACAAAGACTGCATGGGTCAATTTGAATGTTGGTACAGATCTGGACCAAGGAGCAGATCCAGGATTGTTTATTAACTTTCATTGATCATTGTGAGATATGTTTTTTTTTCTGATGAAAAGGGACAAAAATCTTTGAAACAATTTTGATTCATCTCTGATAAAAGTCATTACAGCAATTATTTGTCTCTTAGACCCAATGAAAGATTGAAATTTGCCTTTCTTGCAAACCTGACAAAATATGGAATTAATTATCTTCTTGTCTGCAGAATGGAGAAAGTGTTTATGTCAGACTTGACTTACATTTTCCTGGACAAGGTCTCAATCAGTCATTGGTCCTGTTAAGAATTAGTGACTTCACTCAACAATCAGATCTCTGAGCCCTGGCTGTGTCTAATAACAGCCATTAGTGAGGGGGACTTTGATTGTGTTGCACTAATTGCAGTCCCTGTCATGCCTTTTTCTTTTTTAACATAATGATTATCCCCTGTGACACATGCTCAAACACATTAATGCACTTCAGAAAGGTTATTAATTATTATCCTCCACACTTCAACTCAGAAGTTAAGTTGAATTTCAAACAGGGTCAGAGCTGCTTAAGTTACAGCATCAGCACATTTCATTTAACTTCCATAAATAATAATAATAATACATTTTATTTGGAGGCGCCTTTCAAGTCACCCAAGGTTACCTTACAATACAATAGTACAGGATAAAAGATAAAAACTTTAAAGATAAAATATTTGAGGTGTATTTTTCTGTCCAGAAAAATCTCAAGTGGTACGATCGTCAGCGTGATGAGTAATTAGAGGTTTCCAAGGTTTTGGATTAATTTGTTTTTAAAAGAGATACTAGAGTAAATAATAATATGTATAGTATGTAAGTATGTAATAATAGTAATGTTGAGGTCACACTCGTTTTATCTATAAATACAGTTAAAGTATTCTGATAATGGAAATATGTTTGTAACTCTTGTTGACTCTTCAGAGATTTTACATGTTGATGATAATAAACAATATAACATCATCTGTAAAGGAACCACAGAGGCTGTCATATGAATTATTGAGATGTGGAGTTGAAATAAAACAAATCAAATCAGACTGACCTTCAGAGAAGTGCACTCATCTCACTTCTAAATTCAGTGGATCCAGGTTTTTATTTTTTGGTCTGCAGCAAATAGATTTTTATTTTTTTCATGGGGATCAATTAATTATTCCCTGGGAAATATCTTTGTAATTCCTGTTGACTCTTCAGGGATTTTACATGTTGATACTAATATATAATATTTATATATTTAGTCTTTGGTGAAACATCTTAATCTGTAAAGGAACCACAGATGCTTTCATATGAATTATTGAGATGTGGAGTTGAGGTAGAACATATCAAATCACACTGACCTTCATGAAACCACCTCTAGATTCAGTGGATCCAGGTTTTAATTGTTGGTCTGCATCAAATAGTTTTTAAGTTTTTCATGGGATCAATGAATTATTCCCTGGGAAATATTTAAATATTCCAAGTTTTGTGGAATTTTGTTCAGTGGTTTTTACATAATCCTGCGAACAAACAAACAAATAAACAAACAGATAAACAATCATTAAAATGCTCTAAATTCAGTAAGTGTACTTTGTTTGCTCCTGCGCTTCCTCCTCGCATATTAATTATGCTGAGTCGCTCTTTTTCATAATTCACTAATTAGACCAGAACCTGGTGAAGTGAGCTCCGACCCGGTGTCAGCTGTTATCTCCAGGAACATCACCGCGCTCACGACCGTCGCTGTAATAACTTCCCAGTGACACCATCGTTCATCACTGGGTCTGGTTATTGGATTACGCGGGGAGAGAATTCCCCCCTCGGATATTCTAACTGGTAGATCTTATCAATCTCTAATGGTTGAAACAGCCCATTAATTATTCTGGGAGACCTGTTATTTTTCAGTCCACCCACCAAGCGACAGCTGCTGCTACTGATTTTTGAAACCAGTGTAGCAGTGAGTTGGAATCCAGTCCATTAGCTGGTGGCTTTTTATGAAAATAAACTTTTCAATAGAAATACAGAAGCCATTAAATATAATAGTACAGCTGCAGTAATGAAGAACAAAGAAACAAGATCAGGTGTGACATTCATATAAATAATTTAAAACATCTGCACGTTAAGAACTCAGACCCTTTTCTTTAGTACAAGTACTACTACCATAACATAAATACACTCTCAATTTACAATCCTACTTTAAATTGCATTCATTTAAACAGCAAAATGTACTTTGTGTCAATACTAATTTATTCTGCAGTGAGAAAGGTCATATAATAATGAGATTATTTCATTATTACAATTATAATAATTAAGCTTGTTGAGGTCACACTCGTTTTATCTATAAATACAGTTAAAGTATTCTGATAATGGAAATATGTTTGTAACTCTTGTTGACTCTTCAGAGATTTTACATGTTGATGATAATAAACAATATAACATCATCTGTAAAGGAACCACAGAGGCTGTGATTTTTGAAGCCAGTGTAGCAGTGAGTTGGAATCCAGTCCATTAGCTGGTGGCTTTTTATGAAAATAAACTTTTCAATAGAAATACAGAAGCCATTAAATATAATATTACAGCTGCAGTAATGAAGAACAAAGAAACAAGATCAGGTGTGACATTCATATAAATAATTTAAAACATCTGCACGTTAATAATAAAAACACATCTGTATTTGCTAAAGAGAGATGGACACACAGGATAGAGAAACCTCCATCCATCCTCCATCCATCCATCCATTGAAGATCCCCCCCCCAGCCGGAACCTTCTTCCCGTGCCGACCCCGGCCTCACCACACAACATGACTGTTCTCTGCGCATTGATTTCAGTTTTCATATTGATCCTAAAAGGCCAGCCCGGTCCTGCACCTTCCCTCTCCTCTGGATGGGGCTTTCATTGAATGAGTGAGGAGCTGTCAAGTGCTCTGACACCAGCATTGTGCTCGTTCTGAAGTGCAGGGACAAAAGGCGTCTTTGATGGACTGAGCTGCCGGCTGCGGGGCGGGGGGGGGGAGCTCTGTGCGGTGCATTGAACCGGTGATTGTTACCTGTGCCAAGCTGCAGTGGATCTGAGACTTAACAGCAGCTGTGTAGCAAAGAGAACATCATATATACTGCAGCACCTGAACACCACACACTGCACCAGCACAGCACCGGGGCGTTGTTAGAGGAGATTTATCGCTTCTTGAGCTTTTGCATCTTTTCCACTTATTCACTATCCATCGATGTGTTTATGCTTTTCTGACATTAAACAGAATTAATAAGCATTCGAGGTCGTCAGCGTTTTAATTGTGTGTCTCTCTCCTGTTTCAGCTCGCGGCCATTAGCACACTGAATAGTTAATGATGCAAACCTTCCTCTTGTACTGTACCATTAAAGCAGTGTGTACCTGTTCCATCCCTTCTCATAAACTCTCCCGCGTCCCAGCAGCTCTGGTGACATTCACCTCCACTTTATAGTTCAACACAGGGAGGAAATCCAGAGCAAGAGAAAAAGCTAAATAATTTCTCCCTCTTGCTTCGGGGGCTCCGTGAGCACCGCTCATTAATTAAGGGGGAATGCATTAGTCATGACTCCCACCAACGCTTCTGCATATTAATGAGGAGTGTGTTGCAGTGAGTGTGCACCTTCGGAGCGGAGGCAGCCTCGGGGGCCACGTCCTGGACTTAAAGACACAGTTCACGGTTCGATTCTACAGATACTCCATCGATGCAGCTGCACAATCAAAGGTTGTGTTGTTTGCAATCATCTAAAATCCTGTTTGATTCTAATTGGTCTGCGTCGTTAACCTGCTTGATAATCGAGTCCAATCGAAAAACATGTTGCCAAAAAAAAATGTGCTCCTCTCATGTTCGCGATCAGACGAGTTGTTGTGATGACGCTTTATTTAAAAAACATGTATGAATCTAATTTTCACTAATGGCTCATTACGACTGCACCTCAGGTCGACTGCAGATCAGCCTCATTAGGACCTTTAGCTGTGGGGCCCATTAGTGGAACATGTAGTGGGTGATGTCACGTGCATGTAACCCTAACACTAACCCTAGCCCGAGGAAATCAGTCACTCGTAGATTATTGATAAACTCTCACAAAGGACGTTTATCAGTGGTGGAGACTTTTATTTTGACATTTCAGGAGCAGAGATAAAGAATTTGCTGGAAAACCACAAATACAACTTGACCCTTTCAATCAAGTGTTAGAGCTAAGCCAACAAAACGATGCAGATAGGTAATAAATCCAAAATCTCGTTAACATACTAATTAAAGGTTCAGTGTGTAGAGTTTAGTGACACCTAGTGGTGAAGTGTCGTGTTGCAGCTGTTCCTCCTCATTGACACTCTGTGATTTCCTTCTTATATTTCAACATTTGTTATCGTCTCAGTTGATAATAATTCTTACCCTGTGAAACCAGAATGAGACAAACCAGTAAAACACTCCAGCACTTTCTTTCTTAAGGTAACGATTCAGACATCGATCTGTGGAAACATTGATTTTCCCGCAGACGTACTCACAGAAGTTTATATAAACTATTTACTTTCTTCACTAACTCTGAGTTGCTCTTTTAACTCTCGGTAAATACAGAACTTTTCAGTCTGCAGGTGAGTCTTTGATATCCAGACGTTTTCCCGTGTAGCAGACTGCACCGCAAACATCAAAGTCTAAAGAAGTAGTTTCAGACCTGTGGCAAACATCTGGAAAGTGAAGTGAAAGCTGCACGTTAACGGTTACACACTTCCACTCGAGGGGAAGTCACACTTCTTTGTCTGCTGCAGCGATAAACATCATATTCCCTCCGGCCTCCGACTGAGAGAAAAACCCGTAAAAGTCAAGTTCATGATACCAGAATACAAAACTCTGACCCGGAGCATCGAGCTGGTGTGTTCCCCTCATGTTCAGTGAGTCAGCATTTCATGAATGAAAACTCCCCCCCCACCCCACCACCACTCACCTTGCCAGCTTTCCTATAATTAGTCAGTTTTATGGTCGTAGAATTTATATAGTCCATGAAGGACTGTGTAACTGCTGTAGAGAGAAATGCCAAAATAGCAAAGATGCCAGGATCCGACCGAGCTGCAGTTCCCCTCGGTCGTCTGTTGCCTCGTTCTCATGTGTGTGTCCACGCCACCATTGTGTGTTACCACTACACAAAGAGCACAAAGGAAAACGACTCTGCTTCACCCCTGGACAATGAAACTAAAGTTTAACAATCAGCAGATCTTTCCCTCGTCTGGTTTTATGTAGATCTCTGAGAAAAGAGGCAAAACATCCTCAACTCCAGATGTTGCATCGTTTGATCGGCTTCTCCAACCTGGCCGACACAATCAGAGCTGAATCGATCGGAGCTCTGTCACCTTCATTATCCACGTTTAGATTCTGTCATTCACTCCGAGATATAACGAGAGAGATGTCGTCCGTCTCTCACTGGGTGATAAAGAGCAATAATCACTGTGTCAAAAGTTTCAAGCAGAGATTTCCCTGCGAGTCGTGTCACTGACGAGGAGAAACATCACTTTCCTCGAGCTGTCTTCACGATATCAAAGTTCCTCTGGCGGCGCCTGTGAGCTTGGGGGGTGGGGGGGGTTTGAGTCCTGTAGCTGACGCTGGTTCAGGTCCAACACTTTGCTGCAGGTCTTCATCTTTCCTCTCTCCCCATTTCTCACCTATTGATTGTGTTGTCAATAATGAAGAAAAGCCCCAAAAGATATAAATTAAAATAAACACTTCCCATCACAGTTCAGGCCCAATCTTCTCAGAAGCAACTTGAATGGATGGATATTTTAAGTCAGTTATTAAAATAGTTATAATAGTATTACAATAGTTGAAATATTGAGATGTTTTAAAGCAAGATCAACATTTTTGTAAATGTGATATGTGATATAATTCTTTGATGTTTTGTCTCACTGGTATTTAATCCCACTTCATGAAGATAACTGGTGCTGAAACAGAGGAATCTGTCTGTCAGTTCACCGGCCATGTTTCAAACTGTCTCATGTAACAACTCTTAACACCTCTGCCAAGTTATGGTTGTGAAATCTGATTCGATGAACTTCCAAACAGAACTGGAGTTTGGAAACATCCTCTCACATGTTAGCTATCTTCTCATCAGCGGCGTTCATGCACCCACTCATGCATACAGCTCTTCTGACTGTACCCCCCCCCCCGTGTCTCTCCATCAGAACATGACGAGTGCTCCAGCAGCCAGAGTTCCTGCGACGAGAACGCCATCTGCACCAACACCATCCGAGGACACCTGTGTACCTGCAAGCCGGGCTACGTGGGCAACGGCACCATCTGCAGAGGTAAGCCCCTGCCAGCCCGCCCCCCGCCCCCCCCCCCCCCCCCCTCACATCACGACTGGGGCTGGATCTCTGCTCCGTATCACCACGGTTCACTCCGCCTTCACATCCGCTGAACCGGGCAGCAGCTGCCTCACTGATAATGAACATTAATTCTGCACCAGTTCCGGCGCCTCCCGCTCACTGGTCCCCTTGTTTGTGTTGCTGGACTGGTCTCAGCTTTGTGCACTTACAGCTTTATGTGCAGCGAAGGCAGAAAGGAAAACATGGCAGCAGCAGAACAGGCTGATGTCTGACCCCACTTCAAATAGAATTCCACCGAGAGACGAATGTCAAGAGTGTAGTTTTGCCAAGGAGAGAGACGACCTGTGGCTGGAAAACCACCGGGTAGAAAACCACAGACCTCAGGAGACACCGTCTGTATTTAGCAAACTGCTGTATTACAGACGGTGGTGCATCTTCAGTTACACATACACATGCAGATGGAGATTTAGACAGGTTTGCTTGTTTAGGTGTTTTGTGGACTTATCTGCGGCAACTACTGGTTATTAAAATATAAAGGAAATCGTGTAGAAGATTGTTTTGGGCTTGTGTCTAATGGACAAAAGTTAACTTGATTTTCTTAGTTTCACTTTGTGTTCCAAATATATATTCAAATTTATTTAACACAATTCAGAGTAACACTTCCTCCGAGGTCTGCAAATTACAGAGATTGAATTAAATCAATCCATTCTGGCGCTTCCAGACAAAACTGAATAATATGAAGGGCCCTGAAACAAGGTCTGTATTTATCCTGATGGCTTTTCTTTTATTTGACGACTTTCTGATTGACTCCAGAGTTTAAAACATAGATTGTGTTGGACTTTAATTTACTTTATGTAAATGTGGTTTTGGTTGAAATCGTATTTAAAAGCAGTTTGCTGCAGTTGCAACGTACTCTTCAATAACTCAATATTTGTACGACTCTTACTCCTGAATTTCACAGTTTTGACTTTGCCCTGTTCGTCTGAACCACGTCTGGTAAACTGAGTGTTTGAAAGTTTTTAATATTCTGCTGGAAACGTTCAGCACCGACACTTACTGCCTGTTTTCATTAGCCCATCAACAATCAATACAAATGTGTTGCCCACAAACTTTGGCTTTGGGCCACAACCGACCATTTATATCGCTCTGCCAATTCAGAAATGGCATTTTTAATAAACTCTGTGAGCCCAACAGCAGTCAATGGTCTTCATGGGAGTGAGTTACTGGGTTTTTATGATAGCAGAGTGATTTCCCGTTCGTGGAGCTGCACTGTTCTCACCGTGCTTAACAACTCTTCTATCGAACCGCACAACGAAATGACAATGAAAAAACACTAAACAATATTTATGGTTTTTCTTTCCCAGTTTACATGGGAAGTAAATTGGGAGCATGCAGGGGCTTGTTTGTCCCTCAGTAACTGACCTGTAATGTGAGTGGATATTTGTGTAGCCTGTGCCCCTGGACGCTCTGAGGTGTGTGTGTGTGTCTGTGTGTGTGTGTGTGTTCATGTACACGGTGACCTCCGGTTATACACTCTCACCCTGCACTTGTCCACTCGACCATGAGCTGCGTGAATCTATTTTGAACTGTACATTTGCTCTGAAGGCTCCCGCAGTGGGACGGTGGCTGCGGGTTCAGGGCAGATGAAACAGGACAGTCGGTTCAGGCCTTTCTGTCACAGCTATGATGGTTTTAAAAAGTCTGTGTGGGAGGTGGTGCAGAGAGAGAGAGAGAGAGAGAGAGAGAGAGAGAGCACTCCACGTCAGTCTCCTGAGAGACGGCCTCGGTTCTACAGGAGGTACTATGTCGGAAGAGATTGATTCATAACACAGTTGTTAGGGTTAGATATATATATATATATATATATTTGGATCAGGGGGAAATACGGACGGATGTTGTATTGAATTGTGAAATAATTTTCTTAACGAAGAATAATAATGATCAGGGTGCCGTTTAGCTAAAGACCATGGATGTCATATATGGGGAAGAACATGTGTTTTGCAGCATATTGAGTATTTGAAAGTCAATCTTTAAGTTTTATCTATTACCTCCACCGAGGAGCTTATGAAATATCTGTCAATCTGTTGGTACTCGCACAATTCCAGCTGAATCTTTGATGTATGACTGTCTGCGTGGTCAGTAACAACTTTATGAACTATTACTTAAGTTCCTGCACAGAACTGTACGATGCAGCAATGGAGCAAAACACCAAGTTATATTGAGAACTGGCAAAAACTGGGGACTCACACATTGTCTACTGACGGCAGTATTTCTTTAGCTGAATTTTGATTCTGATATGGAACTGATTATTTAACCTCTGCCTAAGAGGATGTGTTAGCAGGCAGGTTTGTTTTTGTTGGTCTTTTTATCGTGATAACGCAAAAACATATTATGGAGGAAACTTTGGCCAAGAGGGAATCCATTAAATGTTGATCTATATTTAGAGTTTTCATTTTCACCTTTTGCCAATTTATGGATCTTGATGAAAATAATCAGACACATTGAAGGGACTGACTATGATGACTATGATGCTAATAAAACTCAGGATCTAAGAGATTTAATTATGGTTTCTGTTGGCCGAGCTCTGTGCTCCACTGTCGATCATTCTTCAGACTTTTATTCGTCTTTACGTCGCCTCTCCGAAAGATGATAAATCAACAAGAAGTGCAGAAATCAATCAAACTGACTCAGATCAGAAAGTCTATTTTTCACGCACAGCTTCACTCAAATCGTCTCGTTCTGGTTCTGTAAATAAAAAAGATCCAGTGAGAAGCTCCTTCATGTAATTTCCATCACTCTGTGCTTATGCTTGGCTGCCGGCCAGCGGATGATAAGAAGCATTAAGCTTAATCAGGCCTTGATTCTCCAAACTACTTCAGCACCGTCTCGATTAGATTGAGAAAAGATAAGTTGCATCAGGGGATATTAGCCACAGTGAAGACAAGATGTCACCCAGCGCCTGCAGCGTGCCACAGGTTAACCCCTGAAATCTAAACCCTATCGACTGATCGCTGGACCTGGAGCATCTTCTGAGACTCGTCTGATCCTCTTTCAATTTCTTTAACGGAGGTCGAAGTGAAACACGGAGGATTCTGACCCTGCTGCCGTGTTCCACCGGGTTCTCTCACTCGTTAACTCGTGTTCTGTATCTGCACAGCTGCTCGTGAGCGTGGCGACTAGTAATGTTGTAATTAGACAGACAGGACGGGGGAAAGCATGTCGGACATACCAATTATTAGCGAGGGGAAAGCGTGTCATGCGCTACTGCAGGTGCACGTGTGTATGTGCGTGGGTGGGTGGAGGGGTAATGCAAGGCAGTAAATGGTAGATAGAGGAGAGAGGCAGAAAATGACGGAGGAAGGAGAAAGAGGAAGTTCTGTGCAGCTGCTCTTATCCTGTTGTAACGCAGACATCAGGAGGGTCGGAAGATGGGACTCAGATCTAAAGAGAGAGAGAGAGATCGATGCAATTTGCAAAGTGGCGTCTGCACAATGTGGGGCTTTGTGTTTTCTCCAGGGCTCAGACATGCAGACAGAACACAACCCGACTGAAGTGCTGCCTCCACTTTCTTTATCATGCACGATGTCAACAGACCGTCACTGAATGCAGTGGGTCGGTCGGATCAGTGTCTGGATGCAACAAGGTTTCCCTCAAACTAAAATAAACTGAAGAAATCCCAAACTGCTCCTCATCCATAAAGCTGCAGGCAAAGAAGCTGATCACTCCCTCAAAGACGAACACATTGGCCTCCAATATAGTTTAAATCCACAATTAAAAGTTTAGTGTGTAACATTTAGGTGAAAGAGATTTATTTGCAGAATATAAAATAATCCTAGTGATGTTTTCTACTAGTGTGTTTCATCTAAATTGTAGAAATAGTTGCTTTCCTCACCCTAGAATGGGCCTTTGTATTTAAATACTTCATAGTTTATCATTGTTTGTTTGTAATTTAGCAGGATTACACAAAAACACTCAGTAGATCTCCTTTAAATGTTGTGAAGGGACCAATTGAAGTGTGGTCTCACATGGGGACGGCTTATAGCCATCCTTCTATCGTCATTGATTTAAACAAACTATCGTCTAAAACATCATTTTATGCTCTGAAAATAAGTGAAAATCAGCCTCAGCCTGAAAGAACAAACAATAATTGGGCCGACGTGTCCACCTGACTTTGGCCTTGTTGTGTGTTTCATGTAAATGTGAAGTCTGATCAGCCGATATACACACGGACTCGTGAAAGTGTCACTCCTACTCACCGACACTTACTTTTTAATAATATCATTAAAACTTCCTACATCCCAGCTACCTATGGCCAATTAGTATTATGCGAGAGCAGCTACTCGGAGGGACCCCCCCCCCCCTTGAGATCTCATTACTGTGTGATGGAGACAGCGTTGGCCAATCGACCTGCGCCTCCCATCTCATTCGCCTCATACATCACCGCAGCCCCCTCGGGAATGAGGGAATTAGTGTGAGTGTGACTGCGGCTCCTCACTCGCTCCCTGCTAATGTTAATAAGTGTGTTTAGTCGGCATTGAGCAATGAGTCCGCGGCACAATCTGGTTTCTGAGCCAAACGAGTGACAGCGGCTTGTTTCCTGTGGAAGACAATATTTGTTTTCAAATTCCACCAACGCTCTTGAATTGGTTTCCAAAGAGAGAGAGTGTTTTGTTTGCAGAACTTGACCTTTTGGTGGTTTTGCATAGTCAATGACTTTAAAACTCGAAATCTCTCATTTAAATGTTTCTGTGTTGTTCTGTGATGAGGAATGGATTTATCCCTCCCTACTCATCTTGCCTGAGGACCTTCTTTTCTTCATTTGGTGAATACCTACATTTCCCTGAATGCTTTTAAACAACCCTCACAGAATGAGAATGAACTTTTGGTATTTAGCTGCAAACTAAGTGGAGGAACTTAAAGGAACAGGAGCCGAGCGAGAGTTTCTTCTTATTTACTGAAGACCCACCACGTATTCTAACACGAGAAGGAGCTTGTTCCCATATTTGCTGACTACTACTACGTGACTTGCGTGTTCCACTAGAGGGCGCCGCAGATCTCAGCTCGTACTCAACATCTGGATTTGTGTTCAGTATATAACGAACATGGCGACGCTGGAGGAGCTGTTGTGGTTAAATCCGACACCGTGGAAGACAAAGGGATTGCGGCGCCATCACAGATGTTATGTGAGGCTCATAAATCAATGGTATTTTCACAATGGCTGATGGTGTTTTAGTGTGAATTTCTGAGGACGTACACAACCGACACACTAAACAGTCACAGGTAACACAAAGCGGTCATGATGCGTACACGTAGTCGAAAACAAAAAATATCTTTGACTTGAATTACATTTAAAAATACATGATATAATAGAGCGAAACCAATTTTACACAAGATAGTGACTTTAAAATGTCTTGTACGACATACAGTATATATTAGCAGCAAATGACTCATGGTGAGGTCATGCTATGGATTCAGTAATGATAAGTTCTCCACCTCCTCCTCTTCGTCCTCACACGTTCCACATTCTCCACATTCACCTGCAAGGATTTGCTGGACACCAGAGAATCACCAGCGTGGTGAACCTATTCGATTTCCCCCCCGAGAGGCCCCTGTGACGGGGGTGTAATGTGGCTCCAGTGCGGCTCCCAGTCCTCCCCTCTGCAGCCGGGTCTCTGGGGAGCGAGGCCAGACACATTCGCCACAGTCAGTCAGTCGGTCGACCCGCTCGTGCTCGCCTGCAAACCCAGCGGTGATCACACCTCACATCTCACTTCCATTACAGGAGAGGAATTATCACTAATGCACCAGAGAGTCGACCGCGTGACACCGATTTGATGCAAACAGTCGATATGGACATGGAGAAGTGCTGCTACTGCACGGCTTAGGTTTAAAAGCAGAGGAACACAGTGTTAGACCTTGAGTTAGAACAAACATCATATTCATCTCTGTTTGAGTGCGTTTCCAGTACGAAGTTTCTGACTGGTTAGCTGGTTAGTGCACTGGGTAATCACTTAGTGCACTTTTGATTTAACCAGCAGCTCGAAGCCCTGCCACCCCTCCGCCCCTCCACCCCTCCGTGGCTGGGATGATTGCTGGGCCACATAAATAAAGGCCTCCATTTCAAGAGCCCATTTTACTGCTATTGATTGTCTCTGCTGACTGGAAGTGAGAAGAAATGAGGGGTTACGACTCGCTCTACCTTTTACTTACTCTGTCTTCCTCCTCTTCATCTCACTTTCTCCTCCTT
>CM028859.1:4058251-4099416 GCA_016801935.1 Platichthys stellatus
CGTTTAATTTTCGGTTTACATAATTATTGCCCCCCCCCCTTCATCCCTCCTTGATAGGAGAAGCGCGTTTAGTGTTGTTTTTTTGTGTTTGTGTCTGCTGTGTTGTTCTGTGCTACAGGGCAAAGTGTTTTACAACATTTAATTGGGTGTAAACCACAGAATCTCAAGCTATGATTAATTGCAAATGTAGAAAAAAGAAATTGAGCAACAAAGAAAGAACGAAAGGAGGGGGTGTGGGGGGGCGCTACTTGTTTTGTGAAGGTTTTACAGCAATTATCATTTGAGGCAATTATTTTTAGTCTGTGTCCCGCTGCTCGATGAAGCTGCTGTGAAGCAAAGAGAGAGAAATCCTCTGTTGTGTTCGGCTCTATCAGATCCACTCCTGAGAAACTAGCGTGGTGTCCTCATTCCACCGAGTCTGTGGTGATTGCTCCTCTTCAGTGTCAGTGATACACTTCAGTATCACTGACGACACGGAGATGCTCCTCATTGAGGTACAGGTGAGGTGGCAGGGACATGATAGTAACATGGTAATACTCCATTACCTTTGCTGCAAGAGTAATACTTGGATTTATTGACAGTACGTATGTAGAAATATATATAATTTAGCTAATATGAGCAGTAGAATCGAGATACGGACTAAATAATCATTTACTCAGTTAAGCTCTTTATCAACTCAAGATGGCATTGTGTAGCAAATATGTTGCGTACTTATATATTTTGTGTACTTACACCAGAAATCAGAGAGAAACCTTTTTTCAATCCAATAAAGTGGACTGATTTGACTTGACTCCAAAGCCTAAACTTGTCTTGTGATTTGAAAATTTAGATTTTCCAAATATAAAAAAAAAATCCAGGAGACGTTACTTTCAGTACATTATATTCAGATTTATAATTTCTCATCTTGTCTTTTTACTTTAAAGGTTTCACATAAAACAAATTACTTTCCTGATTCCGTCCTCGTTTCAGCTTCAAGTCCGAAACTCTTGGTGTTTAGCTCCTCCTCCTGCTGAAGTCCAGTCTGTTCTGATTGGCCGGCTGAACCAGCTCTTTTGTGATTGGTCAACCAGTTTGCTTGTGTTTCACGTCTGCCGCCTGACGTGTGGTGAAATCACAATGTTTACTTTATTTGTTTCTCGTCCTGTTGGATTTCTTCTCTGTTCTCTGTACTTTGATATTTCAGGTAGAAATTTGTTGTCATATCAAAACTTGAATCATCCTTTCAGAAGTTATCACACCTGAGCAGCTGAAGGAAGCAGCCTCCGCGACTACATGTTAAAAAGAACCCACAAAATCAGCTTTAAAGGACAACCTCATCAAAGTGGAATTCTGGAGGCCTTCACTACTTCCTGTGCATCTTCTGAAGTCTCAACTCTGTCAGAGGTTTGACTTGAATTTGAGATTTACACCTTCCTCCACAGACCGGGCACCGGCTCCGGAGCAGCTGCCACTGCTGATAATGGTGCAGGCGGGTTTCCGGAGGTCTTTGGGGAGAGAATGTGAGGAAATGGTGTGTGTGTGTGTGTGTGTGTGTGCACCTCCTGCGTGGGTTCAATGGTCTGACAGCTTCTCAGGAGGGACCAGCCGAGTCCGCTGAGGCCGGCTGAACACTCAGGTTTAGTTAAATCAACTCTTATCCTCCGCATTGGGTCTGGGATGGATCTGGAAATACAGCGTGTCAGTGTTTTATCAGTGCTTTTGCTGTCTCCCCCCCCCATAGCATGAAGGTGAATGTGAGATAAGAGGAGCTGTGTGGGTGCAGTGAGGTGTCAAACGTTTGCATATGCACCCGAGCAAAGAACCGAACACATGGAAAACAGCAGGGAAACGTGGATTTGTGTTTTTAATATCATGCATTATGGGTTCCAAGCCCTTTTCACAGAGTCCCAGCTTTAATTGCACCTATTTGTAATTCTTTGTTCCAGAGTCAGGCCCAAGTGCAGAGGTGTGAGGAGAGGCAGGTGATTTTTCTCCCTCGCATTTCATCATATGAACATTTCTAGAGGTCTGAGGTGGAGAAAAGTCAAAACCTGTCAAGTCTCTAAAAGAAACGTTGAATTTCCAAAACGTTCAAACCTCTTTTCTTCCCCTTGAACGTGGCTGGAAGCCGGCAGTTAGTGACCATTAGACTAACTGCCAATTAAAGCACTTTCATGTTGGTTTTACCAGTAAGCCCATGATAAGAGTCTAGTGGGAACACATTTTCTGTAATGGCCTTCTCCGCGGAGTCAGAGGAGGATTTGAAAACGGCTTCAGACTAAAAAAGAAAGAGATTTGCATCAGTTAATTAAAGGAGTCTTCTTATTTTATTTCTTATTTGACAAGAAGTTGAAGATTCTGTTAAAAACCTTCGTGTCCTCTGCAGATGCCCCTCCATTGAAACACGACACAGCACCAGATGTTTGTGTCTTTGTGGGATTGTGTCCTTGGTGGTGACTTTAAAATATTCATCACACAACAGTTATTAAGCACGATTTAGTGTTTGGTTTTCATGATTTGATTTAATTTCCCCAACCAACACAGAAAAACTAAAAATAAGAGTTGGTATTATCTGGAAAGAATGACAGTTTAATAGTTATATTTTCTGTATAAGTATTTCAAGCATTTTTTCGTCATTAAGAAATCATCACTTAATTATTAAATTATCCAAAGTACTAATGTTCAACCCAAAGTTACGCCCTTGAGCTCAATGGTGTTAGATTTCTGATTTATATTTTCTGAATATTTAAAGTATGAGTTACTCACATATTTTTCCAAACAAGATCAAAACTGTTGATTTATTATGGGTTAGCAGAACATTCGATTTTTTTGATTTACGTCCAATCCGCTAACATGGAGGAGGCAGGGTTTGTGGCATGTCCTGCAGCCAGCCACCGGGGGGCGATCAAGGTGGTTTGTATCTTATCGCTCTCTACACTAAACACTGATGCACTTATCGACAACTGGAAAAGGAAATCAAATGAATCATCCGCTTCTACTGTAAAGAAAGTAAAGAAAAAACTTTCACCTCTGTGTTGTGCACTTACACAAAAACAAGTGCACAACACGTGAGCATGTGTGTGTGTGTGTGTGTGTGGGGGGGGGGTGCTGCTCTCACGTGAGTTAAACTGCATCTGCAACCTGCTCTGATAACATTAAGTTCACAGCTGCGATGGAGGAAAAGCAGGTTTTCAAACTCAGACGAGGTTTCGACTGAGACTCAAAAGCACAAAGCCCAGAGGCTCCAGAACCTGTTAGTTCAGATCTGAGGCCCCTGACTGATTTATGGCAGGCTGCGGGCTTCACACACACACACACACACACACACACACACACACACACACACACACACACACACACACACACAGACACACTCTTTCACACACACACACACAAATAATGGATAGACTGGCAGAGGATTTACTTGACTATAGGAAAACACCTTGAAACTTAATTTTGTTTACTTGCAGCCGTGGATGGCGAAGTGTATATTTTAAACAGGTAAATCATAACTAAGGATTTATAACTAAAATGTAATAGAACTTTTACTTCAAGGGTAGATTACCAAATGTTTATCAGCGGTGCACAGACGCAGTATTGGGGATAAACGGACCCCTGGGGGCGTGGGGGGGGGGACAACAGCCCCTGAAGGAGTTAAACATCAAGCGGGCTTCACACACACACACACACACACACACACACACACACACACACACACACATACACAAACACAGACACACTCTTTCACACACACACACACACACACAAATAATGGATAGACTGGCAGAGGATTTACTTGACTATAGGAAAACACCTTGAAACTTAAGTTTGTTTACTTGCAGCCGTGGATGGCGAAGTGTATATTTTAAACAGGTAAATCATAACTAAGGATTTATAACTAAAATGTAATAGAACTTTTACTTCAAGGGTAGATTACCAAATTAATATTTCTTTATAATAAATGTATTACCTTATTAGTAAGACAGTCCTTTGCCTTTGATAAACAGTAAGTTATTCTACACTCTTTTATAAGTAACATAATTAAGAAGAAGAATATCAATAATACAAATAATTTTATTTTTGAAGCATCGTTCAAGAACAAAAGTGCTGACAAACACAAAATTGCAAAACAAAGGACAAGTAGTGACGACAAACTATCATTGAAACAAAACAAGTGGACAAAGATGGGTGAGTTCAGCCTTTAAACACAAACTTGATTTTGAATCAAGACCCAAATAAGAAGAAATTGAGTTGGATTTGACTTTGAAAAGTGTTGGGGTTAAATCTGAAGACACACATATATAAATTGTGTATTTCTGGATCATTTAGAATTGATCAAAATGAAACTTCTCCTTACAACTGTTTGATGCAAAAAGTACCTGCTAATAGCTAAGTCTACTTATTTTATATTGCCCTAATTCTAACTATCTAATTCCAGAGGTCTCTGTCAGTCTGTTTATGGAATTCATATCTCAAGAATCATTCGTCTCATCAGCTTCACACTTGAATTTGTTGTGTTTTTGACGTGTGAGACGTTCAGTATTGATCAGATGAGTCTAAACAGGCGTCTGAGACTCGTCAGTGGAAGTGACATCGATCAATGATCCCTTCACTAACGAGCTGATGGACACAGAGATATGGATCATGTGTCAGTTTATGATTTGATCTTAACGACTCTGTTATATTTATCGTTGTGTTTTTTCAATTTGCCGTCATCGTAGTCAGAATATGTTCCAGGATCTAGATTCAGATAAGATACCGAGAGAGATGATCCTCGCAAGTGCAGATAATGGGATCCGCTGTGTGTGTGTCTTTGTGTGTGTGTGTGTAGTCGGGAGCAAGGTGTTTGTGTTCATGTTTGTACACGTGTCTGTTAATTAGTATCTGATATCCAGGTTTCTTCAGCTAATTAGCACAATGTTTCTGCCAAGCAGGGAATCTGGAGACACACAAATCGCTGTTGTTCATTAACGTTCTTCTTTTTCTAACAATCCCTCTGAATCAGCTTTTTTTCAAAGTGTCTCTGCAAATAACCCAACTGGAATAATACCCACCTAAAGAAGAAATATACTCTTTGCACCCACCATGACAGTGATCGATTGTCCGAAGTTGGGGACGTCGATTGTGCAAAGACACATCGCTTCTAAAATGGTTTCATTTATGTCCTTTGTTTTGAGGTGGAGGCAGAGATCTCACCTGTATCTGAATGGACAGACAGTATTTTATTCCACGTCTTTATTTTGCAGATGCTGCAAAAGAATGTAGATAAGAATCCAGAGTTTTTCCTCGAAGCTAAAAGTGGCAAACCCGACTGGAATGGAAAATATAAAAAACACCTTCGAGCAAAACAGTGACGTCCTTTAAACACAATCTGGGTCCTGATATCTGATTCCCATCGCGGATCCTTGATGTGATGCACATGCCTCCTCGTGACTCCAGCTGCATGGGGGGGTCACGGGTAATTCCACCGCCACCACCACCGCCACCCCCGCATTCCCATCTACCAGCAGCAAACCTCATCTTATCAGTGAAACAGCAGCGGGGGGAGAAAGCGGCTCTGTCAGCTGCCTACCTGTTTGTGTCTGGGTAATGGATTCAGATAGCAGGGAATCATTCGTCCTGCTCTGCCCTGCGTTATGAAAGCTCCTCACATCAGCTGCCAAGGGCGTCCCCGACCCACACCTCTCTGCTTTGATAGGACCATAACACCACAACTCCTCGACAGATGAAAACAGATAAAATCACACCGACGTGGCCGTGAACAGCAAAGTTAATGTTCACCACCCACTGGCTCAGTTGAAAAGAGGCAATGAGGTGAATTTATTTATTTCATTCAGTTGAGATTTAGCATTTTTTTTAAATATATATAAATGCCACCAAAAAAAAAGACAAAAAAAGATGATTTTACCTCAGGGACTTTTTTTTCAATATTTATTCACAGCATCCTGCCAAGTGTACTTCTCTCACCGTATATTCTCCTTTTTGTTTATTTACATATCCAAAACTTGAATTGGGCATAAATCTATAAACCCAGAGAGAGAGAGAGAGAGAGAGAGAGAGAGAGAAACTAGTATAACTTTGGATTTCCTTGTTATCTCAAAGAATCTGTTTTTATATGGATTTCAGGTCAGAAAGATTGTTGTTTACATGAATGTCTTCTGACCTTTCACCTCTGTACTTATGACTAACATTTACACCAACTTCCCAGGCAATGATTCGAGTACTTTGGTTGAAGTAATCAGACGCACCTAGGGAACCTATTTCTTTTTCTATATACCTTTGCAGGAGTATGCATACTGAGTGCTATACTACTTTCTAAACCTTTGTTTTGTACATGTGTTTGTGCGACTTGTGTTTTTTTTTCAGTTGATCTTATTTGCAGTGTTTCTTTTCTGTCTCGTTTTGTGATTCTGAGCACGTAGAGCACCGATAACCTTTCCTTCATTAAGTCAGAGCCACGAGGGAACAGGCGTGGCTCACATGACCTACCTTTATTTCCATCTCCCTAATTTGTGACCTTTTTCAGGATAGGTTCAATGTGGGATTACCACTCAAAGTTTAATTCCCGTCTGTTAGATGATTCCTTCCCTTTGCCTGTTCTCTTCTTACCAGCGTCTTCTCCGTCACTTGAAGTCTAAAGTTCACGACACGCTTGTTAAGTTTGTGTGAGAACATAAACATAAACCACAGGATCGCACGTATGAAGCCGATCAGGGGAGGGTAAGATAAAACATTAGCCGGCCTTTAGAGGCGGCGTCTTACTTGTGGATATTTATAAAAGTGTGAATCTGGATTAGGATTACGGGGGAACATGCTTTTAAGAGATCAGTCTAACTCTCCAGACAGCAATCTTCTGATTTCAAAGTGGCACTAAGCGCGGTTGTGCGGTAACAGATACCTGAAATTTAAAGTAAAAGCAAGAGAGGGAGAAAGAAAGCTGCAGAAAATGCTTTTAAAGTGAGAGCCAGAATCTCAGAGGGCCATTTAAATATTGACAGCTGTTCTACATCTAGGAAAATGTGCCACAGGAAAAACATAAATTTGCTCATCAGTTCATTCGTGATTTTAAATCTCTTCTAGACGAACATTAAGTGATGGCTCCTCAGCGTGAGCTCAGTCGTCTGGTGATGGAGGCGACATTACAAACACTCTCTCTGCACAGACCCTGGCTGCAGGCGCAGGGAGTTATGGTTTGTGTAGTTCACTGGCAGGTTTAAAGTTCACAGTGACAGGAATCAGAACAAACCACACTGAAGAGACTGGCCCTCTGAAAAACACATAACCCTCATGTGTCGCCTGTGACTTGTTCCAGCTCGATGACCTGAAGGGGCCACGACAGCAACAAGGAGAAGTCGGGTTAGAGAGTAAAGCAAATCGTCAAAGTCCGACTCTTTTAAAACTCTTCAGTGAACACAAGTTGTACAGAACTCAGCTGCAGCTGATTTAAACATTTGACTGATTGCTTGTGTGAGGCCAATCTTCCCCAGACAGCCGGCTGGAAACGAACAGGAACGATTTGCAGTCAAATTCTGAGGCTGTGGAACGAAAATCAAGTTGTCTGACTCAATAATTTCAATAAGTCCCTTCTTAAGACTTTTATCAGACAGCTTTTCCAGCTTTTACTTTAGTGTTAATGTTCTTTAATGTTTCTTTCAAGTCCGATTATTTTATGACCTTTGCTTTAACCCCTTACTGCCTGAATTCATTTCCAATTATATAAAAAAAATATTATTGTCGTTTTTGGCTGTCATACAGATGCTTAATTAAGTGGACATGTTTATTTCAATATAGCATATACAATAGATATAAATTAAGATATGAGGCAAATTAGCGACATTAGGCATAATGGGGCATAACCTTATTATATTGATGCTGCTTTTGCTTGAAATTGTTTTCACAGAAAATGTTTTCTGTACAATCATTGCTGTTCCATCATAACAGTATTAAAAAACAGCTTAATACCTCAAAATAACTTTGCTGCACAGTCCCAAGGGGATAGTTGTTATTTTCCACTCCAACCACTAGATGGCGGCAGAGTGCTTCCAATACAAATTTGCGACATTCGTCTACAAGGGGTTAATTGCCCGGGCTGTGGTGAAGCTGTTGCAGAAAGCTGGCCGCCTGTTTATTTATATTCATATTGGACATATCGTGTTTCCAGAAGCGCCTGAGTCCTTGAGCCCTAAATACACCTGTCAATTGTGAAGCCGATAATTTAAATGATTCTCGAGATACCTGAGCCAAACACATTATTATAGATACATAATTATTGTTATAGTTGTTATTATGTGTTCGTCATTGTCTTTAGACGATTTCAGGAAACTCAGTCGACACCAGAGGGAACAAATGATTCATATACTTTGTCCCGGTCAGAAGTTTCATTACTGAGTATCATCAATGTAACTTCATAAATGATTCATTATTCTTTTCTTGCACGATGAATGTACCTCCCATATAGCAAACTGATTAAAGTGTAATGGGGGGGCAAACAGATTCCATTCCCAGGAACACCTCATGCAGAGTTCAAACTCCACGTGCAACCAGGTGACAGTTTATAGAAGGACAAAGCATCACATAGGAGAAAGAGTTCCTTGTATATAACTCTACAAACTCCTGTAGTTAGTTTGAGCTCATTCTTAAACAGGTAGAAATGTGCATTCAACAGCAAGAAACCCCCTGAAACCACCTGGTGGCACGGACCGCTGAGTCAGCAGTATCGATCAACTGCCCTTTCAACCCTCTGCAGATACATTATGGCAATAAAAAGCCTCCTTAATGCATCTTTAATCCAAGCCCACCGCCTGGCTCCAGTCCTTATTGTCTTGTAAGTGAGGCCATTATCTGTGATGTTCAGTAAATGCCGAGCAGAGAGTACAGCCAAGGGTGAACTGCCTCCCCTCTGATGCATCACAAGTGAGGCTGATTGGTACCAGTAGAAGGGAATCGGCTCTCACTCGCTCCACTCGCTGAGATTCTGCTCTTCTCAGCTCTTCTGTGCAAGCAAGACTTTTCTCTCATTACCAGGGAAGCTGTGCAGATGTTAGACAGATGCACTGCAGAGGGAGGAAGAGCGAGATCAGGTCGGCAGGACAGAGAGAGACGAACAAGAAACATGGCCGCCCATCTGTTATTCCATTAGATCTACTGGTGTCCATGGTGTGTTCAGGAACTATGTGCGGTCTGTGTTATTTTGTCTATTCTCTCCCTCCTCCTGACAACCTGCATCTGTTAGACGTCCTGCTCGTGTTCAAAAGATGAAATCATTTATTTTTCTCTGCAACAAAACAGCAGACAGAAAACACAACACAGTAGAATGTTGTTATTTGACGTTATCACTTATTCAGAATTATCCGTATAGGAACAGACAATGAATGTAAAAAGCTGTAATTACTCAGTTTTGGTCGCCACCTGCTGAGATAAATATAATAATTAGAGATACCGTCACAATTTATGGTTTATTTACTTATTGATATAATCGTGAAGAAACTAGATTGACCCCTGTAGAAATACTAATACTTTTTATTAGTGGATGGGTTGTGGATCCAATTAATACCAAAACACATCATATACATTTTTCTCAAGGATGATACTTGTCATTTTAGTTCAAATATCAATCACCACGTGGCAATTGTTGTGTTCTATAGTTTTAAGAAACGGTTGAAAACGTCCGACACACAATTATTTGAGCCTTTATATCGATGTGACTTCGCCACAGAGGCTCCACCCCCTGATCGATGCTGTGCAGACTCACAAAGATTTCATCGGTGCAGGATGATGTTCGATGTGATGTTAAGAACAAACAACATGAGACTTCAAACAAGAGATTGTCTCTGCAGTCCCAAGGATGAATATATTTGCAGAAACAGAAATATAAATATATATATATTCAACTGATGTGTAGAGTTTTTGTGTTTCAAAAGCTGCATCGAGAGACCCCCCCCGCTCTGAGCTGCACGGTAACTCTCTGCAGGTTTGTCACGATGACTGACCCAGCCCCAGTTTGTGCCTCTTATCTTTCAGCTTTTCTTTTGACTCACAGTGGAGAGCATCTGTTTTTCTTCTGGAGATTAATCCCCGCCTGTGTTTGAAAAAGCCCAGTGGTTCATTACTGATGTTCTCAGGACGTCTCCCGGATCCTCAAGGTCTCTTCTGACTGTCTCTGCGTCTCCGCACGGCTGGGGATTTATCTTTCACAGAAATGGATGCTCACCCCTGGGACTTGAATCTAAAGCCTGTGCTATCACAGCGAAGCACAAATTGCTGCAGTTTGTACATTGTGTGAAGTCGATGCTTTGGTCAAGACTAAAGATAATGTGAAAGTCAGATTCAAAGCTGAGCTAGTTTGAGATGAGATCATTATCAGGAGGCTAACAGTCTGTTAACGCAGTGTGTTCCTGAGCAGTGCTATTCTCCACAGGAGGCTAATCATTAGCTCCTTTCTATTCTATCATAGAATTGTAAAGCTAACCCCCCCCCCCCCCCCCCCCCCCCCCCTCCACTTGAATGAGTGGACTATCCATTGTCTTGCTCAGTGATATTGGCAATATTAATAATGGGATGGCTCCTTGGACGCCCAACGACCGTGAATGTGGCTCTTAGCCACGGCCCAGAGTGGAATGATTCCACTCTCACCACCCACTGGAAAGCAATCTAGACCCCGTAATGGGAAACTCAAATAGCAAATCTATACTTATAAGCATGTCTCGAGAAGTCTGGAGTCAGCAACGGGCTCGGTTAAGCAGTGAGAGAGCTGAGCTGGAGGTCACAGGGACTGAAGTGAAGGAGGACAGACCTTCCTCTTCCTCACGGCTTCAGCTCGGGCTATTTCCCCCTACTGCAGGAGTCCTGGACATGTAGTATGGAGGGAGGGGCCACAGAGTTGTGATGCTCACTTAAAATGGAGTTTGTGGAGGTTTGAGATAATTGAGATAGAGAACTGTGGCGTAGGAAAAAGGAAGTTGGTCACAACAGGGGAGGCCGGTGAAACAGAATACAACTCATCTTCAGGAGGACAGTGTAAGATGTGAAATACCAGTACGGAATGTTCTCAGCTGATGTTGTTCCACAGCAGCTGTACATTTGTATTCTCTTTATAATGTTGTTTGAGAAGGAAAAAGTAACACAACAAGGTCGTCTTTGAAAACACAGAATAACAGGATGTAGAGAACATCCATCAAATATCCAGTGAAGTGATTTCCAGTACACAACTTAATGAAACCACTTCACCGTTCACTGAAAGCATGTAACCAGTCATCAGATGTTTAATAAACAGACATTAATTGCTCACATCTATCGCTGCACTCTTCTGATGAAACTGAATTTCAGTGGTTGGCCCTGATTGTTTAGTCTCATTGAGTTAAACCAGCTTCTCAAGGCAAAATGTGCCGATCAGTTTTATCATATTTGAAAGAAATTCACATGCAAAATGATAATTCAGGTTATATCCCACCCTGAACGACACTGGGATGGAGACACATGTGATGGTCTATGTTATTATCGACTCTTTCTTTGTCCAGCGCCCGAGGAAGTACTTGTTCCCACGTGGACAACAGGACATGTTCGATATAACCTTTGGATAAACAGGGGATCAGCTCTTTGTGCAGTAGCGGTGGCTCAGCTCCAGGGTTCTGTGGTTTTAATGAATGCATGTGACCTTTACAGAGTCACAAAGAGAGCTACAACCAGTGTTACCACAGGAGAAGAGAAACTAGTCCGCCGACTCTCTGTAGGGTCTGTGTTGGGATTTGATTCTTCTTTACCTCTAGATCCTCTCAAGTGATTATTTTCTCTGATAGCGGCTGCACACATTTTACAGACTTCATTTTCTAAGTCTCATTCTTGGGTGGTAAAAGAAATAAATCCATAAAGTTGTACTTGCCATGTTAGTCTCTTTACCTCGTCCGTTAAACCATAGTGTATTCAGGACCACCCTCAACACAAAGGGGTAGCCGGCAAATTCCTGAATGTTTTACGAACTGACAAAGCAAATCAATAGGAGACCGCATCGAAAAAACTGTAACAAGTCGCAAATTAAAATGTAATTGAATCGCTGTGACAAGTGTTTCAGGAGAATCGCTATTCACGCCGTCGATACAAACCTGTAAACCCCCCCAGCTCATGTTATCACGTTCTCACTGTGGGGAAGAAGTTTCCATGGACAGCATTTCCTCAGGGCTCAAATCAGCCTATGACAAAACAAAATGTTTATATTTATGTCTGTATATGACAAGGTAACTACAGTTAATATAAATTGCCCACAAGATTTCAAGTTTATTCCCGTATATACCTGTATATTCCCTTATATTCCCATTAATTCCAATGGAAAGTTTCCAGCTTTAAATATTCCCGAAATTTTGCAACCCTAGTCCTGCAGCTGTCAGAAGATTTTGTAGACCTCTCCCTTGTGGCTCCATTTGGAGGAGGACACTCACTTTATACCAAGGAAGAGGAATTGGGACAGAAAGACCATCTTAAATAAAAAATACAAAAAAATTACTATAGAATCAACTGGACTAACCAAAGCCTGATTAGTTTTTAAAGACATCGGCAACACACGGCTGCAAATAATCAATAATGTATCACTGTGTAAAAGACCACAGTTACACTGCTGTCTCTCTTTTCTCAAACAATGTCTAGTCCTGAAATGTCTTATATTTGAGGTTTTTGCAGTTTTCTTTTCTCTGAGGAGATTTACACGAGTCTCAACATATTTTCTTTTCTCTTATAGTTTTATAGTGTTCGGGGAAATCCTGTCACCAAGTGTAAATATCTGCCTCTGAATCTGAACTGTACGTAGCCGTTGGGCGAGGAAACGGTTAACCAGCCGCTTTGAATGAAAAACGTTTGTTTCACAAAAACATTTCCCCGCCCACTCCCAGTGAATCCCCATCATCTCTGGGAGTCATTAGCTCGACAGGCAGGCGGCATTATGCTGATGGTGCTGAAATGATAATTAGGGCTGGAGATAGATTGAGTCAATATAAATGTAATTAATTTTTAAATGTGAGGTTTATTAGCGCAGAGGCAATCAGACTCCTAATGAGCGCCTGATAGAACTTCTTTAACAGTGGAGCCAGTCAGATTAATAGCTCTAACAGCTTCTGGCGTCCGACTCTGCTTTTATTTATTGCACTGATGCATCCGATTGTGTGTTTAGCCGTTTTCTTCTTTGCCTCCAAACACCAGAGTGATAATTCACTCAGATAAATGATGGTTCTTTGGATTCATAAAGAAAAGGGAGACGAGCGGCTGCACATACATTAAACTAACACACCACACGCACACACTCGTATATTACACACAGTCACATATATTACACTCAAACTCTCATGTATGTGACTATAAATAGATTTTTTTTCGAGCCAATTAAGGCTCATCTTTCAAATCATGTCATTAATTAAGCTCAGAAATACTCAAGTAATTTCTCTTTAATGAAGTTGCTCAATTAAGTCTGCCCTCTTTTTTGGTTTAATCCTCTTCTTCGCTCTGAGCACTGAGTAACTACTTTCTCTCACCGCCTCTTCGCTCCTCCTTTTGTTCCTCGGAGGACATTTCTCCTCCGGTCCTCCTCAACCTGCTCCTCCTCCTCCTCCTTCGTCTCAGCCACATTGATGCATCGAACCCTCAGAACAAATCACTAGAATTTTCACGACCAGTCTGCTTCCAGGAAACAGGCAGTGAGGCAGACCTTCTGACCAGATTTGAAGCGACTCAATGCTACATTCGCTCTCGGCTGCACTTGGGCTCCCCCTACAGGTCGAGTGTGTAATTCAACGTCATTAATACACGTTTTTTGAGTTGTGGTGGAGCAATATTGTCTAAGATTGGATTAAATTGGATTATTACTCTCGTTGATACAAATTTGACCTTTTTATTATATAAAAAACATATTATTGGTGTTTTTGGCTGTCATACAGATGCTAAATTAAGTGGAGATTGTTAATTTCATTATTGCTTATACAATAGATATAAATTTAGGTATGAGGCAAATTAGCGACATTAGGCATAATGGGGCATAACCTTAATTTAACACATTTTGGTATGTAGATTATTATATTGATGCTGCTTTTGCTTGAAATTGAATAACAACATATGTTTTCTGTACAATCATTGCTGTTCCATCATAACAGTATTTCCAATACATCTTAATACCTCAAAATAACTTTGCTGCACAGTCCCAAAGGGCTAGTATGTATTTTCCACTCCAACCACTAGATGGCGGCAGAGTGCTTCCAATACTTTCCTTGGTATGTGTAGTATTTGCACCATCAGGCACAATCGACACCTCGGCGGCATTAAGACCAGAATGAGGTTTGAGGCAAATTTGGGACATTCGTCCATACGGGGTTAATTATATACGTCAGACTCTTTAGGTGCTCTGTTTATCCACACAAGTGACCTCTAGTGGTGGGGCACAGAATGAATGTTCCCTCTCAGTATAGCTAAAGAACAATAACATGCCTGTTTAACGCTGATGTAAATTCACAAGGAACACACACACATACACATGCTTATTCATGCCATCATCCAATAAGCCAGTTATGTGGTGTAAAATCATGCAGCTACAGGTCAGGAGCTTCACATCAGACGTGCGAATGAGGTAAAATGTGATCCCAGTGACTTTGATGGTGCCGGATACGGGGGTGTAATGGTGCGGAGAATGTTTTCCTGGCACATTTTGGGCTCTTCATCAGCAATAAATCTTTGTTTGAATGCCGCAGCCCGAGTATTGTTGCTGACCGTGTTCATGCCTTTATGGCCACGATTTACGATCTTCTAATGTCTACTTCCAGCGTCTTAATGCGTCATAACTCAAAGGCAAAAGTCGAACTGGTTTTCATGAGTACGACGAAGAGTTCAGTGAATTCAGAGGCCTCTCCCAGTCACCATCTGAATCCAACAGAGCACCGCTGGAAGACAAGTGCAGGAATGTCAACATGGAGCAGAATCTCAAGGGAAAGTTTCAACATCTAATGGAATTCAGTGTTCCTAATAAAGTGCTCAGTGAGCGAATGTAAACTCTCAGGGTTTCGTCAATCAATGGAATACAAATAAAGATGGATGACTCATCCATGTTTCCTCCCACTGTCCAGAAATGAAGCCCTGATAGATACAAGTGCTGCCATCTTGTATATTTGGAGTCAGAGTCTGCACAGTAGCATCAAATGAGAAATTAAGAACTTGTCTTACAAACCAATATCGAACACTTGAAAATAAAATCTGTGTGAGAACATTTAATCACATTGATATTCAGTAATGTTCAGGTGTTTCTGATAACTTAAGTTTTAAATGGGTATTTGATGTTTTGATAAAAAAATCTCCTGGATATTTTGGCTTCATTTCTGAATAGCGGTAGAAAGAGTAGATCTGTCGTCCATCTTTGTAAAGGGACAGTCTGTAGTCTGTTGTAAGAAAATATAAATATTAATTTCATACTTAATAAGTCATGTTTAAATGTAGAAATTAACGTGTTTGTGCTGAGTTAAGCAGCTTTCCTCCTAAATCACAGATTATTCTTTTGCTGTCCTTCAACAAAATAAACTACACAATCAGAAATATGAGGAACGTACACACGATCAAAATCTTTCTGTGACAATATAAACCTGTTTGTCTTCATCCTCACGATAGTTTAGATCTTTTAAATACAAGAAGAAGAAGAATCATCAGAGAGAGACGACGAGCCATGCTGCTCTCGTCTTCTCTTGTCTCCGAGCCATATTTTCTTCCTGTTGATGCCACGAGCACAATGCATGATGGTATATATTGCATGGTTGCTCACTAATTTTAACAATGGCAGGTTGAATATATATTTAGTGAGCGATTCAGACACAGCAGCCTGATGACAGTGCATCTCATGTATCCAGGCAACTGAGAATGTCATAAAAGTATATTCACTGTTGCGTCACCTCGTCTCTGTTTCTTCTCTCAAGATCTGCACAACTTCTAAAAAAAGAAAAAGCAGGCAGCATGATTGCCTGTGTCCCCTCGAGACACTTTAGCCCACCCTGACTTTTACAGCCCCGTGGAGCCGCTGTCCTCTGGAAGACAAGCGCCGGAAAGACAGATTTCACACGAGACACTTTCAATAAAGCAAAATGAATTTTAAGGAGGACGGGTTCCAGCTCTCAGCTCCGTGTGAGGTGGAGTCGGCTCGTAAAAATGAAACAAGAGGCGTCTTGCAGATGCACAATGTGACCATTTCACGCCTTGTGATAATCATTCGTCGGATTTCTGTCTACACACACACACACACACACCCACACTCATTAATAAAACCACATTTAACAGAGCAAGAGTTTTCCTCACAGAACTATTCCACTGTTTTGAATCATAGTCCTGGGAACCACTTTGTCCCTTTGACGTCTTTTCGGGAAACTGCAGGAATTCAAACACGTGTGTCTCTGCTGCTGCTGTTGTCATGACATTCGGTTCACGAAGACAAACCTAACCCAGCGGATGTCTCTCTCTCTCTCTCTCTCTCTCTCTCTCTCTCTCTCTCTCTCTCTCTCTCTCTCTCTCTTCAGCCTTCTGTGAAGAGGGATGCAGGAGCGGAGGACTCTGTGTGTCCCCCAACACGTGCGTCTGTCCCTCGGGATTCACGGGACGCCGCTGCGAGACGGGTAAGACCTGCCGACCTCACTTGACCTCTCACCTGGTCCTGCATGTTCGGCTGTCACTCGTAATTACAGCTGGAGCCTCGTATATATATATATAGCACACACACACATGCACACACATGCACACTCACACACACATGTACGCACACACACAACGAGTATTCGAAATGACATCACAGGAATTCTCATCAGGTTGATCTGAGGCCTCAGTAGCTTCCCTTTGTTATTCTCTCCTTCTTTTCTCTCCCTCTCTCCAACTTACAACATCTCTTACGCACATACATACACACACACATACACACACAAACGCACACACTCTCACACTCCATCTCTAAAGCCTTGTGTTTAAATTGGACACTGCAGCAATTGAGGATCCCAGGAGAGCTGTAGAAAACGACAGCTAATTCTTCTCTACTCGCTTCCTCCTCCTCCTCCACCTCCCTCCTCCCTGCTCCCTCCTCCCCCCATCCCCTCGTCTCTTCCTCTATTTTCCTTCAATATCCCCCTTCCTCTCTCTCTCTCTTCTCTGCTCTTTCAGTTTCTTCCCCACCTTCCTTCAGTCTTTTGTGCTTTTCATCCTCTCTCCTCCTCCATCCATCTTCTTCTCCTCTCCTTTTCCCTTTTCTACTCTCAGCACTTCCCCCTGCGTCTACCTTCTTCCTCCGCTCCTCGTCTTTTTTTCTGCTCCTTCGTCACCTCTTTTCATCCCTCCTTTCTCTCCTCTCTCCACTGTTATTAAACCTCCTGTCTCTGAGGCCTTGTTCTTTTGCAGAAGTGATCAACAAGCTCTCGCAGGTCGGCCTTTCCCAGCATGTTGCCACAGTTCCCACTTAGATGTGAGAGAACTTACATGTGCACATTACTGGTGACATGAGCTCCACGTGTAGACACGACAAAGGCGACACCCCCCCCCCCCGGGGAACCCCCCCCCCCCCCCACAAAAAGCTTCTGTTAGCGTGTAAAGCACAGGAAGATTGTACACGTGTGTTTTGCTGCAGTCCCCCTATGATACATTTCCTTTCTTCATCACGAGTCTGTTGTGTTTCCTGTGGATAACATGCTAGTGAATGTAGTATGGGAGTAGAGGATATAAAGAGGGTGTTTAGTGTGTGTGTGTGTGTGTGTGTGTGTGTGTCTATGATAACCTATTCAACGATTTTACAAAACAGGCTGTGTCACTTTTTATTCTAAATTCAAAATCCATTTGAACATCGGGGACAAAGTTCATATTCAAACTGAAATAAATCAGTTTAGAAGGGCAGCAGACCATTTGGAGTAGTTTGCCTCGTGACTCAGCAGGGGGCGCTCACGATGACTTTGACCTATTGCCACTCAAAAGCTGCTAACGGTGTTTTGCTGCAAAAATGGAGGATTGTTAAATTATGCAAATTAAATCTTTCTCTATTTGTTCTTATTGAATACAATGCAGCTCAGTTTTAATGTTTTACATGAAAATCATAGAACAGTAGAAGTTTAAAAACACATTAAATGATAAATTATGTTAAAGAAATACTGTATGATTAACACAACACTTTAAATATTGCTTCATATTGTCACACTCCAGTTTTTTTCTTATAGCTGTCATGATGAAGTTGTTTTGAAACGTACATTTTCACACATACGCCCAAACTTGTTTGCCTCTGTCGCTGCATTCAGAGGAAAGCAAAGCTATTTTCATCTGATGATCAGTTATCATAAGCTAAAAAACATCAGTTAATGAATAAGAAGAAGTATATTTTCATTCCTCAAACGTTATTCACCAGGGAGAGTCATTCTCGCTCCTCTGTTGTTAAATCGCACACTTTCTGAACTTGTTGTGTTAATAATAATTTCAGCTTAATTCAGAAAATACTCAATTCAAAATACTTTGAGAGTTAATCAGTTGCAAATCGCTGTGTAACACGTTTCATTAAAGCTGGCAATCAACCAGGGGCTAATTAACCTCCCATCACATATCTATCACTTCATTAGCGTGACGTGTGAAACCCTCAGTGCTGCAGATGGAGTTTATATCCAACAGGAATATTCACGCCACCGCCATTCTCGTGAAGACGTGTTTTAAACAGTTGTGTTTACAGTCTCTACCTGAGCAGATCTGTCTCTCATGTACAATGTGTCTCTGTCTCCTGTCTCCACTTCCATCTGCTCTCCAATACCAACACATCTCTCCTCAGCTCAGTGGGAGGTTAACAGCATCCAACAGCATCTAAATAAAAAGAAACACAGTTGATCTACTCGTCTTCTCTCACGTGGATCCAGTCTTTCTCTGGTGGATCCTTGTGATTTCATTTCTGAAAATGATTAAGTCCGATAGACGATTATTTTCCACAATAACCGATATATAGTAATGCAGGTGTCTATGAGTGTCATCTGAAGCTTGTCACTATGTGCGTCTACAGTTGTGCGTTATTTAGGGGGACTATGCAAAACCTGCTCAACCGACACTGATTCAAATTTGGGGCAAATTGCAATTAAGGTTACAGATCCAGATTTTTCTACCTACAGTTTCTAACATTGCAAAAATCTGTTTGCTGATTTCTCAGAGAATATTTCACGGATCTTGATGTAAAAAATCGGGGAAGTTCATGTCCCTTAGATATGAATGTGTGTAGTTTGGTACCTGCATAAATGGGAACTTTGGTGGAAGTCTGGATTCGATTTTGTCATTTTAGTTTCTTTAGTAAATCACGAAAATTCCAAATCTCCCAATTTGAAAGAACGTGCCCACCCCCACCCCCCTTCCACCACGTTGCAAGAAAATCAGTTCTGTCCTTTTTGCTTAATCCTGCAAAGAGACAGACAAATGAAAATGAACAATATCCAAACCTTACAAGGAGTAAAATGAAAGTGATAGCTGGTGTGTGATTTCTCCTCATCAGTGCTCGGCTCTGGTCTGTGGTCACTCTATCGTCTCCTCCAGTCGACTGCCTGTTCCTTTTTTTGTTTACGCTTCACACACTGTCAGCAACAAACAAACAAACAAACCCTGGTTACTGCTCCTGTCCGAGGAGACGTTACTGTAAACGAACCATGAGACGTGAGACGTGACTCGTCGTTTAGCCCGAGTCCAGATAAGAGTAATTAAAGCTCAGTGGACCGGAGGATTCTCTGGAGAGCTTAGACGGAAGTATTCCCACTGCGTGTGGATTAATCCTCGTTTCTCCTCACTAAGCTAAAAAAAGTCGCAGATCTTTCAGAAGTCCGATTCGTCGCAGAGTCGTCACGTGACCCGACGGGGGAAACAACTCGGAACTGAAGCCGGAGCAGGAGCTGAACTTTTCTTCTGTTTTGTACCTTTTAATGGAGGGAGACAGAGAGAACTGTGAAAATGATGTGTTGCTGCTTTTAACATCTGTAACAAAGATTGATGGAGTGTGTGTGTATGTGTGTGTATGTGTGTGTATGTGTGTGTATGTGTGTGTGTGGGTGTGTGTGCTCATATTGTAC
Organism: Platichthys stellatus; assembly: GCA_016801935.1. Lineage (NCBI taxonomy): Eukaryota > Metazoa > Chordata > Actinopteri > Pleuronectiformes > Pleuronectidae > Platichthys > Platichthys stellatus. The sequence goes on from CM028859.1 coordinate 4,078,294, forward strand.
CTCATACTGCAGGAAGGTCACCTATCCACTTCACTGCCACAGACGGAGAGGATGAATGGCTGTTCTTACACGCACACACACCTACAAACACACACACACACACACCAGTTAACAAAAGGCTTCATACGACTATTGAGCAACAGGAATTATCGACCGTGTGTGTGTGAATGAAATGAGCTTTTATAGCGTTTAAATGAAAAGGTCTTACTAGGTGGGTGAGCGATGGAGGTTTAAATAACTCGTTCTCTCCAGTAGCAGCAGCGTCCCGGTGGATTCAGGTGTTTCTGTGAATTATCTCAGGTCTCACGTCCACTAATTACCGTTTAATTTGAACCGAACTTTCTTCCTTCGGACGAGGAGGATGGTTAATTGTTGTCGTTGTGACCTCTAGTTTGATCGATATATTCCAACCCTGATGACTTCTGTAAGAGTTTCACAGCACGTGCATGCTCCCCAGTGGAGGAACCGTTTCCATGAATGAACAAACTTCTCAATTAGGACGAGTTTAGACTTTGTTTATCCTGTGAGGAAAAAAGACCATAAGAGACAAAAAGAGAAGAAGAATTGACCTAAAGACTAGACTTCTAGCCGAGCTGAGCTGGTGACACAGCTTTAAGACACATATTAAAGTCACAGGTGTGAAAAGAGCCTCAGACCATGTTTCACACTAATTCAGTTCCACTAGAGGAGGTGGTCCCAGTCTGGATCAAACTGAACTATGGTTTTCAAACCATTCTCGGGCAGTTAAGACAACATTCAACCAGAAGCTGAACTGGTTTCCGAGATGAAAAGTCTTTTGCCTCAATGACGGTGATTTGGCTCATTGAAACCAGTGTGGAGTACTGGAGCTCTGGTAGTAGTATGGCAAAATGTGTACTCTTCTGTGTACAAAAACTCACAGCTGGTGCTCTTGTAGCGGCACAAACAACTGCTTGATCTCCCTGGGAGTAATTCTACGCCCACAATAACATAATGATAGTGACAGTGGGAATGAAATATTTGAAAAATCAGGTTCGTTAATTTTCTCCTTTCAAACCACAGATTAAAGCCCAACTGACGACTCGCCAACATCAAACACACACGTCATCTGCAAGGACGACAACACTAACTCAGTTCGGATCTTGCTCCTGTTTCTTGGAATTGAAAAGTCAAAAGAAAAACGAGCAGGACTAAAGAGTCTAAATCTTTAGAAATCAGACTTTAAGACTCTTATAATGTACAAAGAAGAATTAAATGTTGTTCACAGAGAACATCAGAATAACGAAGCATCTGTAGGAGCAGTTTTATTGTTCCCTTCCTGCGTCGCTCATTCCAACAGCGTCATCTTATAGAAGCTCTGTGCCACATAAAGCTGCTAATATGGAAGCTAATGAGTTCACTGATGAAAAACAAAACTGTGAATGAGGGTGTGTGTGTGTTTGTGTGTGTGTGTGTGTGTGTGTGGGCGCCAAATGGAACAGTGAGATACAGACAAGGTCGATGAGCTTTAATGAGCGTTGAATGAAAGAGGGATGATGAAATAGAGGTGGAATACAGGTGGAATGGTTTTCAATTCTTTTTTAAATGTGGCTCCGCTGTTGTACTGATGTAAAATCTCTGCAGAGATCATGTGAGTGATGAGGTCCGTCCCACGCAGCTTCACCTGGAGGACTGGTAGCTGCTGGGGGACAAACGGTAGAAGGACAAGTTGAGATAAACTTCAGTGAAGCTGTTTCTTATCGTCCTGCTGATGATCCTTCGGTCCCCGGGTGAACCTCCTGCTGCCTTCGGGGACATTTCGGCTTCAAATGTCACACCAGCATTAAGGTTTCATAAAGAGCTCATTTAAGTTGAATGGAAATCGCTGTGGTGGCTGAATTCTCTACAAAAAAAAAGGGGAGGGGGGGGGATTAAGTGGTGCTTTGCTGTAGAGTTGAACATTAAGGCAGTGGAGTCACTCCGTTCATTAAGAAGGAGAGAGAGTGGAACTTAGAGTGTGTGCGGTGGAAGATTCTTTCATATTAACTGGTCAGTCACAGCATCAGTTTCTAACCAGGCACTGGAAGCACTGGGTTTATCAGCCGCAGTCTTTAAGAAGGAGAGAGACTGGAGGAGGCTTTCATATGAACTTAGTGGTTTGAAACTTTGCTCCACTAGATGAGAAACAGGAGAGAAGTCACAGCACCACCAAGTTCCCTGTACGGCCGATTTTTCAAGGAAAAGTTTGTTCTTTTAAATCATTGATTCAGACTTTTGTTTACAGATATTGTTCATATCATTTTCCCTTTAAATTATCTTTCTTACTTTTTTTTGGTCTTGTTTGCTATGTTGTTTTCTTCCCATGTTTTTTGTAAACCTTGTTTAGATAAGTGCCATATAAATTAAGTTAGTCTTGTTGTTATATTTATTGTTATTATGATGGTGGAAAACGCAGGTGAACAATGTTCTGCAGGAAAAAGATCCTTGACAAAGTTTCTGGGACTTAAAGGTTTCAGATACTTTTGAGAGTCTTCATCAGCACATGACTGACAGCTGCTGTGATCCCATAGCAGGGAATCGAACATCTCACAGTGGACAGGGAGTGGTTCACACTGGGTTGCAGGGATCTGTGAATCAAAAAAGACTCCTTCCCTTCCTCTGGCTTCCCTGCTCTGGTCCACGTCCATCGCAAACACAGCAACTGTCGACTACACACTTCTGTTATTGTGTTAGAAGTTTGGTGATCATACCCTGCACACAGACAGACAGACAGACAGAGAGTGAGACGCCATCCTTCAGATCCACAGGGTGATAAACATCAGCAGCCCACATGTCACGGCTGCTGATCGCCCTCACGATCGCCCTTTAGGCGGAGAGTAAGGGCTTTTAATTTCATAGTCACTAGTCAAACACAGAGAGAGAGGAAACAGGAACCAGGCAGAGAACCACGTGGTGTTGATCTTATTTCCAGAGACAAAAGAATCGGAGAAAATTAGAGAAAAACAGCAAAAATACCTTAAAGCTCTAAAGAGGGATGTGAGCTGTTGTTTTATGTGTCTCATGTTTAAAACAATCCTAAACATATTCACGTGTTTGTGTTTCCTGAAGCATCACAGAGGTTCAGGACATTTTAAACATTGAAGTTTAATGGACATCAACAAAAATGAAAAGTTTCTTCTTCCTGATTAAATACATTTTCCCTCAACATTGCACATTACTCTCAACTGTGAAAGCTGATGAACGAATCCTCACTCATGAGCTGTTAAATGAATCCATTAGAACGTATAGTCGTTGTTTTCAATTTCTGCTCATTGCTCCTTAAATTCTGTTCCCTGTCTATAGAGTAAATAAAAGAAAAGCCACAAAGTGAATTCCATATATAGTTTGAATCGATCAGATACAAGTCTCACCATAAAATCTGAGGTCAGGGCTGCACTTTTTCAATATTAGGTGCATCGTCATATTATTCATTTGTTAAGCATGTGTCTTAACTTATGCACAAAGTGTTAAAACACCAATAAAATTATATTTTAAATGATCAAATAACATTCATTAAAATATGACAATGACACGTAGCTATTTGCTTCCTCTGTAGAGAAATGTTCTATCTTTCCAGCCCCGGCTTTCAAAGGGAATGGATATTGACACTGGTTTATTACCAGTTGCACCATCACATAGCCGTGATTCCTCAGGAGACTTTAACACAACACTTTCCTGCCATGCATCTGCCACTGCAACCTTTTCTCTCCCCCACCGCTCAACCAGCAGAGGTGGACTTGGCCCCGCCCCCTGTGTGCTCTCTCTCCATGCTCTGTAGATGATGCAGTGAGACGGTTAAAAGACGATGGCCTCCTGCCCCCCCACCCAGCGGTGCTCTTTGTGGAAGGAGTCAGCGGCTCTCAGCCACCAGTCACCTTTAATCCTTAGAGACTGGCGGAGGACGCTCCTCCCAGCAGCCGCCACGTCGTATTACCCACAGTGCACCAGTCCGACGGCACAGCCACAACACACGCTGCTAAACGGCTCGACCCGGGTCTCCCTCTTATCTGGACACAGATAAATGTGTGTATTTGTGTGTGTGTGTGTGTGTGTGTGTGCTCGTGTCAGGTCAGGTTTGACCTGAGCTGGAGCAGCACACACACACATGTTCCATCAGAAGCCTGGTTTGTGTGGTTGTTGTTGCTTTGATGGCAAAATGGAAATTGCTCTCACGGCTTCTGCTCTATAAATAGAAATATTTTATACGGTGGAGAGCTGCAGTGAGTTTAAGCTTTAATTTTCGCCCGTGGAAAAACCCACTAATGGAACATAAAGTAGAAACCGCCTGCTGATCAAGCTGTGAACGGCGGCTGCACTTTTCCTCCTGACTGTTTGCTGGAGATGTGAACCGCACCTCCTCCTCCTCCTCCTCCTCCTCCTCCTCTTCCCTGTTTGCTGCGGTTTGCATGTGGTGCACAGGTGACTGGAGGTCAGACTGAAGGTCACTCTTCCCCCCCCTGCTGTGACCGACGTGCCGCTGACCCCCGCTCTGCTTTCGTGGCGGCGGCCTGCTCCGATTGGCTCGATGTTCGGTCGCGGCGACTATAGCACAGATCAGAGGTGGAAAGAAAAAGAACCTCAGGTCTCAGGTGTGTGCTTTTTGGTTTGAATGATGCCGACTGATCCTGACGCTGCTGTTTGTTGTTCCCAGATATCGATGAGTGTGCCGAGCGGCTGATCGAGTGCCACAACCACTCCCGCTGTGTCAACCTGCCCGGCTGGTACCACTGTGAATGCAGAAGTGGTTTTCACGACAATGGCTCCTACCTGCTCGATGGAAGCTCCTGCATCGGTGAGAATATATAAACACCCTGAAACTGAAAGCCTCCTTCACGCTGCCTGAGAAACATCCGGCCTCCGGGGCTGCTCTGCTCTCTTCTCCTCCTCCTCCCTCTCTTTCTCCCTCTCCGGATTTTCGAAAGCTGTCATTCCCTCACTCCTTCTTTCACTTCTCTTTTCAGGGTCTCCTCTCTGATCACTCCATCACCTAGTATGTGGACTGCACAATGAAGGAGATGAACAGAGGTTGTGTGTTTCTCACGTCAGTTGTGTTGATGATGTATAGAACAGGAGTTTACAGTGAAAGGCCTGAGTATAGAATCAGGTATTAACTTACCGCTGCTGCCGTTTGTGGGCGTCGAGCCAATGTGGGCGGAGCGGCCTAGGGGGTAGAGTGGTCGTTCTCCAACAAGAAGGTTGCCGGTTCAATCCCCACTCTTCCCCATCTGCATGCCGAAGTGTCCTTGGCAAGATACTGAACCCCTAGTGGCCCCTCATAAATGTTGAGTGTACTAATTGTAAGTTGCTTTGGACAAAAGCGTCAGCTAAATACATGTAATGTATTAAAAAAAGTAAAATGTTTGAATGGATAACAATGAGAGATTTGATATGAAAACCTACTGGATTCAGACTCTAGTATCTTTTTCTGGTGATGTGATATTAACGAACAACTGAATCGATCATATTTTTATCTAATTATAGCGTCAATTAACCAATTCAAAACAAACTGCCTTTCAGGTGCACTTCAACACTTTTCTATATCGTGGAATAGTTGCAAATATTTCCAAAGATCGATAAAAAAAAGTTGTTAACACTACAGAAATGTCCATATTTAAAAAAAAATTAGATTTTATTAAATGTTCACTTTTTAAATATCTGACAAGGAATACTGATGGAACTTTTGTAGATGCACCTGCGCGCTGCATATTTCATTTCCAACAGATATTAAATTTCCATAATTCTTTCCTATCGGGAGTAATTTTTTGAATGTGCTACAGCGTGAATCTGTTAATGTGCTATTACACATTAACAGATTTACGCAACCGAGTTTTAACAGACTAGGTTTTCCACTGCTCTGATTTTACATCTTCTGAAAGAAAGAAATCGGTTTCAGCAGCGAGTGTCACTCCCACAGTCAGACGTGTGTTCTGCTGCTGTCAGATGAAAGTTCCAGGAGGATGTGAAAAGCTGGAGTCGACTTCAACCTCGTCAGGCACTTCTCAAATGATCTTGTTTTAAATAGTGTGATGAGTCTGTTCTGACCTGATTTGAGCTCTGCCGTTGTTCCACTTGTCGTCCTGACTGCTTGATACCTGATTGAATTCACTGAAGTCATAGACAAGGTCCGGCTGAAGGTTTCACACATGAATCCTCTATTTATTGAACTTAATTTAAATGAAGAGAGTTTGAAAATGAGGATCCTGTTGTGTCCTGATGCATCTTTAACTTGTTCAGGACAGAAAGAGGAAGAAGCCGCTGATTTCAAATATATTTTTTTACCATCAATCAGCTGTTTAGTGTGTAACATGAAGAAATGACCTGAAATAAGGTCAATTGGAATATTGTTAAAATAACAATTACATGACCTGTGAGAGTTTTGTCATGCTGGTGGTTTTAAGAGGCTGTAGTGCATGTTCCCAGTAACAAACACATTCTATAAATACAGAACAACAACACATCTCCTCTTCTTCCAACTCAACAAAATAAAATAATCATTAAAAGCCAGAGTCTCTGCCAGTAGCGATCGTAGATTTCTGCCATAGTATCAGGATCTCACCAATCAGGATGTTTTTGTAGCATCAATTAAAATCAAACTCAGCACGTCTAAAACGTCAGTGAGATAAGAACCAAAATGACAGAAACCAATATTATTTAACGGCTCATAGCTTTCTGCCGACACGAGAGCAGGAGCTTGGAATAAATAAATATCCCGGGCTTGTAGGAAAAACTCTGAATCCTCCGACTCTTTTCTTTCCTTCCCCCGTCCAGCGCCTCTGGATCACATCAGGAGAATATCTGCAGTTCACTTCATGTCTGAAAGCAGCTTTATAGCCAGAACAGACGTTTAGTGGAGTTGGAATGAAAGATCAGAAACAGCTCTCTGCTGGGTGTAAAATCTCAATCTGCGCTCCTGGCTATGAACAGTGTGTAGCTCACTCCTGTTGATGGTGGGAGCTGTGGTCAGCTTTCAGTGACAGGAGGTGGAATCGACTACAATCGTCTCCAGAGTCACGGTCCAGAATCCAGCCTGAGCCACTTCTCTGCTGTGGTCAGCCATTTCTTTTCTTTAAATTCATAGTTTCTCCCTCACAGAGGAAAACACATTATATTCCTGTGAGATGTTAAAGTCACATGTTTCATTGCACTTTGACACATTTGGCTTTGGTTGATAAAACCAGCTTGTTTAAGTCTAAAAAGCTTTTTTGACAATGTGCATAGAACATATTGCTGGATTTCATTATATTAAAGTTTAATTTATTCTCATTTATTCCAAATATTACTTTCCTAACAGTGTGTATCATAGTGTGTGTTGTTGTGTAGTTCAGCTCTTTAACCACACAAGTGCACGTAGTGGTGACAGTGTGTCTGCCACCCTCTCCCTCCTCGCTCTGTGCAGCATTAGGCTGGAAGCCAACGTGGGAAATAAGCAAGAATGACAGTTTAACAGAAGTTCTTCTTCTTCTTCTTCTTCTTCTTCTTCTTCTTCTTCTTCTTCTTCTTCTTCTTCTTCTTCTTCTTCTTCTTCCTCTTCCTCTTCCTCTTCCTCTTCTTCTCCACGATATCTGTCACGAGTCAAATCAAACGGGAAAAGCTGCATTTTGTTATAAAACTCCAGACACAGAGTTTCAGCTTTTAAACCCGCAGCTGCATGTTGGTCGAGCAGGAGGCGTCCGAGAGAACGAGGGATGAGAATTAGTGAGACAGGAGCGGATGAAGGTCTGTGTGTGTATATGAACTGTAAACCGGTGATTGTGTTTATAATTACATCTGTCACAGGAAGAGGTTTGATGCTCGGGTCAGGTTCTGAAATGAGTTGATGCAGTGAAGAAGCCTGGACACAACAAATACATGTTATTGAAGCCTGATGCATTATTGTGTGTTCTTTTCTCATCCCTTTCTTGTGTGTGAGTGTGTGTGTGTGTGTGTGTGTGTGTGTGTGTTTGTGTGTGTATATGTAGTGCATTAACTTTTCTTATTTAGATTAAACCAATCTGTGTTTTTAAAGTGGTTTTCTAGTCTTGATTAACACACAAATTGCTTCACAGTCCTCTTTTAAACTCGTGAAATGGCCTTATTACAGTATAGAGAAGTTATTATTGTCAGATTAGGGAGCAAACAATGCATGTGCAAAGTGTGCATCACCCCTCCAGTGCTTTTTATTTGTGTTGCAAATCCCTCTTCACTAGCAAGGACCAGATTAAACCTTTTATTAGTGGTTTTGGAAAAAGAGAGGATGAAAAATGGTCTCGAGCCCAATTTTCAGTAGGAAGGCATTCATAGAAACTCATGTGAACACTGTGCTGTGTTCAATTTGTTGTTGTGCATCAACGCAACACGTTCATTTTCTTACAATACTTTGTGTTACATCACAATAATTGAGGTTACTCTGATTCCTCATGTTGGACTTTAATATTTCCTAAGTTCTGTCTTGCTGCATTGCAATACATGCGACTCTATTCTGTTGTGTTGTGCTCCATTGCAGATTGTTGTGTTGAAGAACCGGAGCAGCTGCAAACATCTGCCTCTTTCCTTTTTTATTGCTGCACGCGCTGCGTCTGAATTCATGTTTATTATGCCTCGTGCTTCAGGCGGGGGGGGGACAGGTGGCTATAATTAACAGACTGTGCACAAAGATGAGGATAATACACCATAAACTCCCAGTGTCTCCCAGCACGACACAGTGAGTGCAGCATCCCCTCCCACCCTCCCCCTGATGTACATGACCTTTCCATATGTGCTGCCTGCAGACAAGCCGAGGAAACATCATTTCAATTCTCATATACTGAGCTCTCTGCCGCCTTCTAATTACCAACATCTGTCGGAGGGATTTATTTGTTTGGTTCCGTGTGTGTGTTTGTTTCCGTGCACACACAAAGAAACACGTTTGTCGTTGTGTACTTGCACTGCAGGATTAGTGCTTTCATATTTGTTCCCCGCGCATGTAGGTGTGAGGGAAAGTTGTGTAAAGAGTTCTAAAGAGCAGCAGCAGCAGCTCGGTGAACGCAGCTTGAAGAGCATTAATCCCTCACCAGCGGAGGAGCAGTGGGTCTGCCTGGATGATGGGGATTTCATTTAGTGTATGCAAATAGTCTTTCCTGGCACAATAAGCTGTTTACCTCTCGCTGAATCCTGCAAACTCGATGCTGCAACCAATTAGAGAGTGTGTGTCAGAGTGTGTTGTTGTTGTTGTGTATGCTGTGGCCGAGGCACAGAACTCATGTCCACTCAGAGCCGGACGGTTCGGATCAGAGGCTGGAAACACTTTGGAAGTGGAGGAAGCAAATCGGTAGAGCGATGGAAAATTAGCCAATAAGATCCTTCAGTGTCTTCATTCATCAAAACTCTGATATGGAAACTTTACTGTTTTTTTAAAGAGTAAAAACTGGGAAAGATGCATTTACTTGTATATTAATTCAACTTTTTATCTATTGTTGAGGTTTATGGTTAAATTGTGAAAATATCGAGAACCATTCCGTCATCATGAGTTCTTGATAACGGTCCCTGTGGCTCAGGATGAAGAGCGGGTCGTCCACTAGCCTGAAGGTTTGCGGTTTGATCCCCGCTTCTCTCATCCTGCATGTTGAAGTGCCCTTGGGCAAGATACTGAACGCTCAAAGTCCCCCGTCACCACCGGCAGTGTGTGAGTGACTTGTGATAGACAAAGTGCTGCACTGTGTAAATGGATAATTTGCTAAACTGTACTTGATTGGTCACCAGGTGATATATATGTATGTACTCCCTTCAATCAGTATCAGCATGTATTCATATAATACTTCAAATGAGTAGAATAAACTTCCATTTGATAATGAATGTTATATAACGGCAGACAGGGAGGTGTGGAGATGAAGCTTCTCAGAGCCGCCTGTGTGTAAAGTAGATTTGTGGAACCGAGTCGCTCTCAGCGTGAGAGCACAGCCGGAGTTAAACAAACAAAAACATGAATTCCAGTTTATTTATTTGTATGATTTACTTTTGGTTTGGTGGTTGGCCCGGCTCGCTGCTTGGTGGCGTGGGAGTGATGGATGTGTGCCGGCAGGAGAGAGCAGAGCTGCTGTGGAAACCGGGACTTTGGTCTTTTCTCACTGTGAACAGTTCACGTTGTGGTGCAGGATGAAAAGGAGTTAAACGTCAGGATGTGATGAACAGGTAGAGACGGAGCCGGTTCTGGATAATTTGCTAAACTGTACTTGATTGGTCACCAGGTGATATATATGTATGTACTCCCTTCAATCAGTATCAGCATGTATTCATATAATACTTCAAATGAGTAGAATAAACTTCCATTTGATAATGAATGTTCAGTAACGACAGACAGGGAGGTGTGGAGATGAAGCTTCTCAGAGCCGCCTGTGTGTTAAGTAGATTTGTGGAACCGAGTCGCTCTCAGCGTGAGAGCACAGCCGGAGTTAAACAAACAAAAACATGAATTCCAGTTTATTTATTTGTATGATTTACTTTTGGTTTGGTGGTTGGCCCGGCTCGCTGCTCGGTGGCGTGGGAGTGATGGATGTGAGCCGGCAGGAGAGAGCAGAGCTGCTGTGGAAACCGGGACTTTGGTCTTTTCTCAGTGTGAACAGTTCACATTGTGGTGCAGGATGAAAAGGAGTTAAACGTCAGGATGTGATGAAAAGGTAGAGACGGAGCCGGTTCCAGAGCTGATAGAGACGAGCTCAGGGAAAGACGCTGACTCAGCAGATTCCTCCTCTCCTCTGATTCTTGTGTTTGATCGATGGGACTGAAGCTAAGACGCCAGGTTTCATTTCCTTTTGTTTGGCTCAGGACGGACAGATATGTGTGTGTATCTTAAAATATGCTTTGTGGACTGAGAGAGACAATTCAATAATAGTATTCACTGTCAAAACCTGAAAGGTACTGATGTGTGTGTAGTGTATCTCAGAGTGCAGTGTTTGTTTTGCACTGCACAACAAGAAAGAGGGAAAACTACACACATTAAATTCAAGAGAAGTCGGCTGACACTGACCACACATTATTTTGTGCAGATATAATATTACCCTTGAATTAGAACCTGTGATCTCACCAACAGTGGAAAAGGTGATGAACCCAGTGGGAGGATGGTTTTAACCACTGAACCATACTGGTTTTCATCCTCTTAGCAGCTGTGAGGAGCCATTTAAACCACTTCACTTCCAAATATAAAACATAATGTTGGATGGGATGTGATCCTCAAATACGAGATACTAAGAATACAAATTTGAGTATAGAAATACTATGTTCAATAATGTAGAATTAATACTATCTGAGCAATAGCAGGGTTGTGTAATTGTTCACTTTGTACATTCTTTGGCTGAATACTTTTCGATTTGTTCCTGAGAAATGTGTATTTATATGATTTGAACATTCAATCTTTAGTCGTTATGGATCGGTTGTTTTTCATGTTGCATGTTGGTACAGAGTTTGAGCTTTAACTTTGACTGAGAGACGATATTCATATGGATTCATGTTCATATTCAACGCAGCTATATTTACGATAACAAACGCAATAAACAGTCGTATAAAAACACTGTGGCTCACACTCTTTGTCAGGCACACAACTCTGCTGCCAGTCAGACTGTGACAGAGTGTGTGTTGGTGTGTGTGTAAGAGAGAGAGAGAAAGAGAGAGAGAGAGAGGAACAAGGAGGGGCTGAGCAAATCAATTCTCTGTGCACACGGCTCTACAATCAAATAAGATGTCAATCGTTAAAAACCTGTAAACATCACACAAATAGCTTGTGTTGCAGTAAATGTTGATTTTGTGTTGAGTTGTCGCAATGAAACGGATGCAGGTCACAGAATGTCAGTTGTGTAGGTGGTTTTTTCAGTGCTAGGAGAATGTGTCTGGTAAAAATACCTGTTTATTAATATCACAAAGTAAAGTTTTATCCCAAGATATTCGTATACATGATAAATATTTATATAATATGAATATATGAATATTCTGCTGAGGGCTGTTTCAGAATCAGAATGTATTTATTGTCAAGTAGGTTTACACCTTCCTGGAATTTGCTTTGGTATATAGGTGCATACAATGAACATAGAACATAAAAACACAAGTACTACACAAAGAAAAAAACAATATGTAAAGTAAAAAAGATATAAAAGATATAAAAAGTAAAGAGTAAAATGCTCTGTCTCACATGTGAAATTCAGTTCAATTATTGTGTAAAAAAGACGAAATAACTATTTAAACTGGGACCAAAAGTGTTGAGGTTTAATTTGTGTATTGTGTATCAGAAATTTGAAAGGTACACATGTTTTGTATTTTCCAAACTAATGAAGTAAACTAAGTGTTTGCTTGTTTGCCGTTGTGTTGACCCTCCTGCTTCCAGACTGACAGGACTGGGAGACACCCAGTTCCCCTCTGTATTCAAAGCACTAATCACCAGTGACTTGCTCTTTGTCTCGCAGACGTTGACGAGTGCAGTCTGCAGACACACACCTGCTGGAACGACAGTGTGTGCGTGAACCTCCCGGGAGGATACGACTGTGTGTGCACGTCCGGGCCGGGCTGCAGCGGCGACTGTCCACAGGAAGAGGGAATCAGACGCAACGGAGAAGACTGGAAACCCAGCTTCGACCGCTGCGCCATCTGCTCCTGCAAGGTACATGTCGTATACAAGTATATCACATGTCAGTAGCTCAGCTGATTATGTAGAGTAGAGAAACACGTATGTCAAGTATCATAGATCGTTTATAAAGATGGACGACATGTCAAAACACAAGGTGGCAGCGTTTTGATCAAGGATATTTTGGAGATGTGTCGTCCATCTTTCTTTACAGTCTCTGACGTGTATATGAAAAGAAAATGTGCGACATACAAATCATGTTTTTCTGCAACAGAGAAAAACACAAACTTTAAATTGTCCACTTCATGTAATAGGAACATGTCAGAGGGACAGGGATCTGAAATTCCATCAGTTCACATTCTTTTTTGCTTTATGGAATATGAAATACATTTTATATTCTAGAAAACCCGTTAGCAGTGAGGAGCCAGGCTAACTTTACAGCTTTCCATATCCTCACTGTTATGACACGCTCACACACACATACAGACAAACACTCACACACACTCACACACACACACACACACACACCCACACGTAATTGACAGTCGGGGGTGGATGTTGCTGACATCACTGTGAATAGTTTTTCAACCAAACACAAAACTATCAGCCGTTCCCCAGAGAGAATAAATAAGCGTCGACTCCAGAGGAACACACACCTCAGTGTTCCCCTCTGTTTGTTATTAGCCTGTTTTACCGTCTGGCAAATATTTGTGGCAGTTCACCGACTCGTGTCTGTGCTCAGGCCGAGGCGGTGAGTTGTGTCTGTGATGTTGATCAGGTCTGTCTGTTTCGAAGGCGAGAAACAGACACAGAGGGTTCATATTGAATAGAATGAGTTTAGCACAGTAAATACAATTAACATGAGTTATGACATTTTAGTTTGACACTTAAAAAATGTCCAAATGACTTTAACCTTTACATTTCTCAGTGGTAACGTCTGGAGACTGTGTAGAGTGTTGCCAACATGCTGGTTTGGTGATGAAAGACCTTTACAGATGAACAGAGTAACAATTATTTCTTTAAATGGCAGAAGTTTAAATGACACATACATGCATTTAAAGGAATTCTACAGACGAGGCTGGAAACTTTAAATCGATCTTTATTCAGGTTGCACGAAACATATTCACGTTCACAATATTGAAAAGAGAAGATTAAGTTAAATACTTTGAATAAAGCAAATTGTTTAAATTTGTAACACACAACTTGAAGTAAGAAAGTTAGAGGAACATAAATAATAACTTTAATTGGAGAAAACTTGATTACTTCTGCCAAGGAGGATACTTTCATCACAAAAACTACTGGACGGATTTCATGAAATTTGGTGGAAAGATGCATTATTGGTCAGAAAAGACTGAGTTGAATTCTGTTGCGGATCTAGGAATTTACTTTTGGATTATTCATGGGTCTAAAAGTTTGTGAAATTTGGTGCAGATCCACATAAAATGCAGATCTAGTGACTTTAAATATAGATCATAAAGGAACTGTTCATATTTCTGGACGTTCGCTCGACCCTCATGCTGCTCTAGTTAATTTGTGTGCTGCCAATTAACGTATTTTTAAAGCTGAAAAACTATTTTCTTTTGTCATTTGTCAGATAAGATTTGACCTTTTTTACCAAAGTGCAAGAGTGAGGAAGACAAACTTCTTTGAGGAAAAAAAAACATCTTTTACAGAAAACTTCCTCCAAATCTCGTGCTGAAAACAAGTCACATTGAATAATAATAATATTACTAATAATGAAAACACGGAGTCATCAGATTCATCTTTGCAGAGTCGTCCTCACAGTTGCCGTAAAACCGCCGTACTGATGTCGTTTTAGAAAACACAACAGTGTGGCCTTGGCGTTCAGAGCTGTTCTTACTTCGGCCGTTAAAACGAACCGTCTGTCATCGTATATCCGGCCAGTGCGGCTGCAACTGGCAGTAATGTCCCAGTGAGTCCAGGGCCGGAGCTGTAAAGACCAAGGCCGTGGTTATCGGCGCCCCGGGACTCCGCGGTTACCGTAGCAGGACAATATGCATCGATAAAAAATTGGCTCTGAATTGCCCCTTTTAATGGTATGCAGAATGGTTTTATGGCCCCCATACATTTTCTAACAGCCATTTTATGTAACGTTTTTACATCTCCATTACAGCGCGGTCCCCGGGCCAGACAGGGCTGCCTGGGCTGAGTAATATGCACCATAAAGTTCTTCTCCGGGTACAGACGGAGAGCCAGGGACACGGGGACAGGAGAAAAGTCACCGAGACCTCAGACTCAGGCGCTGACTTTGAATTCCAGCATGGATTCAAAAATGTCTCGACACATTTCATTCACAGCTCCAACAATCTGCAGTTAGAGAAATGGAGGTTGGAGAGTTGAGAGATGTTCTCTGGCCTCGAGGAAACTGCCTGGTTTGAGATGTTCACCCTGATCACGTCTCAGATCTTTAAAATCATGATAATGTGCTTTTTGGTTTATTAGATTCTTTTTAAATATAGTATTTATTGTTTTGTCCAGAAATGTACATTTTTACATTACGAACAATTTAATTTATTTAGCCCATTTTCTTATATAATCTTTCATAACCAAATTAGAAACCCCAGTTTAATAAGGCAGGTGTAATATACAATTCTTACTCTGAGCATGAAGTAGCAAACATACAGAGAAACCAGGTTAACAAGTTTGATCTATATTTCATTTCTTGAGGTGCATTTGGATGAGGAACCGAATATTTAATATTTCCTCTCTTGCAGTCAGTTAGCCTGTTGACCTTTACGGTGTGTTCAAGTGCAACTTTTAAAATCGGACATGACAGTTACACTAACGGGAAGGATTCGCTGTTGTAGGAGTTTTAAGTTTATAACTTTTTAAGACTCAATGAAAGTGTCAGTGCCACACGTGACCTAACTCAGCTCCCTGACCTCTGCTCCCTGACCTCTGGTCCTCTGTGTTGCAGGACGGGCAGACGTACTGCAGACGGAGACCCTGCGACTGCGGCGACCCGGACGAGGACCTGTTCTGCTGTCCCAGCTGTGACAACCGGCCCAGCAGTCAGTGTCTGGACCAGAGCGGCCGCTCACTGTACCGCAGCGGGGCGTCCTGGATGTACGGCTGCCAGCAGTGCCGCTGCATGGTGTGTGCACACAAACACACACACAGGCTCAAACAAAGCACAAATCAAAGTCTGACCTTCATTTGAAATCCCAGAGTGTTGTTAGAGGAGCGGCTGACGTGAAGGAAAACAAACACCGAGCAGCTCAGAGCTTTGCTGCTCGGCTGTGTGTGGAGCGCTCAGATAATTACCACCCTCTCTAATTAGAGACGTGGCAACAAATCAGTGTGTGAGCTGGAACTGCAGGCCCCGGATCAGCTGGCTCACACCTCAGGTAACAACTCCTGCAGCTCTCACTCTGTTTCTCTGTGCCTGTGCAGGAGGGGGAGGTGGACTGCTGGTCTCTGGTCTGCCCCGTGCTGATGTGCGAGTACACGGCGGTGGCGGAGGGCGAGTGTTGCCCGCGCTGCGTCACCGACCCCTGCCTGGCCGACAACCTGTCGTACGACATCCGGCAGACGTGCCAGGACCCGGCAGGCGTCCCCCGCCTCAGCGGGGACACGTGGCACATGCCCAACTCCCCCTGCACCACCTGCCAGTGCAAGGTAGGCCGAGGCAACAGCAGCCACAGCGGAGGATTGATTCAGTTTTGATTTGAAATACTTGTTTGGGTCATTTAGTGCTCAATCAAAAGCATTTAACATGATTAATAGAGGACATATAAACTGTAAATCAGGTCCCCTCCATGTTAGTGGATGGGACAAATCAAAAGTCAAAGATAACGTAGGGTTTGTGTGATTTTAGGTCGTTTTTCTTTGGCCTCTCATACAGATGCTAAATTAATTGGAGATTGTTAATTTCAATATAGCATATACAATATATATAAATTTAGGTATGAGGCAAATTAGCGACATTAGGCATAATGGGGCATTACCTTAATTTAACAAATTTTGGTATGTAGATTGTTATGTTGATGCTACTTTTGATTGATATTGAATAACAACATATGCTTTCTGTACAATCATTGCTGTTCCATCATAACAGTATTTCAAATACAGCTTATTACCTCAAAATAACTTTGCTGCACAGTCCAATACCTTCCTTGGTATGTGTAGTATTTGCACCATCAGGCTCAATCGTCACCTCGGCTTTGAGGCAAAAACACAGGTTAAGTGTTCATGTTTCTGATAAGTTGGTTTTAATTAGTTTGTAAGAAAAGAGGGACAAACATCTTGATTGACAGCTGTGACTTACCTGTGATTGGTCGAGCGCTTGTATCAGCAGGACCTCGATTCCACGGCTCCAACCAACCAAGATCCAGACAAGATGGCAGCGTTTACAGTCCATGGTTCATCCCCTGCAACTAGCCCCCTGTAGTTTCTGATGTTAAACTCTCAAGCAGTTGCAGATCCAGTTCCTGTTTACGTCTGTTTTAAATTCCCTCCGTACCCTCAGCATGTTTAATCGTCTCTCCGAGCTGTCGGTAATGCAGCGTGTTCTTGGAGGTGGTAATGGGAAGCTAATGGGAGCTGGAGGATATGAAGAGTCGTGCTCGTCTGACACAAACACACAAACATCTGACTGTCACAGATGATGTAAGAGACGTTTGGTTTTCTAAAAAAGAACTAAATATGCAGATCAACTTGTCGGGAACACGTCACCATCACTCAGATCATCTCCAACCATTTAGCAGAATATGATCTGGTGCCAGTGGAACTCAGCCCGAAGCCTATTGAATATGTAAAGCTTAAAAAAGCAGGTCACAGATCTGTAGGTTCATTTGAAAACAAGGCTCAACATTGTCCTGAAGTCAGGAGCAGCTGCAGGTTTTCAGTAAACATCACTCGAACATGGATCAACAGGGAATTTATGAATTTATTCATCAGCAGATTAATATTTGGGCCGGTGTGTGTTCACAGCAGGACTTAAACCGAACTGTGCCGACGATGTTCCTGGTGATGAGAGAACATGTCAATCAAACGTGTCACTGGAATGTTTGTATTTCGATAACAGTTTTGAAGAAGAGGAATCCGGCTTTTGGATCTAGAGAAATCTAGAAAAATTGGGTCGGACAGTTTCATATTTGAAGAACACGGATTGTTTATCATGGTCTTCATCTTCGATAGCTTCATCCTCGTTGGGCTCCTCTGTTTCATCCAGAGATGTTTCAAATCTTCCAGTTACAAAAGTCACCAACATGCCCACTTGCTGATTGGCTAGAAGAGAAGCATTATAACCCGTCCCTCCTGGTGGGCATCGATCCTCCTCCGTCCTGTTGACCACAGACAGGTCTTTACCCTGCAGGTAGTTTTATGTGCGGATCTTTTTGAGGTATTGACGTCGGGCGCCCCCTTTTCATCAGGGACCATTTGTCAGTGGCTCCAGTGGGAAGTGTGGCACAACCACAATGAGCTCTGCTGATTAACCGCATGGACCTCGCCTGTGGAAAAGACTCATTTCTTTTCAGATTTGTCACTGCTCAGAACCGCACGCCCTAGATTCTCTTCACTTCCAGTGAGGCCGAGTGGCAGCGTAAACCTCCTGGAGTCATTTCTCCAAAGCAAAGCAGACAATCCTGAAATGACTAGATAACTCTAGGGGGTGGGGGGGGGCGACGACACACAGTGTGTTGTGTAATGTGTGTAAACTGACTCCTGTGTCTTAGGCTCTGAAACGTAACATTCAACATGTGAATCTAACTTCATTTCACTTCTCTCCTGTCTTTTCATGCTTCGCTGCTCAGAACGGGAACGTCTGCTGCTCGGTGGATCTGGACTGCCTTCAGAACAACTGAATCTTTCTTCCTCCTGTTCTCCTCCTCCTCCTCCTCTTCCTCTCACTACGGGACTGCCACACCCCCTCCCCCCCTCCTCCATCTGACGACTCTCCCCTCCGATTCATAAGACAGACTCACGCACACACACGTGCATGCCGGTGTGAGCACAGAAGATACAAACACACACTGGACGAACTGGGGCACGGAGGCTGTGATACCCTCAACAAGCTGTGTGTGTCCATGTGTGTGTGTGTGTGTGTGTAAGGCTCAGGAGAAGACTGAAGCCAGGTTGCTCTCACATCCTTCACTGTGGTGTTTGTGTGTCTTTGTGTGTTTTTTTTTCCATTTCAAAACATGTCTCCAACATGAAAACAAAAACAAGAGACGAGCAGCTCAGAGGTTTCTCCACTGTCCGTTGTGTCTCTGCAGGATTACGCAAAGTTTTCACGAGTCAACGCATTCAATGTCGGATCTGAACAAAGGGGCGGATCCAGAATTGTTGTATTACTTTCTTTTTTAGTTGTTAGGGAACATTAAGTGTTGTGCTTATGAACAATAATGCAATATTAGTGCAATGGTAAAGGAAATTCCCTTCAGCACTGACGATGTGGGTGAAGTTTCCAGCTCTGACACATTTCAGTCATGTTTTTCATTTTAAAATGAACTAAATCTTTCCTTTTCAGTGCATCTGTATTATCATTTTTGTTTTGAAAGGTTTTAGAGGAATAAACAGAGCTTAACTTCTCCTTTGGTCCTGTTTAAATACTTCAGAGACTGCGTCCTATCACGTCCATCTTCCTGGATGTGTCATAATAACGAAGCCTTTTAAAGGATCTTACGACACAAAGACGACTTTGAGTCCCAGCCGCTCTACGTCACCTCAAGCGACACCCTACCTCCGCTGATCTGCTGAAAGAACCCCTCTCGTCATGTGGGAGAAAAGGCGCTCGAGGAGAATTTACCATTTTCACGGTGATATGAGAGAATGTGGATAATTAAAGCCGTGTCAGACAGGCCTGGGTCTAAATGCCAGGAGGTCACCAAGTGTCGGGTGTGTTTACAGACGCTGCGGCTTATTAAGGCAGGAGAGTGTGATGGTTCTCCTGCTGCTGCCCTGACTCCCGGCCCTGTCCTCCCCCCCCACACCGCCCACCGCTCTGTGAGAGCTCCTCTCCAGAGCACTCGAGTTTCTCTCAAGTGTCGTTCTCACCTTGAGTGAGAGAACACAGAGGGAATATCTATCACAGCCTTGAGCTCACACTTAGATAACTAGCTATGATGAAATGACCTGATATTGAAAATCAGTTTTTTGTTTAAACTACAAACACGTAGCATTTTGAAGTAACAATAATTTGTGTTCATATACAAACAACATTAAAAGCAGCTGCAGACAACAAACCGACTAAACAACACGTTGACTTTGGTGTTGACGTTGAACTCTAAGTACGATCTTTGTCATGTGCAATCCCACAATGCATTTCTGTCGTGACAACATCCACCCGAAGGCAGGAAGTGAAGGCAGAAGCATACCTAGCAAATTAAAGGGGCTAAAGCTTCCCAAGGGAAGTCCAAAGCAGAGGTTTACAAAATAAAAGTCCTGCTATACTTCCTATGTAATCCCTTACCATTTTATCTCTAAGGAAGACATGTACCCTTAATAACAACTATAAAAGAAGATACTAACGAGATTTCCACAGTAGTTCAGAAACAAAACAAACATAAGACCGGACGTGGTGATCTGCATATTTCAAAATAAAAGTCTCTGCTTTGATCTTTGTGGGGATTTCCTAAATTTATAACAGAACCGCAACGACTACAGACGCATGTGTACCGAGTTCATTTTCCTGCGATATGATTTGTTCCAGTGGAGGCGCAGTACACCTCATCTTCATCTGTAACATGAGAGCAATAATGCTTTCAGAGCATTGTCGTCATTTCAACAAACGTTTGTGCGACGTGCTGCTGGTTGTTCGATGATCTCTCTGCCGTCTTCGATTTTTCTGTTTGTGTCTCGTCTGAGCGTCTGCACCCCCCTCCATTGTCACGATACCACACACTAACGCACACAAACACACACACACACCTCTGACCCACAAAAAAAGTGCTGTAAATGCTTTGTGTACCCATAAACGTTTGACACGGCAATCGAAGGCGGACATTTGTACAAACGATCACGGAGGTTTTCCGATTGCTCTGCCGTTTGATTTGATATGAAATACGACGACTGTAAAAAAAAAAACACTTTGCAAGTCTGTGTGTAAATGTTTTTACATACCGACACAATTATACAGTTTTTTAATTATCATTGTGTTCATGGATGACGTGTTGATTTTAGTGGACTGCTATTCTTTTGGTGGGATAGGCATTGTTTGGCTGTAAATACTGTGTAAAGTTGGAGGGTTGTGTAAAGACAGTAATACTCATGTGAATACTTCTCACTACCACAGCTTCTTAGGACACGAGCATCGCCGGTCGAGGACGAGAGAAGAGATGCAACATTTCTATTGTTTCTACTATTTTATTTTTCTATTCTTGCCTTAACCCTTTTAGAATCTGCCATAGTTCAACGTCTCCTCACTGTTTTAGGGCAACACGATGGATTTGATAAGTTTGTGTGTGTATGTACAGATCTCTGGTCCCATTGCTGAACAGCATCAACAGCGGTGGATTCTGGGAAAGATTAAAAAAAAACACAGACGGGAGCCAGAACAGACTGGTCACACGCCATTTTTGTCCCCCCCCTCCCCTCGC
>CM028859.1:4099667-4124990 GCA_016801935.1 Platichthys stellatus
ACTTTTCCCCCCCCCCCCCCCCCCCCCATCATCCAGGTCTGTTAATCGCTTCGTCTCCGGGTTCAAAGTGAACAACTTATTTGTACTCAAAGGGTTCAGTGTCATTTGACTTGAAGACTGTGTCGTGATAATGAGTTTGCTGTAAACAAAAAAAAAAAAACTTCAGTTAATAAATATTTTAGTTGTTTACTTTACTTGCTGTGAGTATTTGGCTTCACTTGAATGTTTGCTGATTTCCATTCTTCCAATATCTATATTGCTTATGCACCACTGGGTCACGCGTATTCGCCAATATTTAATATTTTATTTTGAAGAAAAATGCATAAAAAGATTTGCGTTTCATTTAAAGTCATTCCTAACGTAACCACGAAGACCTCCTGGTAGCACCGGTTTGAATGCTTGAGTTCCCACATTCACTCCTCCTATCTCTCGATTTTACTTTCTCATTGAAGGTGAAAAATTGTTCTATATATTTGCTTCTATATGTGTGTTCTATTTATTTATTTTAAAGTTTACAATCAGAAAGAATATCTGTTAGATATTGTAAATTATTCAGCTTTAAGGGGTTTGATGACAACATCTTATAAATAATAATTTAGATTTAATTTAAAGCTAGAATAAACCATCCTTTAAAGGTAACTGCAAAAGTAAAGGATTAAAAAAGATTAAGGGAATGATTTAAAAACAGATAATGAAATTTCAGTTGAAGCCATTTTTGTGTATTTCAGCCAATTTTCACTCCCTCATCTCAGCTTTGGCCCAAATATCCACACCGGTGGGTTTCTACCAGGTTTCCACCGTCAGCAGCGACAGCAGCGCCTGAGCCTGAGAGATGAATCCCAGCATCCGGATACAGAGCTGGAGAAAGTCTTTCATGTTTGTTCTTTTTATCAATATCTCCATTCCCCTCAGGAGCTGTATGACAGGCGGCGCGGCAGTAAAGATAAGTGCGTGCGTTTGATGCCGTAATGGTGCGGAGCTGTGCCGCTCACAGGTAAAGAAACACTTCTGAAGCTTCGCCGCGTGGGGAAAAAAACACAAACCCTGAAAGGTTCACAACATGGAATCCAATGTTTCATGTCTTCCTGCAGAACCACAGCTGGTATCAAAAACATTAAAAACAAATTTAAAAAATACTGAAATGTGAGTCTTCAAAACAGGAACTTTCAACTACATGCAACCATGATTTACAGATATCCACAGATATAATCAGGAATAAAAAACCTTCTTCTGAGAGAAATCTGAACGAATCAGGAGTGAAACCTGTTCTTACATCTTCTGGAATTGTCAGGTACAGTTAGGGTTAAGCTCTTAAAGTCATGTGATCAAAGTCTTATGTTCAAAGCAAATGTTATTTTTCTTTCGAAGGCCACTCTGCTGTCAAATATCAAATATAAAAACCAGGTTCCTTTGTAAAATCTTCCTGAACTAAGCACAAAGATTGGCAGTTATGATAAAAACACAATAACTATGTTCTGATATTCATGTCTGTTTTCAGATTGTGTTGTTGTGTACAGAAGAAAAATTGCTGCAGAATAAAAAGGTTATATTTGACAGTTCCACAAAATTATATTTCTCAGGATCCCACGCGGCCATTTTCTAAACAAACTAAATCTTGGTATTTCCCAGTTCTCTTTGAAAAGTATAAAAACTAAACTCACTGTGTACATAACCTTGTCGGTATCGGTCTCAGTGAGTTACGAGGACTGTTCCCTCTCTGACAGCCCTGAAGGGTCGGGGCCTGTCCTCCTGTGTGTGTCTGTGTGTGTCTGTGTGTAACAGCAGCAGAGTCACTGGAGCTCTGGACGAACCCGACACCAGTTTGTCTGCATTTCAAAACTCACTGGTTCCTCGAGGGCAGGCTGACGTTGTTGTAAACTCTCTCTCTCACTCTCTCTCTCCAGTGAACTGTGCTGGGGAGGGTTCAGTCAATTAACCTGCTATCACTGAGCTGTAAAGCAAGCCCCCCCCCCACCCCTTTCCTCCGGACTCTGTTTGACGTGGTCTCAGTGAGTAGTCGTCCTCTGCCCCCCCCCCCCGGTTCACCCCTCAGCCCGGGACGGCTCCACCCAGAGGTGCTTACCATTCATAGGCTGGACCCACGGAGGTCGGTGCAGAAGTGATGGAGCGAGTCCCTCAGCTACAACTCTCATCTACTGTACAGCTGTAAGGGGGGAGGAGGGGGGGGGGCTTTTTCGATCAGGTCCAATTTAACTGTGAGCGACGTCTTACTCCTCCTGATAGATTTGTGGGTTTTAGAACAAAAGAGGAGAGATGGCACTTTGGCATCAGCTCAGCAGAACAGAAAGTAACTTCCTCCTCCTCCTCCTTCTCCTCCTCCTCCTCCTCTCCTCCGCCGCCTCCGCCTCCTCCCCCTCCTCCTCCTCCTCCTCCTCCTCCTCCTCCTCCTCCTCCTCCTCCTCTTGCCACCAGCACTCAAATCGATCAACTTCTGCTCTTTCTATCGACACCTCCTGAAAGCCCAGGGGCAGCAGCGCGCTCTAAATGCAAAAAGGCAACAAATACAAGTGCTCTACCTCGGGCTGAGAAGCAACACACAAACCATGTTCAGCTGCTCATGTTAATACAGCGCGGATTAAGCTGCTTAAATGCTTTATCGACATCCTGACCAATCAATGGGTGTATAATTAAAAAGAGTGCAGCTGAGCCAGTGACAACGCCCCCCCCGCAGCGCCACGATTGACCCGCGGTCAGCTGGAGCAGCTAAGTGTTTATTTAACCCAGTGGCACGGAGCGTGTGTGTGTGTGTGTGTGTGTGTGTGTGTGTGTAATGTGTTTGCACGACCTGCTGACCCCGCCCTGCTCGTCGATTCTGCAAATGTTAGCGTTGATTGAAATCCATGCATTGTTTTCTAACACGTTAAATTACAATTTAAAGCAGCGGGAATCAAACTAATTAGCAAAAAACAATCGCAGATCGACTTATTTAATGATCTTATTTAGTGTTCAAGCAAATTAAAAAAGTGAAAATTGGAAACCATGTGGAGTTTAGCAGCGGGAGTATTGTATTTCTCAAATGGCAAAAGGCTGGTTAGCATAGCTGAAGGTGTGGAATGTATTGATGTTCAGGCAGCTGGAGCAGGAGCCTGCACTAGCATGCTAATGAACTGCCTGCTCAGACCTTTGAGTCCACCACCTTCAGGAACCATCCTCTCTGTAAAGTGTAGCATCAGATCTGAGGAGGTGGAGTGAATCCACCAACAGATGATTCTTTTTAAATAACAGTGGGCTCTTCTCGATCCCCTTATTATGAATTTTTCATGGAGCTCCTGAAACGGAGGAGAAGGATGAGACGGAGCAGCGAGCGGGGGGGTGGGGCTAATAAAGACTAAACTTCAGAGGTGCTGGTAGTTGGGATTTGTTTTGTTTGGACAGATCCACTAAAGCTGTTTCCCCTCTGCTCTCCCGGCTTAAATCCTCACAGGATGCGACCGGGGGGGTTATCTCTTCGTTTGCATCCAGCTCTTAGCGAGAAATCAGAAAAAAGAAAATGTGGAGATAATGGAGCTCATATGAAAAGTGAAGGCGAAAGAAAAAATAGAACACGGTGCCAAAGCAAATTGGCCGAAGTGAAGCTTTAAATGCAAATTTGTTCCGATGGTCTCACAGAAGGAGAAGCAGTGGCCAGGCTGATGTTAAGAGGTCTCGACTGTGTCCTGCAGCCAAGACATGAACTGCTCTACATGTGATTAGTGCACTGGTAAGGCTCCGTTAATTCCTTTATGGCCACCAGGGGGCAATAGAAATCGAAACGAAGACGAGAGATGAGCATTAACTAACGTGTTATTTAGCAAAGAGTTGATTATCAGCACACAGGGGGACACATTAGGATGAATGGACGGAGAATGGATCTTTCTGAGTAAACTACTGTTATCCTGCTTTCAGACCTGCACTGAACTTACTCTTCCAGTCCCATAGTAAAATATCCGGAGAATGTCTGAGTTAGCCCACGTGAGAGTACGACAGCTTAATATCTGGAGAATTCATATAGATGACATGTAAAAGTAGGAGCCTTATGCACAAACACAATGAGATTTGTGAGCTTTTAGCGATAAGAACCAACAAAAACACGATATTTCTGCCGCCTGGACAATCCCCCGCTACCTACCCTGTGAAAGGCAAAGTCCAGAAGATGCATGGACCCAGTTGTCTGGACATGTTTTTGGACTTCATGTCTCATCTTTCTTCACATGCTCGTGTACGTGTGAGAAAGATTCTGACGGCTGAACATCGTTTTTCACGGCCCGTCTCCGAGGTTTGCTTAAAGGCAAAATGCAGCAAATCAATAAAATGGATGGAGCTGCAGGATTTCATAACACAGTAAGCCATAGACTGTGCTAACATCAGATAACTGGCGCAACATATAACAGTACAGGAGCATCCAGGGAAGGCTTGTCTGCTAAATACAGTAAGTCTAAAGGCAGCGGGCCAGTCTGGGGTAATTTGGGACCTGATTAGAGTGGCAGCGAGAGCCAGAATTGGTCATCAGTGCGGTTTTAGGATCCTGCGTCTGGCTGGAAACACCTTTGGAGGAGAGTAAAAAAACCAATTAAACCATCAGCCGTCCACAGCGACCTTCACACACCCAGCCTGACCAGCGCCGTTAATTCTCTGTCACAACTTATTAAGTGATAACATTCTCAATTAGGCAAACAGACTTTAATTGGAGGGGGGGTGCGGAGGCTCGAGGCACAGCCGTCCACACCGGAGCCCGTTTAGAAAAATAAAACACCTGACGTAAATTAATTCCTGGAAAGGCCGTGTATATCAGGAGACGTCGGGCTGATAGGCCGGCGTCTAATGTGCCTGTTTATCACTGCGTGTGGAGACGGTGCATAATACATGGAGCAGGCAGTCGGCCTTTATTAAAAAAACATGCGTCCACAATCAGCTGCTCGACAGCCTGAGGCTCCGTTATCCGCTCAGAGTCGGGCTGTGAGGAAAGACAGGTTATTACTGAGAAATCTCTCTGAGTCACCTTTTTATTATTTATTTCCCACTTTATCACAGAGGTTCATTTGAAAAACAACACATCGAACATTTTCCACCATAGAAGATACATAATAAATACAGTTTATAATGCAGAGCTCTTTAAATTCCCAGTTTCTGAATCAAGTTTGGATTTTCTAGTCGAAAGCTCAGGTTAGAATATTGAATATCTCTTAAAACATTAATCCTATGTTCCACCAGCATCACACACAGCTCCTTGAGGTACATTTTTAAAAAGCAGATTACATAACACTGAATAATTTCTTCTAATTATAACCTTATAATAGTTATTAATTAAAATAATTCTGCCA
The DNA here is from genome assembly GCA_016801935.1 of Platichthys stellatus. Classification (NCBI taxonomy): domain Eukaryota; kingdom Metazoa; phylum Chordata; class Actinopteri; order Pleuronectiformes; family Pleuronectidae; genus Platichthys; species Platichthys stellatus. Next base: position 4,104,989 of record CM028859.1, read on the forward strand.
TCAAAATAGAAGAACAAGTTGAATATGAAGAGTTTTGTGTCGTAAGTGTCCCACGTTTAAATTAACCACAAGGCAATTAGTCAATGTTTACCAATTTTTTTTATTATAGACACAAGAGAAAATGTTAATCACTGATGCAGATTGTGGATGTTACTGTGTTTACATTTAGGTGTGTGTGTGTGTCTGTGTGTGTGTGTGTCTACCCACAAACTGATTAAACAAAGAGCGATTTCTCATTACAAGCATTGACATCAGGATTATGCCGTAGTCTTTGTGTGTGTGTGTGTGTGTGTGTATGTGTGTCTGTGTGTGTGTGTGTCTGTGTGTGTGTATGTGTGTGTCGGTCTGAGAAGGCAAAGGTCTGCTCCGTAAATATGACGAGAGCAGATAAGACGACTCTCACTGGATAATGAGACAATAAGAAATGTTAAGGGAGCCATGGGAGAGACATGTAATGAAGCATTGTTTGTGGGATGAGGACGCACACACACACACACACACACAAACACACACAGACACACACACATATATACAGGTAATGAAGCATTGTAGGAGGGTGAGCCTGGCACAGGCTGATAACATCCTGTTGTGCCTGATAGAGGACAATGGGCTGTAGAAATGGAACCACACCGTCTGTGCACCAAATTCTACCGTCGTCATAATCACCTCCTCACTCACACACACTCACACACGCAGACACACACTCAGAGATGGATTGATATGCCCTAAAGTGGGACTGAGAGACAACGGGGAGGACGTCTGAAAACAAAGCGTCATCCTCATTGTGCCAGCGTCTCCTCGCCGCCAACATTGATCATCGCTGGCATCGAGCCCCGAGCACGCCGCGTCCCACCGACCCGTTTAATTAAAACACACATGTTAATAAGAAGAGAAGCGGGGGGGGGGGGCCTGAGTGGACAGTGTCACATACGGACACACACACGAAACCAAATGATGCTATCTCAGATGTCGAATCCCTCCTCAGACGACTGAGGCTCTGTCACTAATCACGAGTTTGCCATTCTGTTCAAATGCTTAGTGATAGTTTTAAACAGTGTTTCCCACAATGCATCCTGACAAGTAGTGAACAGAGCACTATATATACCATCATGCATTGCTCTCGCGGTGGGAGAGGCGAGAGGAGAGAGGAACAGCCCGAGCTGTCGTACAAATGTAAAGAGGAGCAGAGCATCACAAACTGAGTCCAACAAGTTTATTTCTACATTTAAAGAAGATCGTGTTAATACTGTGTGATTATTAACTGTACGTCATAACCCTGCGATAATGACATATTCATGCATAGGTGCAGAGAAAATAGTGTCCGGAAACTTATAGTCCTCTACAAAGAAGAACAAATAAAAAGTAAGGTTTAGTAAATTAGTGATTTCGGACAAACCCTGGCTGATTTCTCCTCCTGAGCCAGAGGGATGAGCTCAGCTCCCTGTTCCAGGATCAGTGTCTGTTCTGCTGCTCTGGAGGTGTGTTCCGTGCAGGTAGTTGATTATTTGTTGAGTGGGTTTGCAGAGAGGCAGACAGGTGGGGGGGGGCAGACAGGGGGGGGGGGGACGACTCCCTGTGGGCTCTGGTTTCCAATGTCCAGCTCTTGTCCTCGCTGCTTGTAAGCTCTCACACAGACCCGAGCAGGAATGGGAGCGCGGCTCGAGTTGCAACACAAATGAAATTGAATGTTTTTATCTGGCCGAGCAGATGGTTGCCCCCCCCCCCCCCCCTGGAAACCGCTGGCAGCTCGGTGCTGTAGTCTAGACCGAGTTCTCACCAGCAGCGAAAGGTTCAGAAATTAATATTTGGTTTGTTCTGTGTGGACCGGCGGTTTTGTTTGCCAGTATAATGAAGTGATATTGATATGGCTCGGGCAACAGAGAAATGCGAGCACTGGAAATGGATTCTAAGAGTCAATTAACCCCGGAGAGATGGAGGTTGCTACTCACTATGCTTCCAGACGCCGGTCTTGGATTTTTCGGATCCCATGCAAAGAAAGCCCGGGGGGGGGAATGTCGACTTTTTCCCAGCGACGTCTTATCGGAAAGGCTGGCATGTGTTTCCACCTGATCATTTCAATTACATGATTTTTTGTGAATTTAAAATGGGTCTCAGATACGGTGGAGGTACTGACAGCAGGAGGAAGAGGAGAGGAGGTTGATGTGCACCTGACACACAGTTTGAAAGATTCTTCTGTCACTACCCAGACGTGCTGCTGCTTCAGGCTGCAGAACATCCAGGTACAAAGTGCAGAGGAAGCACTGTCATGTCGTGTCATTCTTCCTGTTCCTCCGCTCTCTCTCCCTCTCTCTTCTACTCCGACTCAGACAAGTAGGTCGACACAGCGAGGCTTCAACCCAACAACCATCTGTACCAGTGATTCTCGCGTCTACACACCAACAGCAATCTGGGACCGCTTCCCCTTCACCCTGTTGCCTAACACTCTGGCCTGGTTGACACACAATCTGCTGCCTGGCTGGGCGGCGTGCAGAGGAGCTGAGGCCCCGGGAGTCGAACCCACGGGGAACGAGCTCGCTGCAGCGCTCAGGTTGAATTCCAGCGTGAGTTCGGATCCACACGGACGTCACAGATACAGAGAAAAAGACAGATTTGTCCTTGTTCTCTCAGATATTTGGCAAATCACCTCAAAACAAGGGGTTAGGTAAAACAAGGAGTTTGTCAGTTATATAAATACAATAGTATTACATAGAACTAGAGTGAACCAAAGACAATCCAGGCTGGAAATACTCTTTAATCAATCAGTTGGTCACAGGGGGAAAAAACTCTGCATGTTGTCTCTACATTAACTAAATGGACCACAGTGCTCTGAGTGCACTCTCCCAGTTAGTCCATTAGCCTACATGCACAGAAAAAGACAGTATTTGCAGTACATTAAATAATTTTAACCTAATTATTAAAAAACTAAATATTGAAATAAGCCAATTCTGATAAGTCTGCATTCAGTAGGTGTACACATCCAAAGTAAGTGGTTTTATTTAACATCCCATGTTGTGTGTTGTTGTGATATTTAATGTGATGTTTGCAAAGTTTACTTTTTTACTCAACCCCTTGTAGACGAATGTCGCAAATTTGCCTCAAACCCCATTCCGGTCTTAATGCTGCCGAGGTGACGATTGTGCCTGATGGTGCAAATACTACACGTACCAAGGAAGGTATTGGAAGCACTCTGCCGCCATCTAGTGGTCGGAGTGGAAAATACATACTAGCCCCTTGGGACTGTGCAGCAAAGTTATTTTGAGGTGTTAATCTGTATTTGAAATACTGTGATGATGAAACAGTAATGATTGCACACAAGTTGTTATTCAATTTCAAGCAAAAGCAGCATAAATATAATAATCTACATACCAAAATGTCTTAAATTAAGGTTATGCCTCCCATTATGCCTAATGTCGCTAATTTGCCTCATACTTAGATTTATATCTATCGTATATGCTATATTAAAATGAACAATCTCCACTTAATTTAGCGTCTGTATGACAAGCCAAAAAAAACAATAATATTTGTTTTATATAATTAGAAATTAATTCAGGTGGTAAGGGGTTAACAAACTAAAATTTGACTCAGTGTTAGTTCTGAGCAACGTCAAGGACACTGTACAAAGCATCAGCATTAAGCTGCTTCCTGCTGCTTCATCTCACCGTGCCTGTATGTGTGAATGAGTATGTTTACTCGCAGTATATTTTCCAGTCCCACCTCACGGAGCCGGCTGGAAGGTGGAGTGATCCTCCCATGACCTCAGTCAGCAGGAGACCTCGGAGGTGGCTGCAGGGGAGGAGGATCTGAGTGAAGAGTGAGGAGAGGGAGGCAGATCTCAGCGTTTGACATTTACTGCCCTTTGGCTGTTTTATCAGACACTCTGCAGGAGAGGCCACTGAAGACAGAGCACGCTGGATACACTCACACGGATACAAGAGCCTTTCGTTACCTGGGATTAAAGCTCAATATGGTGGAGAGAAAACAGGTCTGCATTATGTTTCTGTTTATATTCTATATTTTTGAAGTTAAGAGCTGGATTAAGCTCAAATCTAAATATCTCAGTAACTGTTGTTGGCTCCTGAAAAACAAGGGATTGTTTTCATGTCAGGATCAATAATATAATTATCCTAAAAACAAGAGCACAATGTTTTGGTGTTTAAGCTAGCAGGGTTTTGCGGCAACCGGCTGTCAATTTTGCGCAAAAGATTTCTTGGACTCACAACAAGGAAGAAGTGACACTGATAGAAGGTGTTGGCAACACTGCATCCTCGTCTGAATCAGGAAGCTCTATAAATAGTGTAAACATGAAACTGCAGGGATGAACGTTCAATCACACGTTATAAGAAATGAAGCTACTTATAAAGTTAAGTGCTTTCTTTTCTTTTCTTTTATCTCCGGAGGTCCAAACCCTGAGTCAGCTCTTGGTGTGAGTTTGTAGTCTCCATCCACTTGTCGGCTGTATAAAGGTTTCCACTTACGTCTCCTAATAATGAAACATCTGAGTTTTACTCTGCAAATCCACAAAGACAAACAATGTTTCCCAGCTCAGCTGCGTGTCGCCGAGTCAGGGACTTCTTCTGATTTATTCTCCGGCGGCATGTGGTTCAGATTTGAGCCTTTTCCATTTCTCGGCCCTCAGCGCACTCCCAGTAAATCCATCTTAACTCCACACAATCCTCTACAGCTCCGGACAGAGAAGCACGGACAGAAGATTGACCTTTTATTTTGAAGGGATGAGGCTTCGTGGGGGGGCCGAAACCGCCACAGATTACGTTGGTCGTCTTTACAAAGAGACAGAACGATGATTGTTACATCCTCGTGACAGAAGAGTGAGTCAATCGTTGTCTTTGTAATTTTCTCAGTCGAAGTAACACAACGTGCAGGGATTGGAATTAACCTCTGGGAAGAACAGGCAACGGTGGAAGAATGGGTTTGTTGATACCTGAAGACGTTTCATCTCCCAGTTGTTGGAGACCAAGGTATTTAACCTCTGTGTGGTCATTACCAAGGCCATTGAGGTTTCTGAGTGCTCCACTGCTTCAGGCTGTGGTAACAAAAGTCGTTAGGAGTCGAATGAGGCCAGTTGGGAATTGTAATCCAATCTCCTGGGACATTAGTGAAAACATGGTATCGTAAGTGAAGTCCTGTTTATTAAACCCCCTTCGGTTCCATCTGAATAATCCACAGTCATTTATCTGCTTTTCAGGTTAAAAGCGGTTAATCTAGAAGAAGCATCCCTGGTTTCGTTCTCCTGTCTGAGACGGAGGTTTTATGATATGAAGAATGATGAACGTCAACGTGCAGGACTTTTTATTTCTGTCAGAGATATATCACAAATATTTTAATTATTTTAATTATCTCCGAACAGCCTGTTTGATTATCAACAAAACACAAAGAAGCTGTGTTAAAATGTGTGTGTATTCTGAGCAGCAGTGACACAACACAAGTGACCTTTTCTGTGGGAAATGCCAGCTCCCACTGCTCAGGAGAACCACGGTTCCCAGTCCAACAGAGACGGCTTCTCTAATAAAAAGGGCTTAAGTGAAGCTGCAGTCATCACCTGCCTTCACCCTGCTCGATGGAAACTGAGGAAACGAGCAGGAAACACTTTGGATTTCAACCCTGAAGAATTTTTCCCATCACAACAGAGGCTTCTACATCCCTTCACAAGACGAAGTACAGAATAAAGAATCAATTAAACACGATATTTTCAAATGTCCCAAACGTTCCCACTTTTGTCCGAGTGCAGGAGAAGCAGTTCGCTGGTTCAACGTTGTGTCTGATCGATGTGCACGTTCAGCAGCTCCTACAGCGCGGGGAGGGAGAACTCTTTATCTGGAACAGCCAGCCCTTTCTGGTCAGCCTCAAAACAAACACGACTCTCTGCTGTGTAGGTGAACACATCATCAGTCAACACATATAATCCCACTGCTCCACAGACACACACATCTTTCACATTTCACATTTAAAGCTCTTTCTCTCCAGCCGATTCGTCTTCTAACTAAATAATTGACATTTTGAAAGAATCGAAGTGATGATTAGAAAGTCATAATAAAGAAGAAAGGGGGGGATGGTTTAAATATGGAAAGTTTCCAAAATCAATACTAATTATGAGACATTTCTTTCACTGAATCAAGATAAAAAGCCAAACAAGATAAAAACTTTTGGGATTTATAAAGTCTGTTCATCCTGCGCCAACATTAACCAACAGTACGTGTTCCACTATGACACAGAGACTTTGTACTCTTTACTTTCTGCTTTAAAGAAGATGAAAAAATAAATAAAGTGTTCCAAATAAATCAAACACTGAAGCATTTAAATAATTTATTACCCAGTGATATTAAAAATGAAACACATCTACTGAGATATGTTACACTGCTACTCAGGACTAGTGAAGATACTGAAACAACACGTTATATAATAAGGGATATATTTCTGACATGTTCATGAGGAGGTGGGCGTTAAAACAATATCAACAATCATCTCGATGTGATTGGGATCAATCGGAATATAAGAGAAATCCAATGTACATCTCTGGAAAACAGCTGTGAGACCAAAACTGTGACTTATTATCAGTTTTTTCTGGCTTCAGGGTTTATAAGTAATGTGTTAAAATAAAATGAAATGAACATTCTGACTTCATTTCTCCCAAATTCAAAAATCAACAGACACTGAAATAAAATCACTTTATGTATAGATACAGATTTATGACAAATCTTATGAGGTAACTTAATTTGTTTCTAAGCTGTATATTAATATAGTGCTTATGCAAAGCACAGGTCATTAATATATCACGTAATTGATCCAAGCCAGATCTCTATCGACTTATATAACATGTTTTATATATTCTGGCCCTTACTCATATGCCTCCAATTCATGTTTTAAACTGGTTTCTTCATATTTATCCAACATGTCCTTCAGGATCTCCTTCCTCTCGCTGGTAAGGACCAGTGAATATCTCTAAATCCTCTGTGGATGTCATAGTTAACAAGGTTTTGTATCCTTACTTCCATCCTCCGATCTTCTTCTCCATCTAAATGCTTCAGATCGGCTTCATTGTTTAATGTTATGCAGATGATACACAGATCTATGCCTGTCTAAAACCAAATAACTACCACAAACTAACCGGTTGACTGACCAGCTGGATGGATACAAAGCTTCTTCGGCTCTATGGGAATAAAACAGAGGTTGTTTTTATTTGGTCCAATGAATCTGACAAACATTATTATTGGCCTCCCCTCTGTTGAATCACATGCAGATAGACCCCAGATTTGAAGTTTGAAAAACTGATTTATAAGGTGATAAACTTTCTGCCTCATGCAGACGCAATCAATTCTTTCATATCCTCCAAACGTTGCTCACTGCAAAGCTTTTATATTTTGGAAATGTTTGTTGTGAACACATCTGACCAGAGACTCTCCTGCTGTGTTCTCCCTTGAATGGACACTCTCCAGATTTCATTCCTGGCTTCAGATGAATAAGAGGCGTGTTTGTTCATCTCATCCAAAATGCAGCAGCATCTCTTCTGTATAAATAAAGTTGAGCCGGGTTATGCGATGGGAAGAAAGAGAAAGTAATCCCCCGCTTAAGTGTCATGAAACTTCAGAGCCACAGCGCTGACAGCTCCTCCTGTACCTCCTCACCATCGGTGCAGGCGTGTTCCCAGAGCGCCTGTTTACTTGTTCAAGCGATTCCTCAGCATGTGGAGCCGCGATGCATAATACACAACCCAGGAAGCTGCAGTGTTTACTGGTTCTTTTATAACCTTAGTCATGCAATCAGCCTTCTGTGGAAACCACTGGGCTGCTCACTTCTGTTGTTTTGAGGATGTACTTTGGGGCCAATATTTAAAGTGTGATGACGCAGGTTTGAATAATTTAACATTTTGTTTATAATGCTCAGGGGCGTACTCGGTTCTGTTGCAAAAAATTTGATTACATTTTTTTAAGCAACTGGACATTTTGCTCCTATTTAATGATGTGCCCATGGAAAACAAAGCATCACCACATCCGAATATGTTAATACCTCTGATTTAGTTTTTTCTTGTTTAGTGTTAGTTCCTCTATTTGATTAATCTATGAAAACCTAAATCAAAAAAGCAACACAAATCTACTTCAGCCATGTTGCCTCATGAACAGAAGCTTGGCCTCTCCTCTAATGTGCAATTAGAGCACAAAATAACTCAAAAAGCTAAAATCAAATCAACGGGCTGTTCACTAACTAAGACAAACGGCTGCGTCAGACGTTTAAACAGCCAGAACAGCCTGAAAGCCAAAAGTAACCAGTCACTATTGATGTTTAACGAGGGCGAGCAGAGTCGGAGAAAGAGAGAAAGAGTCACAGCTCGGTGGCTGGTGACCGTCACGACTGCAGATGGTGGAAACAAGAACAGAGCGAGTGGCCAATGAGGCTGGAAGGAAACAACCCCATGAAAGAGTGAGTCTGGCCCGGGCGCCGACAGGTCGTTGCTGAAACCCGCCTGGGGCTGAGAGCCCAAAACAAACCCTCCCTCTTTGTGGGAGAATCTGGAAAGCAAATCCATATTCATGATGAGGCCTGCCTGTGTGCAGGACACGCGATGTGACTGTCCTCCTGATACAACGGTGACATTTCAGTCCTCACCAGGAGGGAGGACACGGGTGGAGCGAGGGCAGCGAAGCCCCGGACGCTGTCACAGCTTTCTGCTTGAGTGCCGAGCTTTGCATATTTACAGAACAACAAGCGTGCACCTTGCTGCCTGCTGTGCACGAGGGAGTCTGCTCAACTCCAGGCAAAGTGCATGTGCTTCGCCTTTAAGGGAGGGTGGAGGAGAACGATCTGCTCTCTGAGGGAGGGACGTCTGACTTCATATATTTAAATGGAAAGTTTACTTGTGGGTCAGTGGCAGAGCGTAGATCTGGTGTTTAGCTTATTTTTGTGTTGCCTGCTACGTGTTTGTGAATATCAACGCTCACTTGTGGGCAGTTGAGAAAGTTTCTCTTTTTCCCACACTGCTGAAAATCAAAAACCCGAAGGACCATTGGATTGGATGCAAGTTGGCACATTGAAACATACAGTGCAACTAAATATGTAAAGTTTATGCATAAACATTAAGGTCGTTCTTGTGGAATGTGAAATTCTGCAAACGTCAGTGTTGAATATTGTCCTTTGAAAACCGGCCTTCACTTCAGATCATGAAATATGAGATCAGAGAACGAGAGAACGGTAACAGATCTATAATTAATCTGCAGTTAAAAGAAAGCAGCGACCCGACGCTCTCCAAGCTTTGTGTGCAGTTTTATTGTGTTTGGCATAATTGTGTGTTTGCTGAAGAGCTGCCGAGCAGGTTCCCATTGTTCTCTGTGGACAATGAATATAAAGATCTATCTGTACTCGCAGATTGCTGACGGTGTAATTCTCAGACTTACTGTGAGCTGAAGCCTCCGCCTGCTTACGCTGTGATGTCCGTGCTCCTAAAAGGAAAAGCTTTAATTGTTTTTAATCCCTTAATTACAATTTGCAAACATGAATAGACGAGAACTTTGCAAGTGCTCAGGTGAATTAATGCTACGGCTTCTTTTTTAACAACGGTTGTACTCTGCAATTTACCTTTCAACTTTTTGGGGGATTTACTATTTAAGTTGATCTGAGCCCTGTGTTAGTGTTTGCACAAGAAAAATGATGTGTGTGAAGTGAACAACAGGCTAATGGGAAGTGACAACTCACGTACACCGGTGCATCGTGCCTTCACAAGACAAGAATACAGATTTATTCTGCACGGCCGACTGAAATAAAAACCTGCCCTGCTGTGCTCCCCGAGGAACAGAACAAAGAAACACACAAAGAGACACAACGAGACACAAAACAGATCGAATGGTCGACATCGATCAAAAGAGACGATACAAAAAGCAGGAGAAACTCTGATTTATCCTCGGAGAGCCTAATAGGAAGCTGAAGGTTAAATGTCCGAAGCCCCTCAGCAGCAGGAGAAGAGTAATAGAGACAGGCAAAGCCAACATCTTCATCTGAGATCAATGCTTTCTAATCTAGGATACATTCATGCATTAATGATCCTTAACCTCACACCTTCCTCCTCAGCCCCCATCCTCTTGACCTCTGACCCCCTCGCTCCCTCAACGCCACTTGCTCCAACGTCGGCGCTCCCAGGATCCCATTACCACCATCGGACTGGTTACTGATGTTTATAAAAGCTGCCTCCCACTGTAGAGCTCTCTCCTCCCCACAGAGGCGCCCTCCTCGTGATAAATGCCTCGTCGTTAACGATGCAATTTTGCTGAGAAGTTCAAGAGCATTATCAGGCAGAAAGTGAGAGGTGCATATGTTACCAGCGACTAAAAACAATGAGCCTATTCGCCAGTGGAAAATATGGCCGAGCAGGCTGTTGATTATTTATGAGAGCCCATTTGCTGCCGCTGATATTGAAGCTGTTTCTAAATTGAAATATGAAAGCAGTGAAGCAGAAATAGTGAGTATTTGGAGAAACGCAGGAAATCATGTAGAAACCGGTGACTCCACCTCTTCCCCCGTGAGCAGATTTCAAATTCTGTGCTGCAACTATTTATCATGTCAGAGCTCCAGAGGACGTTTAGTCAGCTGAGAGCAGATATATATATATATTGTACAATGTCAGAAATATAAATGTTACCACCTCTTACACCTGAAGATAGAAAACACGTCAACAAACTGAGACGCTCCAGTCACATACTTCATATTTTAATATTTCCTTTTCATAAGTGAAGTGGAAAAGGATTATCAGTTGTTTGTATGTTAACATGAAGGCTCAGGTCCAAAAACTACTGGTATCATGAGAGCAAATACGTTTTTGAGGGGTAAAAGAAAATCAAGTAATAAAGTAGCAGTAAATTTATAGTAGCAGGTTTCTTATGCACAAGTAAATATAAGAATGCTACACCAACAAATGTATGTTGGGCGGGAAGTTCCCTTCCCGCCCAACAAGAGGATTTTACAAGACAATGTTGCACAGGTTTTTGTGATGAGCGGGTAAATCGTAAAGAAGCTAAAACATCATTCAAAAGAAGAACTTGGTTAAGAACCTTGTTGCTGCGGACACAGTAAAAGTGTTGGTTTGTGTTTAAAGATCTTTTGTGGAGTGGATTGTTGTTATGGCACAAAATACCAAACAGAATTCCAAACAACAAACATAAATGCATTTTTGCGAATGGGATCAGAGCTGAGGTTTGATACAAAGGAGGAATTACCGTCCCTGTAAACTGTTCATGACACAACCAAGGAGGAAGATTTGACGGAGCAAGTTATTTTGGTTTACCCCCCGCTGTGAGTAGCATCATCATCACTACCATCAGACGTCAGATGCCTCAACAAAGAGAAGCAGCTCGAGCCACCGCATTAGAAGTGAGTGTGATTTGGTGAGTGAGTTCTTTAAACTAATAAAATTACATTAGCAATATTGAAAATAGCATAAGTTGAAATCCCACTAACACGCAAACAAGGACAGAGACACAACAACAAGTAGGTGTTTAGTAATGTATTACGACCAATATATAATCAATAATAATAAAAAACTGCGCTGGCCCTTTATGGTACGATGGGTCTTCTCTCAGTTTACACAACATCCAATCACATAAAACTCGAATCAACACTTCTCACACAGAATGATCTGTTTTGAGGATCCTCCTTCGCAGAGACGACTGCTCACCGGTGAAGAGGAAGATAGAGTGAGAGCGAGAGAGGTGTAGCGTCTAATTTGTCCACATCAAAAACAAATCAGATAACAACAGATTTTCCTCAGGTCGCCGAAAACACCTTGCCGATGTTTCTCTGCGTCTCTTGAGTCTGGAAATTGGCGACTTTGGTAAAATCGTTTTTAAAATTTTATAGAGCAGTGATCTTCCAGTATAAGTTTACAGCCTGTTGTGTTGAGGCCAAGTTGCCAAAAGATGATTTATTGCAAGTTCTGCAGGACGAGGACGGACACCTTCAGAAGTTCTCCCAGTGGGACTGAAGCACACGTCTGGACTCTCAACACATCCGGCTCTGCAAGTTATTATTTGAGGAATGAACCAGATCGTGAAATCTCTGCAAACGAACCATCTTCATACCAATATAGCAAACAACAGTTAAAAAATATATAACAGCAATATGCATCCATTAGTCACTAAGACAGTGATCAATGCTAAAGACTTTTATAATTTAGATTCAATGCAGTTTGGTTTAACCTGATTCTTGGGTTATTACATATGTTATATTGTGAATAACATAGAACAATTAGTAAGCTTACATTTTAGGCTAGATTTTAAAAATATTTTTCTAGTTATAGAAATAACTTGTTCTAGTCAAATTCAAAACAGCAACAAGCCGTGGTTTTTAGTTGTGAGTGTGCGACATATTTGAGCAAGAAAATTTCAAAAAACACCCTGGATGATTTACAATGTATCACAATTATGCATATTTCAAATAAATGAATTCTCTTTCAAAACAGCAGCATATGCACAGTTGCAGATGTTTCTTCTAAGTATAGGCATCCATTTTAATTATGACTTTGAGTTCACTAATCCATCTGTAGGCGACTGTTCATGTTGACAGGACAGCTGCCGGCCGGTGTGTCCCCCCCCTCCCCCTCCCCCGGCAGGGACCGACTGGTCAAGGTAGAAATCAGACGCTCTGCTCGTTTCCACGGCCTCACCGCTCACAGCCAGAGAAAACATTTCATCACCAAACATGAAACAAGAGCTCGGATCAGAGATTCATTTTATGTTTATTCTTCTCATTGTCTACCTACTAATTAAACATTCTTTTTATATAAAAATGTTTTGCATTTCCCAGGAATTAATTCAATCATTTCCTGTGTGTTAGTATTTTTAGACCTGTTTATTCAGATTTTTTTTTTTCCACAGCTTTGTTTTTCAAGGTTGTGCAGACTTTTCTTTGTGTGATGATTTTCTTTGTCAGTTATTAAAATATATTTTTGATCCTCCTGGATCACACCAGCGGGGGTGTCCGTCAAAATGTTGATGTCCCGACCCTCGAGTGCTCAGTAGTTATTATCAGCTGTGACAGCGGGACAGGTATTGTTTTTACCCCTTGTGTGTCTGTGTGTGTGTCTGTGTGTGTGTGTGTGGCGCTGGTGACACCGACAGTAGCAGGAACTCCCACTGAGGTTCGGTTTTTACTGTAACAGGTGTTTATTTGTAGGGGGAGAGATTTGACAACGCGTCGGCGTCGCAGTCGAGTGAGATGCAGTCAGGAAACGTTACAGGTGTCATGATGAGATATGGATTTGAAGATGGCAGCAGCTCGACCCACCAGTAATGTTGCTGCAGCTACTCACGAGTGAAAACATCAACATGTTGACGGGCATCAGAGCTGAAGTGACCCCATCATAATTTAGTCTTTATTCACCGAACATCCGTTGGACCCCAGACTTCCTCAAGAACATTTTGCCATGATGACACACACACTAACACACGCGCACACACACACACACACACACACACACACACACACACACACAGACGCTCTGCTTGTTTCCTCGGATCAGAGATTCATTTTATGTTTATTCTTCTCATTGTCTACCTACTAATTAAACATTCTTTTTATATAATAATATTTTGCATTTCCCAGGAATACATTTAATAATTTCTTTATTATTTTTGGACCTGTTTATTCAGATATTTTTTTTTCCACAGCTTTGTTTTTCAAGGCTGTGCAGACTTTTCTTTGTGTGATTATTTTCTTTGTCAGTTATTAAAATATATTTTTGATCCTCCTGGATCACACCAGCGGGGGTGTCCGTCAAAATGTTGATGTCCTGACCCTCGAGTGCTCAGTAGTTATTATCAGCTGTGACAGCGGGACAGGTATTGTTTTTACGTGTTTGTGTGTATGTCTTAGTGTGTGTGTCTGTGTGTGTGTGTGTGGCGCTGGTGACACCGACAGTAGCAGGAACTCCCACTGAGGTTTGGTTTTTACTGTAGCAGGTGTTTATTTGTAGGGGGAGAGATTTGACAACGCGTCGGCGTCGCAGTCGAGTGAGATGCAGTCAGGAAACGTTACAGGTGTCATGATGAGATATGGATTTGAAGATGGCAGCAGCTCGACCCACCAGTTCACATTATTCATGTAATGTTGCTGCAGCTACTCACGAGTGAAAACATCAACATGTTGACGGGCATCAGAGCTGAAGTGATCCCATCATAATTTAATCTTTATTCACCGAACATCCGTTGGACCTCAGACTTCCTCAAGAACATTTTGCCATGATGACACACACAAACACACTAACACTCGCACACACACACACACACACACGCGCACACACACCTACAGTGAAACGTTATCAACCTTCCTGCTGCAGCTGGAAATAAGAAAACTGTCCCATGCTGTGTGAGGCTGTTCGTCTTGTCTCTGGTAGAATCAGACCACTTGTTGGGTGAATCCAGGTCAACTGGGACACTGGGTAAAGTGGGACACCTTCATTTCCTGTTCCAGCTAAATCTAGTCAACAGGGATTTTACTATAAGTTAGAATGGAATAACAAAATATGCGTTGAGCTGTTGAAAATGGTCCCACTTTATCAAACATGATTTAAATGTGGGACAGTCGGTTCAGTTCTCTAAATGGTGAAATATGCATTTTTAAGACTTCCCGAGGTAAAACGATGAGAGGAAAGAGTTCATGGTTAATGAATAATGTACATGTTCAGCTTTATATCCTTTTTGCATAATGCTTTAAATAAAATGGTAATATTGAGCTTGTCGTACATAGCAGGGCATTCTTTCTTTGGCATAAAAGCACTAATAGCTGTGTCATGTCTCCTCTGAGGATGATATCTCCATTCTGTCTGCTGGTGTGGTTAGAAAACATCTTCAGAAACACAGAAACGTATAATGCTTTGATCAAATGGGTCAAAATTGCTAAAGAAATGTCCCAGATCACCTGAATTGACCCTTTATGGTTTTATTAAAGCAGAGAACTTCATGAGCGTGTTTTTCTTTGTGTGCAGAACCTTGGAGCTCTGCTGGTGTTAAACAGCAAAGACTCAAATAGAACTCACAGCCACAGAGTCTGTAAAACTGAAAGAGCTGCTACTGTTCGAAGTGACAACTCCACGTTTGACATGTTAAATCAGTGGATTGTTCCCTGAAGACCAGAAGCTGTCGTTCCCTCGACGCTCTCCCCAGCCCAGGATGTTCTCACACAGATCCACGAGACACTAAGACATTTCCCCGAGAGGCCTCCCTCGTATTTACCTCGATTTCCCACCGTGCAGAATCACAGTGTGTCCTTGTCAATTGCAATCTGCCATTCTCCGATTTTGATTCACAGTGATACCGGCTGAGGCGGAGGGAGATTGGTTTTGGAGGCTGAGCAGCTTCTCGTGGGAGGACTGAGATATTCTCATCCTTTTGATCAGCACACACCACTGATTTGTTGCTTTGATAATTGTGCCAAAGTGTTACAGCACATGTATAAGAGCGATTCTCAAAATCTAGGACATCTCACGTTATTCTGTGTCATCTGATATGAAATGTTTTCACCTACAGAGTTTTGTTTGTTGGAATATCAATTCGATTATAGTCAAAATATCCATGTCCCCTTTTCTCACTATTTCACTATTCTGTCATACAATGAGTTCATATCTAAAGGATTTCTCCGGGTCAGAAGATTGTTGGTAATATTTTAGTTTTCTTGCATTTCATATCTCAAATCCATAAAGAGCTTTTCACACTTTCATCTTCCTGAATCCTCAGAGTAAAGCTCTAGTATAGCTCCTTTAAAGACGTCTGTGAATATAATGAAATGTGTCGTCCACAGCTTGTTCTGATGAATCTTCAGATACGAGGCCGACCACAGTCGTGCACTTTGCATCTAGAGACTCTTCAGAAAGGGAATATATGTTGTTAGTAGTTTGTCGGTTTGTGAGTTAAATGCTTTCTGGGTTTTTAAAGACGGGAACGACCACTCAGACTGTGCTGTGAATAACTCACTGAATACAACTGCAATCATCTGCAGCTATTACAGATAAAGTTGCCTCCCGAGTGCAGCGATTGATTGGACGCAGCCGGCGAGTTGTTGTTCCCCGTCTGTCGGGTCATTTATCGACCGCACGCTTTGAGCTGATTGACCAGAGGCCCGACTGAGAGACAGTCTCACTGCTGAGGACATGATCACATGTTTCTTTCACTGATCCGCTGCAGTGTGGTGCTGCTGCTGCTCATTTGAGGTAAACTTCTTCTTTCTATCCGGTCGTAGTTAAAATTCCCTTCACAGAGCTGAGCGTGGTTATCGGATTCTCTCCTTTCCTGACATTGATTCGCTCATTTGGTAATTTGTTAAACTTCAGACGAAGGTTTCTCTTCTCTTTAAAAAGGTTGTGATGCAGCCAACAGCTCCTGTCAAAGACAGTGAATGAATCCAATGTGCACACAGCTGAGGACTGTTCACTAACAAGCGGGACCTTCAGTACCAGGAACCACATCCCTGCAGCCGGGAGTTCACTCCATCTTTCTTTCATTTGTGTCATTTATTAATGAAATCCCATCTGTTGATGTATCCATGAGGACAAATCACCTCAGGACGATTCGCTATTTGTTATTCGCTTCGCAAGTAACGTGCAACGGCCTGAACATCACAAAAGCAAATGTAGCGGTGGTGAACCTTCACTTCCTGTTAACTTCCTGTTTACTTCCTGTTCATTTCCTCTTCACTTCCTGCTCACTTCCTCTTCACTTCCTGTTCGCTCAATCTGTCCAAGGGAGAGGTGAATCAAACCTCCACCTCCTGTGTTGAAGCTGGATTTTGTGTGGAACTTTGACCCACGATGCACAATGTGGCCGTGCCCTAGTCCTGCTCTTATCTTCTGCTGATAAGCTTCCACACTTTCCTTCTCTTGTTCCAATCAGGTTGACGTAACACGATCCACACTCAAAGATCCTCCTTGTGAACAACTTCTTATCATATCTGCACATTCATGCTGCAAGTTGCACTTTTCAATCGCATCCCAAACTACTGAATTCACATCTGGTGACTGAGGTTCACTGGACTCATCCTGATGAAAGCAGCTTTTAGTGGTTTGCACAGTGTGTCCATGAAGGGATGGAAGCCCGGGGCCTCCTTCCCATGATCGACTGGTTTTAAGGGGATCAAACTTTGCAGAGAAACAGTCAACACACCATTACGCCACCCACAACCTGCAGTGGTGATATAAGGCAGGTTGGGTCCATGGAATCCTGCTTTTCACACCTTTATCTCCAGGTTTTCAGGCCGACAGCCCAACGACCATTAGTGATTCAGATGAAATGTATCAAGGTTGAACTGGAACCATATTTAGATGGACTATCAGGTTTCATTACCCAGTATCTCAGAGAAACGTTCCCAGATTCAGTTTCTCATCTGTCCTGCCTCATCCAGTGCACGCTGGGATTTGACCCCGATCCTCCCGAAGACATTGAACTGAAGAATAATTTGGGAAAGTGAACGGATATTTACTGGGATGCATCTTCCCACTGTGCTCGGTGCCTTTCAGCGTGATGTCAGCTCTCAGCATCGGCGTCCAAAGGATGCTTTTCCAATTCAGAGTCAATCAAGGGGAAAATGAAAATCTCACTGGGCTGTATTATTTATACACAGTCCCTGCTTTCTTCATGCTGTGATCAGCATTCTGCCCTCATTATGCACACAGACAAAGTCACACACATTGTTCGCTCCACATGCTGTTTGATGTGGCAGACAGGATTTTCCATCATACTTTGACTTTGGTGTATCCCTGTGGTAATGTCGCTCTCCTGTGAAAACCAAATATCAGCAACATTTCTGTCTTCACCGGGACAATGGAGGTGTGAGAGATGTGACCAGTCCTGTGGGGACGATTTGATCAGCAGGAAGCTGGTGGTTGTAGAGCTGTGGTCCACCAAGGAAAGATTGGATCATCGATATTAAATATAAATCAACACAAAGAGCTGGTATTGAACTTTTTGGGAGTTCAGTGCGGAAAAAAACAGCTGGATCCACAAATTTATCCGGATTCGCTCCAAAATGTAATGTTTGTTTCCTCGAGTCACTTTCCACCCCTCTACAAAACTTCATGGGAATTGTCTAAGCAGTCATTTTGCTCACATACAGACAAACAGCATTGAAACTACAACCTCCTCGGTGGAGGGAGCAGTAGAGGCGACTCTCTAAAAGTTTTCTGAGAGTGAACTATTAAATAAGTTTATGGAAAACCAGTCTGCTTCAAACTGGGTGAGTTCAAAGTTGTGAAACCGTGCAGCTTTGTTCATGAGTGGTTTGTTTCACCCAGTGCCAGAAGCAATGGATTAATCCCCAGAGGTTTATTGACGCAACACTTTTCTCCTCATGAATGTAACATTGACGATAATACAAACATCGGACGAGTGCTTTATCGATCAGGAAACCACAGCTCGAGCTCTCAGTGAGGTTTGTGTCTTATTCAGAGTAACACTGTCCACGCTGATTCCACAAAGAAACCTTGGTTTACTCAATTAATTAAAACACTAGCTTCTCTCAGCTTTTGGATTTTGGCCAAAGACTTAAAATCTCAGGGGGCAGATACTTCAGAATCCAGGACAATAGTCAGTTCACTTCTTTCTCTCTCTGGCTCATATTTCTGACAAAGACCACACAACCGGTCGGTTAATGTCTGATCAGCTAATTAGCGTCTTTAGAAATGAGACAAACGTTTCTCCCGACAGTGACAATGGAGATAATAGCGTTTTGTGGTCGGACACTTCCACCCTCTGTGATGTGAGTCGTTACAGCAATTAAATGAATGAATCTGTGTTTCTGCCACATCGAGTGGGAGCAGCTCAGAGTTTGGAGGACGACGTGTCGCAGGGGTCTTAGATTCCACGTCACTGACACTGGAAAGGTTTCATCATCACTGGTGGCTTCACACATCATCGCTCCTCGGCCCAGATTAGATAAATCACTCCTGCTAATAAAGCCTCTCTAGGAGTGTGCGGAGGAGATGGCGATGTGCAGTGTCGATGTCAGATATCTACACGAGCCCCCTGGCCAATAACAAGCTGCTGTGTCACCTGGTCGGCCACAGAAGGTCACAGCACAGGCGCTTGTCACCGCTTCGTGCTAAATGAAGCCGGAGGTGGGAGATGACAGTCGGCTCTGTGGCTTCAGATTAAGTCATCAGCAAGGTGTGTAACAGAAGGTCGTTGTGTAACAGAGGGTTGTTGTGTAACAGAGGGTCGTTGTGTAACAGAGGGTCGTTGTGTAACAGAGGGTCAGTAACAATCAGTTAACATTATTCTAGTTCATGTCTCAATCTCAAGTTTCAAGTCCTCTTCAATTCAGAAAAATGTCCATTCTGTAAATTAAGGTTCAATAGATTATGGTATTATTGGGGCATTGATGAGCATGTGATTGACAGCTGGTACCGTCCAATGGGTGCAGGTCGTAGCTGTGCAGTGTTACCACAAACCTAATATACAATGAAAACACACATAAGACTTAATATATTGAGTTTAAATTAAGAAACACATTTTTATTTTCAACATCAAATGTAAACATAAATGCAAATTTATTTCTGTATTGTTTGATTTGTAAATTAAAAGTTTTCATGAATGCAAATCAGTAAAGGCTCATAACTGCAGATATTTGCAAGCAACCGATAAATGAGCAAGTCCCACTAAACTATACAATAAGCGTAAACATTAAACAGTAATCTTGCATTTCTCTTTCTCTCTCTCTCTCTCTCTCTCTCTCTCACTGTTGGTGGATTAGGCTTATGGATTTGTTACACACTCAAACACACACAAACTCTCTCTCTCTCTCTCTCTCTCTCTCTCTCTCTCTCTCTCTCTCGACCATCTAAAAGAAATCCCTTCTATTGAGTTACCGTCCATCTGTTGACTTCTCACATATCTGCCTCCAGACAGCAGGCGGCCCAGATGTTCTTCATTTATGTCACAACCTCCACAATCCTCCCTGGGGGGGGGGGGGGGGGGGGGGCGCGCGCCCCCCCCCCCCCCGAGCGGGGGGCCCCCCCCCC